>JARQOC010000006.1:471357577-471869267 GCA_033576535.1 Allobates femoralis | reverse complement strand
GACTGGGTGCACGGCAGGGCTCTGAATGGAGGGAGTGACATTTTGGAACACAGATTTTGATGGCATGGTCTGTGGGTGTCATGTTCTGTTTGAATAGCCCCTGATGTGCCTAAACAGCAGAAACCCCCCACAAGTGACAACATTTTGAGGTCACTGCCATGGAGAGCCCTGGTTACTTAGCGAGTGATGTCAGGGCCGCCATTAGGACCTTAAAGGTCTCACTGAGTGAGGGGCCCGCCAATCATTGGAGGGGGCGTAGCCATATGAACAGGGGCAGGGGAGCCAGGGCGTGCTCACGGCGGGGTGGCCATTTAAAGAAAGGAGGCCCGCGTTCCCCCCCCCTGCGTCGCTGACAGACTGAGGCTGTGTCCTTGGCTCCTGCTGCTATGTATCTGTGTGCTTTGCTGAAGCTGCAGCGCTGGGCAGCCAGCGCAGGAGTCAGAGAGAGCAGACATCACTAGACAGGCTGGCTGCAGCACAGCCTGTGTACTTAATGAGCACTAACTCTCTCTAACTGCAGTGCGCAATCTGTGTGAGTGCTGCCGCATCCGACAGTGTAGTATAACTCAGTGTGTGTGATGTCACACACACACAGCAGCAGCCTCAGACAAGACAGTGCAGGGACCAGGCCCTCCCACGCTCTGTGTAGTGCTGTGTGTGCACTATATAGACATGTGTGCTACAGGACCTGTGATGATGTCACGTGAGGGGAGGAGTCAGGGATCACATGATCAGCTCCTCAGTGATGCAGGACTCTGGTGTGCTGGTTGTCATGGTGCTGGATGAGGTGAATTTTATGTGTGGGGTCAGGAGGGATTTACAGTGTGGATATAGCAGAGCCAAATGTGTATAAGGTGTACGGTACGGAGCCATGTGTGTACAAGGTGTATGGAGTGGAGCCATTTGTGTACGGGGTGTACGGAGCAGAGCCGAGGGTGTACGGAGCAGAGCTGAGAATGTACCAGGTGAACGGAGCGGAGCCTAGTATATACAAGGTGTATGGAGTGGAGCCATGTGTGTACGGGGTGTACGGAGCCGAGGGTGTATGGAGCCAAGCTGAGAATGTAAGGTGTACGGATAGGAGCCGGGTGTGTACGAGGGGTACGGAGAGGAGCCGTGTGTATACGACCTGTACGGAGCAGAGCCGTGTGTATATGAGGTGTATGGAGCGGAGCCCAGGTGTACGGAGCGGAGCTGAGAATGTACGAGGTGAACGGAGCGGAGCCGTGTGTGTACGAGGTGTGCGGAGCCGAGGGTGTACGGAGCCAAGCTGAGAATGTAAGGTGTACGGATAGGAGCCGGGTGTGTACGAGGGGTACGGAGAGGAGCCGTGTGTATACGACCTGTACGGAGCAGAGCCGTGTGTATATGAGGTGTATGGAGCGGAGCCAAGGGTGTACGGAGCGGAGCTGAGAATGTACGAGGTGAACGGAGCGGAGCCGTGTGTGTACGAGTTGTGCGGAGCCGAGGGTGTACGGAGCCAAGCTGAGAATGTAAGGTGTACGGATAGGAGCCGGGTGTGTACGAGGGGTATGGAGAGGAGCCGTGTGTATACGACCTGTACGGAGCAGAGCCGTGTGTATATGAGGTGTATGGAGCGGAGCCAAGGGTGTACGGAGCGAAGCTGAGAATGTACGAGGTGTATGTAGCGGAGCCGTGTGTGTACGAGGTGTACAGAGTGGGCCATGTGTGTACGAGGTGTAATGAGCGGAGCCGAGTGTGTACGAGGTGTACGGAGCGGAGCCTAGTCTGTACATAGTGTACGGAGCGGAACTGCATGCGTACGAGGTGTACGGAGCGGAGCCGGGTGCCCCCTAGCCCTCTGCAGTTCTCTTTGTCCTGTATATTGTAGATATAGCAGTATCCTATGTGATGTATTTGATTTACAAAACTTATTGTTATAGAGTCGACTTCTCTTCAGACCAACGCAAACCTGGAAGATCAGTTATCACCGAACATCGCAGGACACAGAGAAGCAACTGCAGCCGTGAAATTAGGTGAGGTAATTAACTAAATGTAGCCGGGTAATTTTCATGGTGACGTGCGACCCATGAATGATGGTAAAAATTTCAAAATGTCCCCCCCGGCAGGAAGGTAATGAAGTATTCTGCCTCATGTGGCATTTATTGTTCACATCCCTCCTCAGCTCTAATAAAGAACAATGTATAGAAAAAGATTAATGTGTGATTGGTGAGGACGTGGTGCAGAAGTGGAGTTTTTCCAATAGTGGTGAAACTATGGAAAGTTCGAGGGGTGGAGGCGGAGATTGGTGGAGTCTTGACGGGGCCCCAAAATTTTGTCAGTAAGGGGCCCCGAAAATCCTAGTGGCAGCCCTAAGTGACGTCACCACTCCCCTGTGGCAGTTTGACTACCGTGGGTGATGTCACTCACTGAGTCCCTGCAGTTAGTTTGATTGCAGACTCTGCAGGGAGAGGATGCTTATTCTCTTCCTGCAGACACTGGATGAAGAATCGTGGAGGGTTTTGTGGGAGTAATAAAGATGGAGTTGAGATATGTTTGTTTTTTGTTCTAATAAAATTATTTTTCTCTGAGTGTTGTGTATTATTTACTATCTGCTAGAAATTCCTAATGGCTGGGTCTAACATTGGCCCGACATTATGAATCTCGGGCTTAGTGCCAGCTGCCAATTCTCTTTGTTTTGGTATGGTCAGTGGCAGTAGAGGTTGCGGAAGACCTAATACCTGTTGGCCGGACACCATCATGGCAGACACAGAAATGAACATCACGGAACTGAAAGATGCTGTGACAAAGAGGCTTGGAGGAAAATGGATTACTCAGTATCCAATAATCTGACACGACTAAATGGATGGAATTGGAATTATAATATATGGAGGACTATGAGGGTGCATTATAACATATGGAGGACTATGGTGTGTATTATACTATATGGATGACTATGGAGTGCATTATAATAATACATTATTATTTATATAGCGCCAACATATTACATGACACTTTACAATTGAGCGGTGAGCAATATACAAACAATAATGACAATACAGAATAATACAGTTCACCAGTTACAGGAGGGGTGAGAACTCTGCTCGAAAGCTTACAATCTACAGGGAAAATATGTATCTATAAGTATTATAATATATGGGGGTGCATTACACTATATAGAGGACTATGGGGTGCATTATACTAAATGGAGGAATATGAAGCTATGTGGGACCTATTATACTATGTGGAAGTCTATGTGGGGACATTATAATATTTGGAGGGAATTGTCTCGTTGACGATATCTCTACGTACTCTATAACAATGGTAAATGTGATGTGTATTATGTATAACAATGTGTAATTAATTGGAAAGCTGATTGATTGTATTGTTCAAAAACCTATTCTTTTGTTTAATAAAAACAAATTTAACAATAATATTTGGAGGGAGCTACTATACTTTATTGAGGGCCATTATATTGCATGCCAGTGTGTGTGTTTGTGCGAGGTCCATTAGTCCATTATACTGTTTGGAGGGCTGTGTGGGGGCCATTATACTATTTGGAGGGATAGTAGGGCCCATTATACTGTATGTATGCCCATTAAACTGCATGGAGGGTTGTGTGGGGGTCACAGTTGGGGTCATCAAACTTTGCGGGGTAGTTGATGAGGGTACAATAGGGTAATCATACTGTGCCTGTGGAGGGAACTGTGGAGAATTCACTATGGGGTATCATAGTGTCAATTGGGCATTTTTGTTGAGATAATTTATGGCTGCAATGAAAAATTAATCTGGTACGAGTAGAATAACTACAGAAATAGGCCTAGTAAACAAATTGGGGTCACCCTGTTTTGTGACTGTCACTCCACCTTACATCTTCGCTTGGGAAGGTTTTTGACACATTGTCCCATAGGCAATGCGTTTCTTTCCACTTTCAAGTCTTTCATGAGAACAACATCTTCAACTTGAAAGTTTGGTTTGGCTCGCTGCCATTTTCTTCATCCTTGGAGTAGAGTAAGGTACTTCCTTTTTCAGCTACTCCAGAAGAGATTGGCCAGATATTTTACCTTTTTCCACCATCTCTGATATTTGTTACCAGACTAAGTCTTCAGATGGGTTATAAGCAGTTCCAAGTTTCTGAGTGAGGAGAGTTGCTGGAGTAAGAATAGCAGGACATTCTGGGTCCATAGATACAGGGGCAAGAGGTCTTCAGTTCATGATCACGGACACTTCAGCTAAGATGGTGATTAAAGTCTTGAGAATGAGTCTTCAGAGATTTAAGTCCATTACCATAAAACTCCAATATTCTCCAAGTGATTCCTATCATTCTTTGGGCATTGCGAGGAGGGTTGAAGACCCATGAACAACCATTATTTGCTAAAACGTTCTGGATTGGTGCTGAATTAAATTTGTAATTACTTACAAGCACCTACACAATCAGGTCTCAGTTGCTTTATTGGTCCTCTGATGACAAAGAATCATCTTAAGGCATTGATGAAACTAGAAGTCCATGGATTCTATCACTTCTATATGTATTGCATGTACACTCATGCATGTGAACAACACTGCCCATCGTTTACTCTCTGCATGTCCACCTCTGGTTCTACGTGCAGTGACTGCTCATGGACCAAAGAGGTCCAAGCCAGCATAAGTAAAAGGTAGCTCTGTACTTGTTCTATCAGCGGCCAAATCAGACATGTATTGCTGCAGTTTTCCTCTTGTTTTGTGACATTGAACACAAGGGTGAATTAAGTGGGAAATCTGTCCCTTTGTTCCCAAAATCCAAGGCCTGCAGCTCCCAAAGCACCTTTGGTGAAATGTCTGCCAGCCCATACTGGTCCAGTAGCAAGAACAGGAGGGTTGTGTTGGGATGGAACATACTGCCATTGTTCAGGTTTAGATGAAGGTGCCGGGTGGGCACTGAAACGCGTAGGAGGAAAATAAAGAACGATTTGATCAGAACTTCGTCTTGGGTTTTCTTTGATGAACTTGGCAGCGCGGACCGGAGTACACCTTCTTTCCCTGAATTTACTGGTTCAACCACACGTGTGTGGAGACGGTGGAGGTCCAGCAGCAGCCATCAGGATATTATCCTACATGCTTTCAAGCCAGTTGTGGGTCACACAACTGGAGTAGGTGAGTGGATTGCCTTTTTTCACCGCTGAAAATTAGTGTCTAAGTGATAAGGGCACTATTGCGCCTCTTGTCCCCCTCCCCTCTCTCTCTTTACCTTTGGTGAAATGTCTGCCAGCCCATACTGGTCCAGTAGCAAGAACAGGAGGGTTGTGTTGGGATGGAACATACTGCCATTGTTCAGGTTTAGAACAGGCTTTCAACGCGGTTGCTGACATAGACATAGAAGCGTTTTGTCTGGTTGAATATGTATCCTAGAAGAACTTTGCTGTCTGTGTAGAATCTTGTGTTATCCATGTGAATGGAAAGTTCGCGCTGTATGAAGTCTGTGATCTCCACAGCTAGTACACCCCCGCAGAGTTCAATTCTGGGTATGTGGTCAGGTTTAGGAGCCAATTTAGCCTTTCCAAGCAAATCTAACATGAGCTTCATTGTTAGCGTCTATAACCTTCAAATAGGCAACGGCTGGGATAGCTTTAGTGGAGGCATCTGAGAAAATATGAATCTGTTTCCTTAGAGTCGCAACAAGGGATGCTGGAGTGTAACAGCACAGTGAGATTCCCTCCAGGACCTCCAATTTAGTTGTTTATCAGCGTGCAATGGTGCTTTCCAGTCCTAAATAGACTGAGAAATGTCTCAGCAGAAGCCTACCTTGAATAGTCTGGGTTCAACAAACCCAAGTGGATCATATAGACTGTTCACCACTGACAGGACTCCACACTTAGTAAATGGTTTTTCTGCGTAACTGACCTGAAAGCCGAAGAAGTCCTTCAACAAGTTTCATCTCAAGCCCAGACTTCTCAGTACTGGTGCGTTGTCTCGGCCTAGATTCAAGTCTCTAAAATCTGCAGCATGATCATTAGGGTGAAAGGCCTTCATGACGACATCACTGTTAGAGGCAATTTTATGTAATCTCAGATGAGCCTTAAAAAGCATTCCTTGAGTGTGTTTTCTGTGTACATGTCGAACACACAGCTTCGCTCCATACACACATGGTATCGCTGCGTACACGACATACACACATGGCTTCACTCCGTACATATCATACCACACTTCTCTCCGTACACACAACTCTGTGACACAGCCTTTTACAATATGTGGCGTGGCCTAAATGCTCATAATTTGGCCATACGTATTGTTCTTATGTTTGTAAACTCATATTTGTTAAGTCATTGCTTCTTGCCAGACTATATGGAGTTCTCATTGGCTGAGTTTTTGAATTGCTAATTTAATGTAAAATACCTCACCTCCTCTGTCTACATGACTCAGAGGAAAATGATACAGATATCAGACTGAAATGTCAACCAATAGGACCACAGACTTATCTCACCAATTCTGGAAAAACCCAATACACTCGAGGTACAGGCTTGGGATATAAAAAGGTCTTGTTTCAGTCACCAGTTGTTGATATGCTACATGGCTTCAATCTTGGGGCTTCGGTCCTGGTTAGAAGACCATAACCTCAGCCTAGGAATTTTGGTTCCTGCTGTCAGGGTAACATCATGTCTTCAAACTCTGCATGGCCTCTGTCTAGGAGCTTCAGTTCTGACTACAGCAGCTCCAAAACTGGATTATAGTCTACAGGACTTCAGCTCAGGATTCTAGAATTCAGTTGAAATATCAGAGACTACTTAAGGAAGTTATCCAGGTTGAAACAATTTGGTCACCTGGCTACAGGCTGTGCTGTGCTTGGTCAGCTTCCCGCTATTCCTTTTTCAGTGGGTGCTCGCCGAAAGCAGGGTGCTGTTGGATTGTGTAGTTGGCCCTGGAAACCCCTAATATAATCCTTGGTGAGTCAGTGGAAGGGTAAGACTATGTTGCCTGTTATATTGTGTGTTTTGCTTGGTTATGTATTATATGCCTTTGAGTGTTGGGGATCCAATAAAGCCAGATATTTCCATTGTGTGGTTCCCTCACGCTGTGTTATCTGAGTAGTGTTCCGCTCACGGTTAAGGAGTACAGGCATTCAGTTGGGGATGAGCCCAGGTCCATGTGGTCTTTCTAAAGGCGGCCGAGCCAGCGGACAAAAGCACCCACTGACCTCCGGAACACCCGCTCAGGGCTCCAGCAGTACTATAGACCGCTATCTACGGTCTTCTCAAACTCCCAGCAGGGAGCAAAACAGACCTAAGATGGCGGCGTCCTCCCAACCCAGAGGACAGGGAGCGCGGGAAAGGAGAGAACAGGGCAGCCGTTACGCTCCCTTGCAACAGGACTCCGAGGAGGAGACCGCACACATGGAGGACATTGCCAACCTTCCGACCTCTGAGATAAGTAAACTGCTTAAACTTATCCCCACAAAACAAGACCTAGATAGATTGGCCAGCAGGATGGAGGGCACCTATAGGCGGGAACTGCAGTCCCTAAAAGCAGAATTCACCACAAGAGTGGAGGATGTGGAGAATGTACAAGAATCCATATTGAATGAGTTGCAAGCTCATAGGGAAATGCTGCAGATGCACTCAGAGATGATGGAGGATTTCATGTATGGACAAGAGGATATTGAGAACCGCAATAGGAGAAACAATGTCCGCATAAGGGGCCTCCCGGAGTCAGTATCCCCAATTGACTTGAGAAAAGTGGTGCAGGACTTGTTTAATACGGTGCTAGGTGAACCTCTGGGCACCGAAATAATCATGGACAGGGTACATAGAGCTCTGGCCCCGAAACCATCAGGAGACCTCAGACCCAGGGATGTAATATGCCGTGTGCACTACTTCACGATTAAGGAGGCTATCATGCAGGGGCAAGACAGCGGGGCCCTATTCAATTCATGGAGGCAGAGATTACCTTGTTCTCTGACTTGGCCAGACGCACCCTGCAGCAGCGTCGAGGGCTGAGACCTCTTTTAACTCTCCTCAAAGCGAACGACATTAACTATAGATGGGGCTTTCCATTCCAGTTGGTGGCTTATAAAGATGGCAGATCAGCAATTTTCCGCAGGATTGGTGATTTGGACGCTCTGCTGAAAGCTTTTGATTTGCCACACGTGGACTTACCGGAGTGGCCAGCACTACGCCCTCTTCCACCTCCTCTGATAAGATGGCAGGAGAGAAGCCGCAACAGAAGCTTGCCGAACTCTAATACTTGAATATATGCTGTAATAATTTCTAGTTTCCATCAGCACGGAGGACTCTGAAGGACTCTATTTGCTCAGATATGTTGATGAAAACAGGTTTCTAGTACTTTCCTCATACTTGGAACCTTGTATCTCTCATTAGGGGAAGGGCGGCTGTTCCTTCCCTAACAGTTTACAGGACCGGCGGTGCGGGTCATTGTTCAAATTTTCAATTTATTGGGAGGCCTTTTGGGAGTCGGAGTGGACTCCTCCTCGGCTTCCAAAACCCTCTTAGAGTGCTGGGCGGTATATTTACTGTCCTAGGTTGCACACAAACCGAAATGTTTATAAGAATGTATTTTAAACCAACTTCTTCTTCTCTACTCTTCCTCTTCTATTCTCCTATCCCTTTCTCTTCCCAAATCTGTTCCTCCCCACCCCCCCGGTCTACTCTGGTCTACACAGCAATGTACCGATTCTAACTGCAAATGGCTGATTTAACATTTTGCTCTTTCAATGTCCGTGGTTTAAATGTCCCCGCTAAAAGACGTCAAGTATTATATGCAGCACATAAAAGACGAGCTCAGATCCTAATGCTTCAGGAAACCCACTTCAGACATGATTCATTTCCAAGATGCGAATCCCCCCTATACCCTCAGTGGTATCATTGCCCTAACCCCGACTCAAAATCCAAGGGAGTCTCAATTGGGTTTCACAAGTCATTTAATCCTGTGATCTTGAGACAACATATAGACCCTGACGGCAGATTTTTGTTTCTAGAGATTTCCCTTTCCACACGTCAGTATGTAATTGCTAACGTCTATTTTCCTAACAGGGCACTGCGACAGTTTGGGGCGAAATTTAGATCACTCCTGCAAGATTTCGCAGGAACAACACCAATCATCCTTGGAGGGGACCTCAATTACCCGGCTGATTCTGCGATAGATGTCTCATTGGGTAAGTCCAGCCGACCTGTGCCATCCTTGCGCTACCTAAACAGACAGTGGGAGAGATTGTCCCTAGTTGATGCCTGGCGTATACTCAACCCGGACGGGAGAGACTATACTTATTTCTCTTCGGTCCACTCTAGCTATTCCAGGATAGATAGATTTTATGTGTCTCATTCTCTGTTGGACTCCCATCTGCGAACGGAGATAGGAAACATCCTGATATCTGATCACGCCCCCATTTATCTATCTCTGGGCCTAGGTCCTGACGGCCCCAAGGAATATTCCTGGCGCTTGAACGAAAATTATTGAGAGACCCCATCTGTAAATCAGAAGTGGAGAGAACTATCTCTGATTTTGCTCTAAATCATGAAGCTGACCCTACCCCTGCCCCCATTAAATGGGAGGCTCTAAAATGTGTTCTAAGGGGAGTGTTCATATCTCATGGCACTCGCCTCAAGAAAGCTAGAGCTCTGGAGGTAATCTCCCTTCTCCAGCAAATATCGACTCTCGAGTCTAGGCACAAAAGGAGTGCAGCTCCTGAAACCTTCTCCGCCCTTACCACAGCTAGACATAAACTCCTCTCCATACTGGATGACAGGGACAGAACCTTCATGAGCAAAATGAACTCAAAATTTTTCTATCTGGGGAACAAAAAGGGGAGAATATTGGCCAGAACCCTACATCGTAGGGAGACCAGACCCAATATAATGCAGATGAGGGATCCTAACGGGAAAGTACTCCATAAGACTAAAGACATTTTGTCAGGATTCCGACAGTTTTACACTGACTTGTATAATTTGAAAGGTCACTTCCATGATTTGCCCACACCTATTCTGAAATCCAAAATTAGATCCTATCTCGAGGGGAGTGGGACCCCCACCCTGTCACCCTCAGTCATAGACTCTCTGGCCGGAGACTTCTCCACCTTAGAGCTAGAAAATTGCATATCATCTCTGCCCTCGGGGAAATGCCCTGGTCCAGATGGCTTCTCGGTTAGCTTTTACAAGCTCTTCCAGAAAGCCTTATGCCCCAGCTTATTGGGAATGTGTAACGAGGTGGCGGGGGGGGGATCTTTTCCTCCTCAGGCACTGATTGCCCATATTGTAGTTTTGCCCAAGCCAGGGAAGGACGCAATGCAGTACGGAAGCTACCGTCCCATCTCTCTCATAAATGTAGATATTAAAATATACTCCAAACTAATAGCTAACAGATTGAAAATGCATCTCCCTGATATGATACACCCTGACCAGGTTGGGTTTGTCCCGGGGCGGGAGGCTAAGGACAATACTATCAGAACGATAGCCCTAGTGGACGGGGCAAGGAGGCGCGGGATACCCATGTGCATCCTGTCCCTTGACGCCGAGAAGGCTTTTGACAGGGTGCACTGGGTGTTCATGCAAGAGACCCTGAGGTATCTGGGACTTCCGGCCTCCATGATACACAGTATTTTAGCTCTGTACTCAGGTCCAACTGCCAGACTCCGGATCAACGGTTCCCTGTCAGAGCCCTTTGCCATTGGCAATGGCACACGTCAGGGCTGCCCGTTATCCCCCTTTCTATACATCCTCTGTATGGAACCTTTGGCCTCCTCGCTCCGACGCAATTCCTCTATTCAGGGACTGGGGGGAGGGGGAGCGAAGGAGCATAAATTAGCTCTTTTTGCTGATGATCTCCTCCTTTATGTCACCAACCCATTGATTACCATCCCAAATATACTATCTGAACTCAGGAAATATGGAACCCTTAGTAATTTGAAGATCAACTTGTCCAAGTCAGTGTTGCTGAACGTTTCTCTCCCCCGGGTGATTTCCCGATTACTCCGTGAGGATTTTTCTTTTAAGTGGTCTGAAGACTCCATACCCTATTTGGGAATACAGTTGACCAGTAGGGTATCGGACCTCTATAAACTCAATTACCTCCCTTTGCTACATCGCGTAGAAGGAGACCTCACCAAGTGGACGAAACTCAAAATATCATGGTTAGGTAGAATACATGTAGTGGGTATGGACCTCCTGCCAAGAATACTATATTACTTCCAAACAATTCCAGTTATGCTACCAGCCTCCTTTTTCTCTCGTCTTAAATCTCAAATAATCAAATTTATATGGTCCCACAACCGTCCCAGAATCTCTTATAGCACTTTATGCAAACCTATTGTTAAAGGAGGTCTGGGCATGCCAGACTTTAGAACTTATCATTCAGCTAGCCTGGGGAGCTGCATACTATCCTTATTTAGCTCAAGACATAGGAAGCGATGGGTGGAAGCTGAGTCCGGGTGCTCGGATGTCCCCCCCTTGTCCATTATATGGGGAGGTACTACGAGTAGCAACCGAGACATACCGTTTATATCTTCACAATTACAATCCTTCTTGAGATATCGTAATCCCCACTTAGGGTTCACGTCCGTTCCAGGCACTTTGACTCCTATATACGGAAACTCTAGATTCCCAGTGGAGTTAAGCAGAGAGTCGTACCTGGGTACTCCAAGAGAATCCCACCCTACCATGGGCGTACCCAGCGTGGGGCTGGGGGGGCAGGTGCCCCCCCCAAGAGGCTGCCCCGGGTGAGCGTGGCACTGCGTACCCCACATGGCACCTACAGTACTGTGACCAGGGCTTTTTTTGCTCCGGAGCGGCCGCCGCCCCGCCCCCCCTCCTCTTTGGGAGTGAAAGGAGCAGCACTGTCTCCCGGCCGAGTGCTGAGTGAGGGGTCAGACTCCAGAGGAGCGGGCGGGAGCCGGCGGCACAGCACTGTCATGTGAACGGACGGCAGAGGAGATGCAGAGAGGACGGCAGAAGAGAGCAGGTGGTGAGTGGCCCCAAGGAAAGAAGGTGCAGTGTGCTGTGCAGCCAGGTTTTGTGTGCAGAGTGACAGTGTGTGTGTGTGTGTGTGTGCAATGTGTGTGCAATGTGTGTGTGCAATGTGTGTGTGCAATGTTTGTGTGTGTGTGCAATGTGTGTGTGCAATGTTTGTGTGTGTGTGCAATGTGTGTGTGCAATGTGTGTGTGTGCAATGCTACATGCTGCAGTGCCGGCCCCGGGAGCAGAAGAGCCTGTGCAGCTGCCCTGTGGACTGTGGGGGGCTGGAGGCAGAGACAGAGCAGCCGGAGGATCACAGTGAGTGAAAATAAATGTAAAGTAAATAAAGATAAAGTTGGCTGCACTGTGCTTGTGATGGGGGCCTCCAGCCTCCGTCCTCCTGCGCTCACCCCCTCGCCAGCCTCGTCCTCCTGCCCCTCACCCCTCCAGCCTCCGTCCTCCTGCCCTCACCCCTCCAGCCTCCGTCCTCCTGCCCTCACCCCTCCAGCCTCCGTCCTCCTGCCCTCACCCCTCCAGCCTCCGTCCTCCTGCCCTCACCCCTCCAGCCTCCGTCCTCCTGCCCTCACCCCTCCAGCCTCTGTCCTCCTGCCTCACCCCTCCAGCCTCTGTCCTCCTGCCTCACCCCTCCAGCCTCTGTCCTCCTGCCCTCACCCCTCCAGCCTCCGTCCTCCTGCCCTCACCCCTCCAGCCTCCGTCCTCCTGCCCTCACCCCTCCAGCCTCCGTCCTCCTGCCCTCACCCCTCCAGCCTCCGTCCTCCTGCCCTCACCCCTCCAGCCTCTGTCCTCCTGCGCTCACCCCTCCAGCCTCTGTCCTCCTGCCTCACCCCTCCAGCCTCTGTCCTCCTGCGCTCACCCCTCCAGCCTCTGTCCTCCTGCGCTCCCCTCCAGCCTCTGTCCTCCTGCGCTCACCCCTCCAGCCTCTGTCCTCCTGCGCTCACCCCTCCAGCCTCTGTCCTCCTGCGCTCACCCCTCCAGCCTCTGTCCTCCTGCGCTCACCCCTCCAGCCTCTGTCCTCCTGCGCTCACCCCTCCAGCCTCTGTCCTCCTGCCCTCATCCCACCAGCCTCTGTCCTCCTGCCCTCACCCCACCAGCCTTCGTCATCCTGCGCTCACCCCTTCAGCCTCCGTCCTCCTGCGCTCACCCCCCAGCCTTCATCCTGGTCTAACCGCCTGCCCACCATATACTGTGCTGCTAACCACTGAGCCATCATACTATGCTAACCACAGAGACATCGCGCAGTGCTAACCACTGAGCCACCGTACAATGCTAACCACTGAGCCACCATATACAGAGCTAACCACTGAGCCACCATATACAGTGCTAACCACTGAGCCACCGTATACAGTGCTAACCACTGAGCCACCATTTACAGTGCTAATCACTGAGCCACCATATACAGTGCTAACCACTGAGCCACCATATACAGTGCTAACCACTGAGCCACCGTATACAGTGCTAACCACTGAGCCACCATTTACAGTGCTAATCACTGAGCCACCATATACAGTGCTAACCACTGAGCCACCATATACAGTGCTAACCACTGAGCCACCGTATACAGTGCTAACCACTGAGCCACCGTATACAGTGCTAACCACTGAGCCACCATATACAGTGCTAACCACTGAGCCACCGTATACAGTGCTAACCACTGAGCCACCGTATACAGTGCTAAATACTGAGCCACCATATACTGTGCTAACCACTGAGCCACTGTATACAGTGCTAACCACTGAGCCACCGTATACAGTACTAATCACTGAGCCACCATTTACAGTGCTAACCACTGAGCCACCGTACTGCGAGTGTATGCCCCTGCGAGTGTATGCCCCTGTGTGTGTATGCCTCCCCCCTGAAAATAAGACCGGGTGCAACGTTCGGAGCAAATATATTAATATATTAAATATATTAATCTCACCCGGCCCCTGACAGCAGCCCGCCCATGTCATATACAGCCCCCGGCCCCCATAGGGCTCCCCAGTGGCGCAATAAGTCTGATGGGCACAGGTGCGCAATGTAGGCCCCCCACCTTCCGCGTGCACGTTGGTCAGATGTATGGGCCCCGTGTAACATTCTAAATCCTATACTCACAAATTGACCCCTCTCCCCCTTCATTATGTATTAATGTCCCTTATCTTGCTGTATATGGTCCTCCTCCTGGAATATGGCCTTTATCGTGGTATATATGTCCCCCATCATGGTTTATATGGTCCTCCTCCTCAGCCACCATAGTCCTCCAATTATTATAATGCATCCCCACATTCCTCCATACATTACAATGTATTCCCATAGTCCTCTAAGTATTATAATGCACCCCATAGTCCCTCATTCATAAGGTACCCCCATAGTCATCCAATTATCATAATGCAACCCCACTATCCTCTATATAGTATAATGTAGCCTCATATGCCTCCATACATTATAATGCACCTCCATACAGTATAATGCACTCCTATAGTTCTCCATATAGTATAATTCACCCCCATAATTCTCCATATAGTATAATTCACCCATAGTCTTCTATACAGTATAATGCACCATCAATAGTCCTCCATGTAGTATAATGCACCCCCATAGTTCTCCATATAGCCCTCCATACAGTCTAATGCACCCTCACAGTCCTGTGTTTAGCATAGTACAGCCTTCCATATAGCACAGTACAGCCTCATAATTCTCCATACAGTATAATGCAGCCACGGTGAGCCACCCCCTTCCCCCCCCCCCATACTCCTCTGGCCAGCGTGTACTCCTTAAAAAAAAATCCTGTACTTACATCTCCTGGTTCCACCACAGCTTCCCAAAATTGAAGATACAGGAGGAGGTCGTGACGCTGAGCGTTGCACAGTGGAACGCATAAAAGCAGGAAGTGACACCTAGTCCACACTAGGAGAAGGTAGTGCTTCCTGCTTTTTATGCGTTCCACTGTGCAATGCATGGCATCACCCCTGTGGTAAGAGGAAGCGCAGGGGGCGGCGCAGGAGGCTCAGTGAAACACATGGGACCCTTAGCGGCCCGTGTGCTGCTGCGCAGTGATGGTACAAGAAGCGGGCACAATCGGAACGACCATGGCTTGCCCCCCCCTAGTTTTGATCCTGGGTACACCCATGCACCCTACAATATCTAACTATACGCATTCAACAGGTACAAAAAACCTCGCGGAGTTGTTTCAGGACTGCGTTCCCCCACCAGACTCTTGGCTATTATTCGCCAGGATGACGAGTTACATCAGATCCCTTCCTCATGCCCAGATATTTAGACCCCTAACTGTTTTCGAGCAAAGATGCAAAAAAGGGGAACCCCTAGACCATGCAATTTCTGTCCTATATAAATGGTTCTCTAATCCCCTGAGATATATACAGGGGACCCCTTCTTTCGTCCGCAGATGGGAACAAGACTTAGATAGGACCTTCAGCCCTGAAGAGTTGGAGACCATATACATATACTCTAGCAAGGCATCTCACTCAGCGGAAGCTCAGGACCGCAATTATAGGGTGGTAGCAAGATGGTACAGGTGCCCGGTGGACCTAAATAAAATCTACCCATCAGCTTCACCTTTATGTTGGAGGGAATGTGGAGGGGAAGGAACCTATATGCATATTTGGTGGGGCTGTCCACTTATAGCGGCCTTTTGGAAGGGGGTAGAAGACTTATATCGCAGAGTCGAGCCGGAGGGAGAATTACTTTCCCCGGAAGTAGCCCTATTAAATTGCTCGCATATGCCATTGCCTAGATTTAAAAGAAGCATATTGAGGCATTGTCTTACAGCAGCAAGACATTTGATAGCGAGACATTGGAAGAGTCCGATAACTCCGACGCGCCAGGAATTGATCGCAGAGATAAACCGGATTTGCAGGTTAGAAGAATTAATGTCCTTCTCAGTCCTAGATGTGGGCTCTATGGAAAGACACTGCAATACATGGGCCTCTTGGATAATGTTTAGGGAATCTACAGACATGCGCTCCTGGTTATCTGAATAGACCCAAATCTCCAAATTCCTAGGTGGTAGATTCAGTTACAGCATGTAGCCTTAGACCTAAACTATATATTTTTAATTAAAATAAAACTCAAGACCGTACCCCTTCCCTACCCCTCCTACTTGTCACCTTTTCTATCCCCTCTTTACACCCCTCTTTAACTAGTTCACACTTTTTATACCAGTTATTATGGTTTGGGATTGTTGTTATGCTCCTATTTACTGTAACTATTCAGAAGATAAATGGACACTATGGTAGGCTTGGTTTGCTATTTACAGGAGTGTCTATACCCAGAAATATACCCAAGCCAGTCTATAGAAATCAGTACACACATAAGTCTTTTTCTTCAGTTCACTGTATATCTATTTTCTACTTCTTAAGCGAGGTATGTGTTATTATATAATCATTTTGCTTGATTCCACGCTGTTTTGCTTAGCAAATAACTTTTTGTTTATTATTCGTGGTCGTAAACCACATGTTATGACACGTGTATGCCTTTATACTCTTGAAAATAAAAATTTGATTTACCAAAAAAAAAAAAAAGCACCCACTGACCTCCATGTCTCCACATATTGCTTTGTTCCGTACACGTCGTACACACTTGGTCCACACTGTACACACACTGCTTCGCTTAGTACACATCGTACATATACAACTTTGCTCCGTACACATTATACACACGGCTTTGCTCCATGCATATCTAAACACGGCTTCGCTCTGTACACGTCGTGCACACACAGCTTCGTTTTGTACACATCACACCGCACGCAGCTTCGCTCCGTACACGTCGTACTGCACGCGGCTTTGCTCTGTACACACACGGCTCTGCTCCATACACACACAACTTTGCTTCATACACTTTGTTCCGTTTCGTACATGTTATACACACGCCGCTCTGCTCCATACACACACGGCTTTGGTCTGTACATGTTGTACCCACACGGCTCCGCTTTGTACAAGTCGTACTACACACGACTCCGCTTCGTACATGTCGTACCGCACACAGCTCTGCTTTATACACGTTATATTGCACACGGCTCTGCTCCGTAGATGTGTTACCACAAGTGGCTTTGCTCTGTATACACCGTTCTGCTTCGTACACGTCGTACACACACGGCTCTGCTCCATACTCACACGACTTTGCTCCGTACATGTCGTACACACACGGCTCCACTTCATACATTGTACCACATGCGACTCCGCTTCATACATGTCGTACAAGGTCACACAGGTCAGATCCTTACATGTTGTATACATGCGGCTTCACCCTGTACACAATCAGAGCTGATCCTTATATGCTGCTATGGAAACCTTTGACTCCTCCCCTCCATGTGACATCATCACAGGTCCTGTAAGCACAGAGCAGCCATATATGTAGTGTGCGGCTCTGCAGGTGGAGGTATGTGACCATTCCCCATTACTGGACAGCACAGTAACCCCTTCATTCCCGGAGATAGTGTCCCCCTTCCCCCAGTTGTGCCATGTGTATATGTACAGTAATATAAGGCTGGATGTGTCATGTATACAGGGGAGGGCGCTCTGGTTTGGGGACAGATGACGCTTTCTCTCTGGGGTGGATGGAAATATCTGGGTTTACTCATAGTCATAGAAATGTGGGATCAAATATGATTTTCACTGTAATTTTGTTAAACTCTAAAGTAGTTATCCGGTGAAAACAAATTCACCTATCGCTATAATGGCTGTTGATTTGTTGACCACTAGTGGCCCCACTGATGTGACCAGCACCCATCACGAGAAGGGGAACGTGTATTTACATTAGAAGGGTACACCAGCGAGCTGCGGCATGTGTGACCCGGGCTCTATTCATTGCCTATGAGGCTGTTGAATGCTGCTTTTGGCTTTCCCTAATAGAGAATGAATGGAGCGGCATTCAGGTGGTCAACCCGCAGCGCTATCTGTAAGTTCCCCATCGGAGATAAAAACTCCCAATCTGACGCGACACCCACTGATCAGCAATTAATCACTGGGCAACCCTACCTCCGACGAAACCTGCCTGTAACAGCAGAAAGTAACGTTAACTCTGATCGCTGTCTAACCATTTAAAAGGATCCTATCACCTCCAGAACGCCTCCTAAGCTACCAAAACATGTCCCTGCATCATCCCATCACTAATCTCACACTCCTTTTGTCTCCTAAAAGCTTCCGGTGAAAGTAGATAAAAACGTTTTAATACTCACTCATTAGTGATTATAATTAGCAGGGGCTATATTCTTTAGCCCTTAGGGCATGTTGTTTTGCAGGCTCCAGGATCCAGCCTCCCTCTGTCTGTGTGCTCTGCTTGTGCAGGCTTTGCCCTCCCCCCTCTCTATCACTCACAGAATGCAAATCATTAGTCCTGCCTTCAGCTGCACATTACAGCAGCACAGACCGAGAGAGGGTGGATCATTCAGGCTGCAAAACAACATGCCCTGGTGACTAAAGAATATAGCCCCTGCTAATTATAATCCCTAATGAGTAAGTATTAAAATGTTTTTATGCACTTTCACAAATGCTCTTAGGAGACAAAAGAAGTGTGAGATTAGTGATAGGATGCTGCAGGGACATGTTTTGCTAGCTTATGAGGCGTTTTGGAGGTGACAGGATCCCTTTAAATGACACTTATCGATCACTGACAGCAGCATGTGAAAAAGAAAAAAATATGACTCACCAGGTCGAGAAAGAGTAAAGGTATTTTCTTAGGCTGGTTTCACATTAGCGTATTTTTGAATCCGACGGCATTCATGAAAATCCTGCCTGCCCTCGGATTCCCATGCAGTGACAAACTTGATGCACCAACACCCCATGCGGGAGCATTCGTTTACAAATTTTACTGGGATCCGTTGGATGCTAAATGACATGCTCCCTAGAGGGTGTGTCATTTAGAATTGCGTTCTGCGCATGCGTAGTTCATGGAACACGGACTAGAAGTACGGATCCACTGGATTTGTGTGGATCCGCGGCTTCACTTTTTTTTCACAGAGACCAAAATCGCACCGACATGCAGGTTTTGTCTATGAAAAATATGCCTACACCTGGATCCACACGGATCCAGGGCAAAATGTGCACAACTGGATGCACCTGCACGTGTGAGCCGTGCCGTAATGCGGCCTTCGGGAGGCAGAATAAATAAATCAGCAGCAGTTGAAGAATTGGCTTTATTACTATTTTAATGCTGTTCATCTTGTGTTATAGGTGATTAGGCATCTTTATTCGTTAGGTAAGTATGATCACAGCGGCACCAAATTTATATACTGTATTTCTCGCTTTACAAGACGCACCTGATTATAAGATGCACCCCCAAGTTTGGTGAAGGAAAAGAGAAAAAAAAATGTTTAATGTTAAATCAGGTCCATCTTATAATGCCAGTGTCCTTCTTACAATCAGTATATATGTCCCTCATCCTTGTATTATATATCCCCCCATCCTGGTACATGGGCCCCCACATGCTGGATATGGACCCCTGTGATGGTACATAGCCCCCTGTGACAGTATATAGCCCCCAATGCTGGTACATAGCCCTCAGTGATGGTACACAGCCCCCTATGACGGTACAAAGCCCCCAGTGATGGTAAATAGCCCCCAGTCAAGGTTCATAGCCCCCAGTGATGGTACATAGCCCCCAATCCTGGATATGGCCCCTTGTCCTACACTCACCCCCTCCATTCTGGATATACCCCCCATCACTCTATATGTCCCCATGCACCCAGTAAAATAATAAACAGCTGATAACTTACCCTACGCTGCTCTGTGCTCATAGCTCACCACTTTCATCCTGTCTCTTCTGTGCTCGGCATCTTCCAATCATGTAACCGGGGCCCCCAGCAATAATGTCATCATGATCAGATACTGAGCAGCACAGAGACTGGAGAAAAGCGGTGAGCTGTGAGCACGGAGCAGCGTAGGGTAAGTTATCAGCTGTTTATTATTTTACTGGGTGCGCACCAGCATGGGGACATATAGAGTGACGAGGGTGTGGGACATATCCAGAATGGAGGGGATGAGTGCAGGATAGGGAAGTGAGTGCAGGCTCACATAATATGTGCCGCTCCCCCGTCCATCTCCCAGTGCAACGTCTGCACTGAGAGGTGGACAGCAGCGGGTGCAGTGAATATTATGAATATAATGAGCGGGGTTACATGACCTCCCGAAGTCTCTGCAGCCCGCAGCCAGCCTCCTCCAGCTCCCAGACACCGATCCAGAGCCCCCTCCCCACAGTACATTAGATTTGGATTATAAGATGCACCCCCACTTTCCCCCAAAATTTGAGGGAACAAAAGCGCGTCTTATAATATGAAAAATACGGTCACACTAACAAAACTCTTTTTTTCTTTAAAAAATAAAGTTTTTTGCATCACTGAATTTTGAAGTCTATATCTTTTTATTATTCTGCTGACAGAGTCCTGTGAAAACTAGTTTTTTTGCGCTTATTCTGTGCTCTACGCTGAGCGCTCACATCAGTGATTCTGTGTAAATCTCTGAAAAATGGGACAAAATTCTCAACTGAAAATTCATTGTAATGAGGCAGAGGGAGTGAGTCACTTTGAACTTCCATCTGACCTGTGGTCCGGTGGGGTCCATCATTTTAAGTGTCTTTTCAGATGTGCACAAATCCTGATCAACAACAGTTTTTTGCACCTTTGAAAAGAAGGACAGGGCAGAGGCCAAGCGGAGTTCGGAGTAACTCTGCTGTCTTATTATAATGAATGGATACGTATTTCTGAGATGTAGATGGAAACCCCTATGCAAGTGCTCAGCATAGAACACAGGATAAATATGAATTACCGTATATACTCGTGAATAAGCCAACCCGTGTATAAGCCGACCCCCCTACTTTTGCCCCCAAAATCTGGGAAAACCTATTGACTCGTGTATAAGCCTAGGGTGGACCCCAGCACAGGTATACAGCCCCCAGGGGTGTGGTATACAGCAGCCTCCCCAGTGGTATATACAGGCCCCAGCAGTGTTACAGCAGCCTCCCCAGTGGTATATACAGCAGCAGCCCCAGTGGTAGTATACAGCAGCCCCAGAGGTATATACAGCAGCCCCAGTGGTAGTATACAGCAGCCCCAGAGGTATATACAGCAGTCCCAGTGGTAGTATACAGCAGCCCCAGAGGTATATACAGCAGCCCCAGTGGTAGTATACAGCAGCCCCAGTGGTAGTATACAGCAGCCCCAGAGGTATATACAGCAGCCCCAGTGGTAGTATACAGCAGCCCCAGAGGTATATACAGCAGCAGCCCCAGAGGTATACAGGCGCCCCCCCCCCATCAGTATCCAGGGCCCCCCCCCATGCTCCGCAAACCTGTAAAGTAAGATCATTATACTTATCACTGTCCTGTCGCCGCCGTCCCCGCCGCTGCCATCGCGCTCCTCCGTCTTCATCCAGTGTCTTCCGGCTTCCTCTGGTCGGCGCAGACAATGACGTCATCGCCTGCGCCGACCAGAGGAAGACGGATGAAGCCGGAGGAGCGCGATGGCAGCGGCGGGGACGACGGCGACAGGACAGTGATAAGTATAATTATCTTACTTTACAGGTTTGCGGAGCATGGGGGGGGGCCCTGGATACCGATGGGGGAGGCGCCCGTGTGTAATGACTCGCGTATAAGCCGAGGGGGAACTTTTCAGCCCAATTTTTGGGCTGAAAAACTCGGCTTATACGCGAGTATATATACGGTAATCCAAAATGTTCTGTACCCAAATTGCCATTAATGGTATTCAACTCAACTCACAAAATGAACAAGTCCCCCTCAGGTTCTTTTTCTTTTATTGGAAATATAGGGGATTCCACATTACTATTAGCACGAAGGTTCTGGAAAAGCACTATGGCGTCCCTCAAAAAAGAAAACCAGCGAAATCTATGCTCCCAAATTCCCCACCTTTTCTGAGTACCACAACGTGTCTGAACTACAGTTAATGTCCTCAAGTTTGGCATTATTATTATTATGGAAAAGTCAAATGGCTCCTTCACTTCCACGCTCTGCTGTGAGCCCAAACAGTAGTTTTCCACCACATTCTGTATGGTTTATCGGCGTACTCAGGAGAAATTGCACAATTAATTGTATGATTCATTTTTTCCTGTTACCCTTGTAAATATGGAAAACTTGGGGATAAAGTTTTCCTTCCACATTGCTTTAGTTCCTGTGACGCACCTGAAGGGTTAGGCTGGGTTCACATTTGCGGATATCGTTTTGGCATCGCATTGCTCTTTTACACCTTACAACGCATGAACAATATCGGCGGCAACGCACGAACCACGTGACTTTTTATCGTTGTTGGACAACGATATCGGGACATGTAAAGCGGCCATAAGGGCATAAAAATTAAGTTTGAAAAATTGAAAATTTTTCCAAATTTTCGATATTTTTTACAAATTAATAAAAACCGTTGTCATAAATTTATGACCAACATGAAGTACAATATGTTATGAAAAAAACTGTTTCACAATTACTGGGATACGTTGAAGTGTGGCCTTTCCTTGGATATGGAGAAACTTCTTTTTATTTCCTCATATGTTTCCCTTCATTATCTTAAGGAAGTGGATTTTTTATGATTTTTCATTTTCTTGTCTCCTTATCATTCAGGTCCCTACAATATCGGATCCTCTCAGTGGAGATCTTCTATATAAGAGAATTCTCCTGATTGACCGATCAAGGATGGATAAGGACAAGATGGCGGAGAGGATCTTCCACCTCACCCTAGAGATCCTCTTCCTTGTTACTGGAGAGGTGAGAGATTGTGATGACAATGTCACATGACATCATTCTTATCTATGGACAGAATAACAGATGACAGAACTGGAGAGGTGAGGACTCTGGAAATGTCTGGAGACTGGAGATTTATTAATGTGTCTCTCCATAACCAGGATTACACAGTAGTGAAGAGCTCTAGTGATCTGTGCTGTCAGGACCCTGTGTCTGAGGGAAGAGCCCTGAGCCCAATCACGGGGCCTCCACCTCACCTCCTGATACATGAGGACATCAATGACCAGAAGATCCTAGAACTCACCTACAAGATGATTGAGCTGCTGACTGGAGAGGTGACACTGCTGGGAATGCTGCTGCTGCTGGGACATTATACAGTAACGCTATGAAGGGATCGGGGGGGTGACAATGGTATCATTGTATGTGTCAGGTTCCTATAAGGTGTCAGGACGTCACCGTCTATTTCTCCATGGAGGAGTGGGAGTATTTAGAAGGACACAAAGATCTGTACAAGGACATAGTCATGATGGAGGATCCCCGGCCGCCTCTCACATCACCAGGTAATAGACAGGACTAAATACACACGGCCTATAATGATCTGTATGTAAAGAATGAATTCAGTCCCTGTATGTGTCTCCTCCAGGTCTATCCAGTAAGAGGACAACACCAGAGAGATGTCCCCGTCCTCTTCTCCCACAGGACTGTAAACAAGAAGATCCCGATGTTCCTCCGGATGATCAGGTAGATGGAGAGAAGGTGTGATGAGATCTCCCTATGATGTGTAGATGGCTGTGAAGGTCTTGTGCTCAGTCTTGTTTTATCCTCCAGTATTGTATGTTTTATACTTGTGTAATGAGAACGGTGGAGATGGCAGATTACAGCTGATTATAGATGGGACTTCTCCATCTGTCTGTGACTTTTACAATCTTTGTTTCAGGGTGAAGATCTGACCCATATTAATACTACAGAGACATATATAAGTGATGATGAATGGATTAAAGTGGAGATTCCTACATACGAGTACCCAGGTGAGTAGAGACCACTAAATGTGGAGATATCACAGCTTCTTCTCGGTCTTTGGCTGGTACTATTTTGTGTTATTTGTTTTGCGCTCTTTGGTCCTTTAGTTTTTCAGCTTTCAAATCATCCCTTCTGCATAAATACTGAATTAAAACAGATTAAAATATAAATTTATTTTAGAGGAAGACATAAGGATGAACAAATTCAGTTGAAAAATGACAATGGATAGAAAAAGAACATGATGTGGTTTAGTCCACCAGAACTAGTTGTCCAATTTTTTGTCATTGCGAATATGTTTTAGGAACAGCAATAGCAAAAGTTTCGATAAAATACATCAGTAAATAATTGGTCATATCTTCCTACTTCAGTCAGGTAACCATACACACTCCAAGCAAGCAATACACACTGTCACAGGGATTTAACTTAAGATTCCGACATCAGAACATTGCAAAACTGTCTTAGCAGCTATTGTATTTGGATCACAGTCCACTTACACAGTATCTCAGTCTAGTTAGTATCACAGTGATTAAGACAGTCCCTTTGGATATTTTAGCTCATCCTTTAATAACTTCTGTATTTAATGGTTGTCAGAATATCCAAGGCTTATGGACAGAGTTTCACGACAATTTGTAAGGTACTGGTAACTCATGTAGATTTTGTGACAAACATCAATGTAAAGGTGCAACATTCTTTTCAAGGAATATAACTTGGTTGTCTGCAACTCTAGCCTTGAAATGCTTTTCGTAATCAAAACTATTCAACCTGTTCATTGTAAATTAGTGTGATGAAGACATCAGCCTTGTGGCACCCCCTTATTGTCAGATCAATCAGGGAATTGACCAAGGATAAGCAAATGCGACCAAAGCAGCCCTGTTATGTGCCGATTATTGAGGGTGGTATATATATATATATATATCACCAGTCCCAGGTCAGGAAGATAACTGAACCTCCAGTCTGTCACTGCCAAAGTTTCTCAAAACGCTTGAACAAAATGCTGCCACGAGTTCCTCGTAAGCTACAAGTCTGGTCCGTTAAACAGACTTGTGTTGGGTCAAAAACCAACCCCAGGTAGTGTATAATATTAAACGAATGCATGGATGTGTGATTCGTGGAGCAGGATAAAATAATAGCCCAGGATTCAATTTTATATTTAATCGCCATATAGGCACACCAGATAATAACATTTTTTACAGATATTACAGTCAGACATGCGAATGGTAGTAGGATGCAACAGATATATGCAGTCAAATGTAATTCAGTTACAGGTTTTGTTGATGCTGGTGGCCACACGGAGGCAGTGTAGAGCCACAGGGTTCCCTTGAATACTCTGACACATAATGTGACGTGTCCTTGTGGCTGGTCGTTCTTATCACTTAGGCTGTCAGTCCCTCCCCATTGCGGGGCCGTCCTTCCCTTGTCATGTGCTGTGATTTGAAATATCCCAAAAGCTACTATGGGTCATAACTTTTCACTGGGAGGTCCAAGGAAAAAGGAGCTGGTGCCAACGGATCCAGCTGGATCTCTATTTTGTAGGTCTTTTGCAGTGCATCTAAGAATGAATTAATTTTACATTGTTTCCTATGGAAATCATTGCCTTGGTTTTCGGATGATTGATGAAAACCGACTTATGACTGTATCTTGAATGCCGATAAAAAAACCATTGCAGAATTGTATTTTTTTTACCCAAATCATTCAACATAGAATTTTTTTTCCCATTTTTCAGTACATGATATAGAAAAATAAACAGGATCATTCAAAACTCCAAGTCATCCCATAAAAAAAAGCCCCAAATGGCTGTATCAATGGAATAATAAAATAATGGCTCCTGGATAAATGGGAGGGAATAAATGTTAAAGTATAAGCAAAAATTGGTGATAACATCACATAACAATACAGAGTGTGTTACAAGAAGGACTCATTTTTCACAATTTTTTTTACTTTCTATTGAAATTTTCTACCCGCCCTGCAATTTGTATGGACGTTTTTACAGTATTATAGAATGTATTATACAAATATTAAATATCATTATTCTCGGCAGGTGACTATATCAGAAGCTCAGAGGAAAATGAGATATCTTCACAAGGCATTACACAAGATACATATGAAGAGCAGGCAATTATATCAGATATACCATCATCTTTTCACAGAGAAGATCTGTCATCTAATTGTTTTCAACACGTCCTATCTTCTGATTCATTACAGACTGTTAAGAAAAATAACAGAAGGGATGTTGAAAATGAAATATCCCACAAAGGGGAGAATCCAGTTGCTTGTTTAAATTGCGGACAATGTTACTTAGACATAGCGAATCTATTTAAACATGATAATAGTCATACCGAAGGAAAAGAATTTTCAACTTCAGAATGTGGAAACTCTTTAACACGGACATCAAATCTTTTCGAGCATCAAAAAACTCACACGGGAGAGAATCCATGTCCTGAATGTGTGAAATGTTTTACAGCTGGTTCAAAACATGTGTTACATCAGAGATTTCACAATGGAGAGAAGCCATATTTCTGTTTAGAATGTGGAAAATATTTTACAGAGAAGTCGCATCTTATTATACACGAAAGAAGTCACACGGGGGAGAAGCCGTTCTCATGTTCAGAATGTGGAGCACGTTTTAACCGACAATCAAATCTTGTAAGACACGAGAAAAGTCACACCGGGGAGAAGCCATTCTCATGTTCAGAGTGCGATAAATGTTTTAAACAGAAGTCAGATCTTGTTACACATCAGAGAATTCACACAGGGGAGAAGCCATACTCATGCACAGAATGTGGGAAGTGTTTTAGTCAAAAGTCACATCTTTTTACACATAATAGAGGTCACACAGGGGAGAAGCCATTTTCATGCACAGAATGTGGGAAATCGTTTTCTCGGAAGTCCAATCTTGTTGCACATAATAAAACTCACACAGGGGAGAAGCCATTTTCATGCTTAGAATGTGGGAAATGTTTTTCTCGAAAATCAAATCTTGGTGACCATCAAAAAATTCACACAGGAGAAAAGTCTTTTTCATGTTCAGAATGTGGACAATGCTTTAAACACAAGTCAGATCTTGTTACACATCAAAACACTCATACAAAGACAACTTATTAGGTTTCAATGTTTTACAGCTAGACTTGTTACTAGAGATGAGCGAATTGATGGAATCAAATTTCTGGCAAGGTATTAGCAATTTTCTGAACAGTACAAACTTGCAATTCGTTTTGTGGGAATTACAGATAATGGCACTTTTTTTACACCCCCATGAGGACTCGGTATACAGTTACATAATCGAAATTTAAAGTTCAGACTCAGCTTTAGTTTGAGGGTATTCACATCCTAATTGGAGTAAGGATTCTGAAATTCCTGCTCTTTAATATGAAGCTGTCTCTTAGGCCTGGCCTATAATAAAGAGCCTCAGTTTTAATTTGACGTTATGCCCTTACTAATTGGAGAAAACAAATCCATTTTGGAACAAATCCAGGTAGACATTTCACAGCAAGGATCACCAAGCTACGACTTGCCTACTTTAGACATATCATACGAAGAGAGCAATCACTGGAGAAGGACATCATGATAGGAAGAGTAGAAGGAACAATGTGAAGAGGACAACAAGCAACCCAATGTCTCAATACAATCAACAGTGGAGAAGACCCTGGTGGACCTATCTAGGCTTGCGCAAGATCGATCTTGCTACAGGGTGTTTATCCATCAAGTCGCCATGGCTCTATATCGAGCTGAAGACCAATAAATAATAAAATTATTGTGGTAAGGGTTTAGAAATTACAGCTTTTTAATATACAGCTGCTTCTTTTTCAAGGGACCAATTGAACACTTATCTCAAAAGCTCTTTAATTTTTTAATGGACTGTATTGGCTATTCTCTGGTTAGTCCATCATCTATTAAGCAGGTAAAAGGTCTGGAGCTGATTCCAGTTGTGGGATTTGCATTTGCTGTTGCTGTGAACCTACAACATGTGATCAAAGGAGCTCTCAATAGAAGAACAACCTACCATAATTAGGCTAAAAAAAAAAAGAAGAAAACATCAAAAGGAGGAAATCCAGCACTTGGTGACATCCATAACTTCCAAATTTCAGACAGTCATTGCCTGAAAATGATTCTCTGCAAAGTACTAAATATGAACATTTATGGTAAATTTGCCCAGTTACTTTTGAGGCTTTGTAGAAAAATGTTTGCAATTTCTCAACACTTCACAGGATGTTTTAGTTCAGCCCCTTTAATGAAACCCGAAAGTCTACACTTCAATTACATTTCAGTTGTTTCATTTTAAATAAAAAAATAGTGGCATGCAGAACCCAAATCAGGAAGCTTCAATAACCATTGATAGTTTCTGGACTTAACTATATATTATTATTTTTATTGGCATCGTTCATGTTTTTTTTTTTTTTTTGTACTGTGTTATTTTTGTCTTAGCGTTATTTTCTGGAGGATTCTTTTATGGATATCTGCTGACACTTCATATGGATGCGTCTATTGTATCATTATTTGAACCTAGACTCTCATTTCTATTGTGGCGTATTGTTTTTGGCAGGTTTTTAATTGGTTTTAATCTGTATGTATTTGGTGCTCTATGCATATTAAAATTTCAATAAAAATATTGATTTTATTTTTGTGGGATATGTCTATTTAAACATTGTTACTTTTTTCTTCCTTTATTTTATTTATTTATTTTTAATCAGATAATTTTTATTGAAATTCACAATGAATAAACCCTCTTAAGCATTCTATACATTTTCTGTGAAAACAACTCCCCTCCCTTCTCCACCTCCCATCCCCCCTCCCACAGACAGCACATTTTCTTCCAAAAGACTGGTTTCAATAAAGGATATACAACAACCGAATGTCAATAAGTCACTTTTCTTATGTCCAGTACCCACATCCCTACGAGATCTATCTAGCAGACCCCTCTCAGTGCCCCATACTCCAGCCATGGAGACCACATCTTTTCATCTAAGTTGGATTTCCCTCTTTTATGATATATTCCTTCCCTAGATCAGGGGCGGGGAACCATTTTTCTGTCGGGGGCCATTTGGAAATTTTTTACAATTCTTCGGGCCGTACAAAACTATCAACTTGAAAATTACCCGCTATAATTGGTTAAACAATCAACTCACTCCTACTATGGCAGCTGGGACTGCTTCTCTTTGGCGTCGGTGATATTGGTCATGTTGCTTCTCAAATGTTTTTCCAGGTTTGCTAGAGACCTACACATCACAGGAGAGGCTGGGAGCATATACCTCACTGGGGAAGCCGAGGCTGGGACATAGAGATCACTGGAGAGCTGGATTTAAAGGACAGACAGTCGGCAAAACGTGTCTGCCAGCCTGAGCAATGCAGTCCTGAGGAACCTGCCCGGGTGCCGCAAAAAAGTCATCGAGGACCACATTCGGCCCTGGGGCCTTAGGTTCCCCACCCCTGGCCTAGATGGTGGTTCCTCTCTGATCCGATATCTAGCGATAAGCTTCCAAGCTATATACAGAAGTCTAGCAATAACTATGTTATCAACAGAGAGTTCATCCACATACCCCAGCAGGCACACCACTGTTTCTCTCGGTACCACACATCAGTATGCCCACTCCAGTCTGGTAATAATCATTAACCAATAAGTAGATAATCGTGGACACGTCCACATCATGTGGTATATTCCCGCTCCTTCAGTCCAACAGTGCTGTACAAATTAATTGGGGCAAATCATTTTTTAAGTAAAATTGTAAGTTGGGGTTACCAGTCAGTGATTCAAACCAGTTTTAACTGCTTTGAACAGGTGTGAGTGTACAACCTTGAGTAACAAATAGTGGTTTGACTGGTTTTAGTCAGGAAATAACAGCTAGCTGCCCCCTCAGCTTCAGTTGAGAGCTTGTTTCTGTGAGGAGTGGTTTAGTGTACTTTTTCTCTCAGTGTGATTCGTGCTTGTAAAAATGGATGTTACTGCACAGAAGAGGTCTAGAATTATTACTCTTAATGAATATACAAGTCTGACTGTAAGGGAAATCGCTGCCGCCGTAGGTATTGGAAAATCTAGCGTTTCAAGAATAATTCGCACACACAATGAAACTGGATCGTTTTCTCCAAAACGAAAAGGGAAATGTGGAAGAAAAAGGAAAACGACACCAAGAACTGATAAAACACTTATCAGCAATAGTAAAACTAATGCAAGAAAAACAAGTAAAGACTTGCTTTGTCCCAATTAATTTGCACAGCACTGTACATCTAGGGCATTCTGAAGTGGGTCACAATCCAGACTGAAATAAAAATTCCGGTCACCGGTAGACTCTATATAGTAAGTACAATTGGGATAGTCTGCCTGGTTCACTCGGATAGTTTTGGTACCCACTCCTGGATAGAATTCCAGGTATCGTCTTCCAGGGTTCCCACCTCCCATCTCCCATCTAGCCCTCATCCGTATCGGGTAGTGGAGCAACAATGTATGTAGTAGGTCCCTATAAGTTGTAGAGATCACTCCTCTCGTGGGCCCTCCTCCACATATATAATCCAACACTATGTCTTGTTGAATGGAGACCGTCTCAATTTTATTTTGAGCTCTAAAGGCATGTGCCATTTGTATGTATTGAAATTCACCCTCAGCTCGTAGACCAAATTCCTCCCGTAAATGTGAAAAGGGTTTCAGCGCCTGTTGTTCTAGAATTGGAACATATTTTTTCTTCCTTTATTGTCGTGTTTTTTTTTTTTACTACGCAATGTGCTCTGCCCCTTATTTGGTACCTGCTTTCTTTAGAATATTTATATTATTAGTCAAATTTGAGAGCCGTACACTCCACGCAAATACTGCGGTCTGTTGAAGATGCAGAGTTTCTTAGGCAAGCCATGTACCTAGCATTTGTTTTGTCTGTGTGTATGTGTCTCACAACCGCGACAAAAGTTATTTCTATGAAAGTAAAGAAAAAAGTAGCAATGGCAATAGATGATTATAATACAATATAAAAAAGACATCACTTGCCACAAGATTTTTGTCCTGAAGAAGTGGGCTGATGCCCATGAAACGTGTAGACATTAAAGATCTTTAGGTACAGTTCTCTGTATCCTGACTGCTCCTTCAGATCCGTTATCGGCAGCGTGAAGATGTAACCCTTTCCTCCATCTCCCTTGTTTTATGCTGATCCCGCTGGTTCCTTGCAGCAGCAGATGAGTCCTATATGTTGGTTTGGGCTTGCACAACCATATCAGGATAGTACCTCCGCAACTATCCTTTCTCCAGTAATTCGTGGGTAAGATCTTATTTGCGCTCCTCTCCTTCCAGTTTGTACCCTTGTTATTTGTGAAGGTGGCACAACATCTGACAATGATAGTGTGGGAGTTGCTAGTTGCAGCACAAAAACTTGCACCAGCTGTCCAGGCAGTTGTACTGCAATATGAAAATCACAATCATCAAATTTTGGCAAATCACTCATCTCTGTCATTATAGCATTATGTTACCTCTGTCATCAGTCAGTCTGTGTCCTGCACCTTTCTCTTCCTCTGCTACTAAAACAGTTAATTTCTGATTGTGGACTATAAATTGTCTTTTTATTTCCCAACTTTTTCAAGTTAATGTATTACACGGGATGATAAGATGGAGGACAAGACTAAAACACCAGATGTGTTGGTGTAGTAGGGAGTATTAGTGACATGGGCATCCTTGTTGGTGTGAGCACTGGCAATAGCTGCGGAGGTGGTAGCTGTACTCTGAGTTAGGGGAAATCCAGAGGTTAGAATGAGGAGGAGGGAGAGCAAGGAGTGCAGGAAATTTCTCAAACTGAGACTACTGTCAGTATAATCAGGAAAAATGATGATTGTGTGGTGGCCTAATACACAGAGGGGAATAAAGATATAAAAAAATAATGAGGGGCGGAACTACCGTGGTGCAGCTGGTTCAGCTGCACCAGGGCCCCGACCGGCTAGGGGGCCCCTTCAAGCCTGAAGGGGGCCCCTAGCTGACCCCCGTAACCCGACGTCAGAGGAGAGGAGGGTCAGGCAAGGGAAGCAGAAAGCTTCCTGCTTCCCTTGCCTGATCCCGCCCCTCCTCTCCTTTGCTCCTCCGACTCCCAGGAACTGCGCGGCTCAGCAGGTAGAAGAGCTGCCGCAAGCACAAGCACTGCGCCGCCGGCGGCCAGCACCAAGCACCCCCGACCCCCCCACCGGCCCTCAACATGGCTGCACCACACCAGGGAATCCCCAAGGACCGCGCCGCCAGCATCCACCACAACCCCCCCAGACCGCGCCGCCAGCCGCCAGTATCATCCCCCCGCTCCACAACATGGCTGCACCAGGGCCCCCTGGGGTCAAGGTCCGCCACTGAAAATAATAATATACATTATACTACTCTGTACTGGACCCTCAGCTGTCTGTCAGATGCTGGTTGGAGGTTCAAGTCCTCTCCACTTGTCTTTGATTTTATTCCAGCACTAAAAAGAATCTGTCAGGTCAAAAATTCATATATATCTGACATCATTTTCTAATTCTTCTTGTGAAGTGTTTTCTATTCATACATTTGTTTTGTGTATACTCACCCCGTGTGCTCTGTAAACTGAAAAATACGAGTTTCACTCAACATGTATATCACAGTGAGTGATCACTTACTTCTCTGCTGCCTACTCCCCAGAAAATGAATATTCATTTAGTGACATCACTGCCACACCCTGATCTGCAAGCACACAAGGAAAGTTCAGTGTAAATCACTCAAATGGGGGAGGGGTGGGGTGCTGTATCCTTCTATCTGTGCTCGTCTCCAGGGCAGCAGATCATGCCTTCCCTGCACTCACTACAGAGTAGAGAGGAGGTGGAAGAAGTGTGCTCTTAGCTTAAGCTCTGACATCTTCATATTCCCCACCAGTATTAAGCAGTGTCATATTGTGTATCTGAGGCATATGTGTAGTGTGTGCTGTTTGGGATATTTCTATTTGATTTTATGAACATTTGTTCATTTTTTCAGCAGATACACACAATACAGGAAACAAATGTTCATATACACATAGAAACATATTACAATCTGAGAGTCCTCAGTGGTTGATACCTTTTAATGGCTAACGCCCCCTTCACATCACAATTATTTCCTGTCTGTAGGGATGCTTTTTTTTGCAGGACCACATGGACAGGCCCGGATGTGAACTCTGGATGCTATTTCTATGTCCGGATCCGTGATTTTGAGGGATCCGGAACCAGAAAGAGCTGGGAGGAGCCGAGCTAGGCAAGTGGTGTCGGCGCTGTTATGCCACACGGGGAAGGAAGAATCCTGTGTTCCTCTCCCATGTGACATGTCGGGGCTAAAGTTTTGCTTTCCCAGTGCATCTACAATCACTATCTACATACACTGTGAAAGCAAAATAAGAGAAAAAAATGTATTAAAAATAAAAAAAATAAATGCTCACCTGTCCGACGGCTGTCCAGGACCTGAGGGCAAGTTGTCTGATGGCTGACAGGACCTTAAAATGTGATTGGCCGGTAGCGATCAGATGATATGTCACGTGATATAACATCTGATCGCTACCGGCCAATCACATTTTAAGGTCCTGTCAGCCATCAGACGTCTTCCCACCAGGTCCCGGACAGCCGGCGGACAAGTGAGCATTTATTTTTTTTATTTATAACACATTGCTTTATTTAATTTCACTTTAGCAGTGTATGTAGATAGTGTATGTAGATACACTGCTAAAGTGAAATTACACTGAACAGAGTAGTTTTAGTATACTAAGCATGCTCAGTACACTAACACTGGATCCGGGAAACGATCCTGTTTTTCCCTGGATCCAAGTTCCATAGATCCCATGTTATTTGAATCGGACAGTGTCGAATGCGATGCTGTCTGATTGTGTCCGCTGTTTTCACGTCCCCAAAATCGGATACGGCTCCGATTTTGGGTGCAGCGGACACAATCAGATCCCTGCACACACGGATGGCCATTAAGGACCAATCCTTGCTAATAGGGATATATGGGGGCCAAATGGAATCCGTGGCTATATGTTTTACAACAGATAGCCGCAGATCCACAAAAATCGTGATGTGAAAGGGAGCCTAACTGAAAAGATAGTAAAAAATAGCAAGCTTTTGAGACAGCTCAGGTCTCTTTTACAAGCTTAATAATGATACATTCTTATCAAACGCACGCACATTATATAATCGTATTTTTCGCTTTTTAAGACGCACCGGATTATAAGACGCACCACCACATTTGATGAAGGAAAAGAGGAAAAAATAATTTTTAATGTTAAATGGGGTTCGCCTTATAATGCCAGTGTCCGTCTTACAATCAGTATATATGTCCTCCAACCTGGTATATATATCCCCCATGCTGGTACACATAGCCTTCATGCTGGCACTGACCCTCCCCCAATGTTGGCATACTGCCCCCATAAGGCTGTCACACTGTCCCCATAAGGCTGGCATACTGTGCCCATAAGGCTGGCACACTGTCCCCCATGCTGCCGCACAATTAAAATAATAAACAATCATACTCACCCCTCTCCTCGCTCCCTCGCCGTCCGCGCCATCCCCGCTCTCTGTGATGTCGGCATCCGGGTCCTGTGAGCAGCACGCAGGTGATGACTCTCTGCCGCGATGCTCACAGGACAGCAGGGATGGCGTGGATGGCGAGGGAGCAAGGAGAGCGGTAAGTATGATGCTCCCAGGGATAGTCAGTGCTTTCCACGTTTTCAGTGCATGGAAAGCACTAACTATCCACACAGGACCATACCCGCTAAGCCGCGGTCCCGCTTCTGTAATATGGGCTGCTCCCGCTGGTGATTGACAGCTGGAAGCAGTGCATATTACAGGAGATAATGAGCGGCCCCACGGGGCCGCTGCTGCAACCTCCTGACAGCCCCCGGACACCGCTCCACAGCTTCCCCCACCGCACAACATTATTGTTTCACATTATAAGACGCACTCCCCACTTTCCCCCACAACAAAAGTGCGTCTTATAATGCGAAAAATACGGTACTGTATATACAGGGTTGAATGAGCAGGGCATAGTGGTCTGTGTTGGTAGGGGGTAGACGAAGAGCATCTGGCCAATAAATACCAGAGTTCAGAGATAACATGTGTGATAGTTTATTGTCTTTTGATTAATGGTCCAAGATTTGAAATTTCCTTAAATTATGTAAAAAGACATAAATCCATGTGACACATTAATTCTTGTTCTGAATGTGTCAAAGGTCAACATAAATTTCTATTTCCAGACTTTGAGTCTTTGAGATTTGAAGTTACCTTTCAAAACTACTATCTTCATATCCATCATGGTGTGATCAGGGTGACGCACACCAGGGGCCAGGGTTACTCCCGGTTTAGACAGGCGATTCTTCTCCTTCCTTGTCACGGGTGGACCGCGCCTGCCGGTAGTGGGGCCCGGTGTAGTGCAGATCAAAAATGAAGACGTCTTACGGGAACAGATTAAAGGGGGTGTTCTGTTCTCACTAAATGGGGCGGGGGCTCATGAATTTAAACAGACAGCTAAACCTTTATACTGAGTCCAATGAGAAGACTGTGGTGAAGTCTGTGCTTTTATTGAACGTTGCAGTATATTTTTAAATGGTAAAACTGGAAACAATGAGAATACAGAAGAATCAGTGCATGGTACAGCAGAATACACATTATACATGGATATACAATATGCATGAACTAGTAACTAATCTAGACTATAACTGGATGAGCCAGGCTAAAACTAGAGCAGAAAACAACTAAAGAAGGCATGAATACATACCGGCAATGCAATCGCATGGGAACAGTGATGCTGAATGTCTTCCTTCCAGAAATGAAAGTAAAAATGGGGGCTGAGCTACCAAAATGCATTGCAAGAGGGAGGAGAATTAGACACAGAGACTGCAAACATAGCATTGGCCACTAGCGGGAGCAGAACACTACATATGAGATAAGCTCATTAAAAATCTACAGCTACAAATTAATAACGACATTAAGCAGAAACAAACATTTGGAGATGGATTGGATGTCAGAGACAGAACACTCCCTGCCTGGCATCACTGGATGTCACTATCCCTGTCTTCTGAGGGTAACAGCAGGACCAGTTCAGATACTGGTCTAAGAAATGTCTTAGGTTCATTTCCCTTAGTCATTCTTAGTTCAACCTTGCGGACATTGCCATCATTGCTCGGAAATGTTGCAGTAACTAGACCAAGTAGCCACTGGTTTCGGTGTACTTGAGAGTCTTTCACAAGGACAAGGTCACCTATGTTCAGATTGGGACAAGTAGATTGCCACTTTGTCCGTGGCTGCAGTGTAAACAGATATTGTTTGCGCCACCTGTCCCAGAAAGTATTCGCAAGACTTTGTACCTGTCTCCATTGGCACTTGTGGAAGTTCTTGGCATCTAATCTTCCTGGAGGGGTACTGGTCGGTCCTGTTTTCTGGGTAAGGAGGGTAGCTAGAGTCAATAACAAGGGCTCCTCAGAGTCGTTAGGAACTAGAACTAAGGGTCTTGCATTGATTATAGCTGTGGCTTCCACCATGTAGGTGATTAGGCTTTCGTGGGTAAGCCTCGCTGCTCCTGCTTGAAGAGTAGCGTCGAGAATTCTTAACACGCTACTCGCTGGTATTTGAGCTTTGTTAATAAGACATTGGATTTCTGTAAAGCAGGATTCTCTTTGAATAGTGAGGATTATGTGGTTTCTAGAGGAATCCAAGTCTGAGGTAACATAGGCATTTTTACAGATATGCCAGCCTTTACATTCTCCTGTATCACAAGTTCTGGGAGTTCTGAAGGAGCGAGCTATGTAGCTCAAGCAGGTAATGGCTCGAACGAGTGACTTCCACCTTGAGAATTTGACGAACCTGTAAGATCCAAGCTAAGTAGCAGAAGTCATTGTATGAAGTGTAGACACCTGAGGGTTGATTTCAGCATCTGTGTCCTCTCCTACTACTTCAAAGGTGTCTGTAAGGTGTTCTTCAACGTATAATAGTTTTGGTTCTGAAAGCCACGTTGTACTTTGTAGCTGACTTGCGTTAACTGTCCTGGTTGCGTGTGCAAGCTTGGTCTTCTCCATAACAAACTCAATGTGGCTCTGACATTTGGAGTCTTTAAGGTAGGTTTTAAGGTAGGCAACAGCAGCAATTGCTTTCACAGAAGCATCCGCGAATATATACAGTTTTCGGCTTCGTATTTCTGTTGACGGTACAGGGGTGTATGGTCTTGGCACGTTCAGGTTGGAGAGGGTAGCTAACGAGTTCTTCCATCCTTCCAACTGGATTCTCTTATTGGGTGGCAGAGGTGCATCCCAGTTAGATGTTTCCCTAGTTAAGTCTCTTGGCAAGGCCTTGCCTTGTACTGTGACAGGAGCTGCGAAACCCAGGGGATCGTACAGACTGTTGATGGTAGACAGAACACCTTTACGAGTAAAAGGCTTTCCTCCTTGGCTGACTTGAAAGGTGAAAGCATCTGATCGTAGATTCCAGAGAAGTCCGAGGCTACGTTGAATTGGTGCGGGGTCTGACCCCAAATCCAGGTCTCTGAGGCTGTTACAAGGTTGAAACAGAGATGGGCATCCTTCTTCCAGCGTACTTGTCAGCATGCTTGACACAGAAGAGGGGGCGTGCATGCGTTCCAGGCATACGCCTCCTATTATGACCCATCCTAGGTCTAGCCTTTGGGCATAGGGAGCATTGTGGTGTCCATTGATATGACGTCTCACTTTATGCACCTGCAGGATATCTCTTCCCAACAGCAGGATTATCTGGGCCTGATGGTCTAGTTCCGGTATGAGGTGAGCTATGCGTTTTAAGTGAGCGTGGTGGGTTGCTACATCTGGCGTAGGAATTTCAGATCTGTTGTCTGGGATCTGGTTGCATTCAATGATCGTGGGTAGTGGTAGGCAGAATTGTCCATCTAAGGACTCGATTTGATAGTCAGTAGCTTTCCTGCCTGCTGTTGTCACAGTACCTGCACACGTCTTTAATGAGTAGGGAGTGCTTGGCCCTTTGATGTTGAATAGGTCAAAGAATGTTGATCTAGCCAGGGATCGATTACTTTGATCATCCAAGATAGCATACAGTTTTATAGCTTTGTCTCTGTGGCCCTTTGGGTATACTCTGACGAGGCATATCTTAGAACAGGACCTGCTGTCTATTGTCCCTTTGCAGACTTCTGTACATTGTGAAGTGATCTCTGGCGTAGGTGTAGCAGTGTTCCTTTCCTCCCCGCCATGCTCACTGTCAGCTGATGTGTTTTGTGTATACCATGGAGCTGGGTCAGGGTGTAGAGCCGTGTTATGGTCTGTGGTGCCACACTCTGTGCATTTTACACTGACCTTGCAATCCTTGGCGAGATGAGCCGTGGACGAGCAGCACTTATAGCAGATACCATGTTCTTTCAGGAAGCTTCTGCGATCTGACATAGATTTTCTTCTGAAGGTCCTGCATTCGAGAAGAGGATGAGGCTTCTGATGGAGCGGGCACTGCTTGTCAGGGTCCTGCATCTTTGTCTCCGATTGGGAGTAGTCAGCAGACCTGTGATTGGAATCTGAAGAAGAAACATTAGTCTTGTGTACAGCCACAGACGTTCTGCGTGGATTTGCTGCTGGTAGCGGTGCGGCATATGACATTGTAAAGTCGAAGCTGGGATCATTTTTAATTCTTGCTTGTTGGTGTATAAAGTCTACAAAAACAGAGAAGGGAGGGAATGGAACACTGTGCTTGTATTTGTATGTGGAACCATGTGTGAGCCACTTCTCCTGCAAATTGTAGGGTAACTTTTGGACTATAGGGTTCACTCCTCTGGCTGTGTCGAGGAATGCAAGTCCCTGTAGATCATCTTCATATTTGGCAACTTGGACTTCCATTAGCAGGTCACTAAGTTCTGTAAGTTTCTGTAGCTCTTTGTTAGATATTTTAGGGAAGCCATCGATTCTTTTGAACAAAGCACTTTCTATTACCTCTGCTGAGCCGTAACGCTCATCCAGTCTCTTCCAGATCTCTCTGAGGCCAATCTCAGACTCTTCTCCCAGGTACTTCACTAAGAGGTCTATCTCTTCCCTGTGTAGCAACCCCAAGTCTCTAGTGACATTTTGGAAAGAGGCTTTCCAAGCTCTGTAGCTTTCAGCTTGGTCTGTGAATTTCATGAGTCCTTTGGCAACCAGCTCACGTCGCGTCAAGAACTTTGCAAATTCTGTTGTGAAAAGGTTGTCAGCAGAGTATACTAGTGGTGGGTGCACCGGTAAGGGTAAGTGGTGTGAGTTATGTTCGTACCTGTTAGTATCCTGTGGGTGGCGCCAGCCGGTGTCATGTTGCTTCGGTCTGACGTACGATGTGTCAGCAAGGTGGTTTACGTTGGTTACCTGTTGAGGGGGAAGGTAGTCATTAGCAGAGTTGTTTTGTGCAACATTTTCAAGTTTGCGTCTGTTCTGGAGCTGAGGCTCATGATGGCTCCTGCTTTCTTCTCTGGAGGTGTCGTGTTCGCGTTTTGGGTCCAGATCAGGATTGTAGTTTGGATCGGGGAGTTCATTAACGTACTGAGATGTGCGTTGTGGAGGATCTTGCAGTGGAAACTCCAGACTCAGCACACTGTTTCGCCTATGCAGCTCTGGGTTTTGTGCGGCTTCTAGTGACTCTGCTTCTGCGATGGCGGCTGCAGCCTCCCTTTTCGCTACTAGGTTTTCTAAGGCGGCATCCAGGCGTGCCTTCTCTAACTGTGACCTTCTGTCTTGGTCATCCAGGCGTGCCTTCTCTAACTTAAGTTGCATCTCTTGTTCGGCAAAGCTTGCTCGCATTTTGGCGGCTTCGGCATTTGCGCGGGCGATGGCAACCGCACTGCTGATGGATGTTGTCTTTGAGGAGGTAGAAGTAACGGATCTTGTCCTGTGTGATCTGTGGGACATGGTGTTCTGGGAAAGTTCTTGGCTGTGCAGAGATTGCTGTAGCTGTACAAAGTCTCTGTGTAGCCGGTGACTTGTATCCTACTATCTGGATGGCTGCTGCTTCACTGTTTCCCAGTAGGATGGCTGCCGTTTTACTGTTCTGTTCTCACTAAATGGGCCGGGGCTCATGAATTTAAACAGACAGCTAAACCTTTATACTGAGTCCAATGAGAAGACTGTGGTGAAGTCTGTGCTTTTATTGAACGTTGCAGTATATTTTTAAATGGTAAAACTGGAAACAATGAGAATACAGAAGAATCAGTGCATGGTACAGCAGAATACACATTATACATGGATATACAATATGCATGAACTAGTAACTAATCTAGACTATAACTGGATGAGCCAGGCTAAAACTAGAGCAGAAAACAACTAAAGAAGGCATGAATACATACCGGCAATGCAATCGCATGGGAACAGTGATGCTGAATGTCTTCCTTCCAGAAATGAAAGTAAAAATGGGGGCTGAGCTACCAAAATGCATTGCAAGAGGGAGGAGAATTAGACACAGAGACTGCAAACATAGCATTGGCCACTAGCGGGAGCAGAACACTACATATGAGATAAGCTCATTAAAAATCTACAGCTACAAATTAATAACGACATTAAGCAGAAACAAACATTTGGAGATGGATTGGATGTCAGAGACAGAACAGGGGGTTTTAATTTGTTTTCTTCGTGACGCCACCTATGAGTAGATTCGGTAAGGGCTACCGACGCTGCGGAACCTCCCGGGGTGATGGACAGCAGCAAGATGTTACGCTCCCCACAGGCTGAGCGGTGATCCCCGGGGGCTGGAGCTGCTCAAGATGTTGTGCGGCAGCTGCGGTTACCTTAGTGTGCGGACGGATAGTTCATAAGGAGACACGGACACAGATAGTCTCTGCAACGGTTCTTTACTGTAACCAGCAGGCAGTACATGGCTTACAGTGGTTGAGTAGAAGACCGGGTGGACTTAGCAGTGATAGTGCTCCTCAGAGATCCGCAGTGTACCTCCTTTCTACCTCCTTAGCTTCTCTTGCCAGCGTCGCCCAGGAATATCAGGTCGGGTACGGGAGGCTGCTTCAATGCCCTATCCATGATGTACGTTCTGGATGCTTTGGGGAGCCTTGGGTCCCTCAGTGGGTACACCGCTGGTTAGACGACTGGAAACTGGCTGGTGGTGGGGTGCTCCTATAAAGCTGCTCCTCCACGGGGCTGGTTCGCGTGGCAGAGGTGAACTGCTGCCAGCTTCGGTACCAGTGAACCGGCTGTGAGTTGTGGGCACGGGAGTCTTTTGGGAACCCGTGTAGAAATGCCCATTCCCGGTGGTTAAGGCCTCAGGTGCGGACACCCGACCGGTGACGGCCCAGGGGCCCGCACGGAGTGCGGAGCCCCCGCTCCTCTCCAAGTTCTGTGTTCTAGGCTCTACTCTAGATTCCAGACTCTTACTGTTCTAACTGTCTAGATTATTGTGTGTTCTACTTCACTACCCTAACACTCCACCCACCAGGACCTAGGATTGGTCCCCTGTTCTAGGTGTTGTATGTTGGGTTGGATCTCAGAGTTAACTATTTCACTGCTTTGTCTAGAGAATATTGCGGCTGCAATACTCCCTTGTGACGCACTCGTTGCGGGGCGCCACACTCCCCCTTGGTTAAATCAGCTTGTCCCCAAGCGTCAAACTACTCACGTTACAGAGGTTTTTACATTTTTATACATATATGACACACTTTTATTAAAATAGAAAAACAGGTAAAGAAATGCTTTGGTGATATAAGCAAAGAAACAGGTAATCACTTTGTGCGGACCCGGCGGGCGGTCGGCTGTACTTTAATTAGAGTCCAGGCTGTAGCCGCAAGATCACACGGTCAGTGATTAACGGGAACAGAGTCATTGATGAAGTTCAAGTTTTAAAGTCACTGGCTCTGAGGGTGATGGCGTACCCGGATAGCAAACCACCCATCTGCACAAGCATAGCGCTCGTAGGTGATAATATCGCCCCGGTATAGGTCGCGATCGGGATGTCCTCTTGGCAAGTTGGACTCAACGTCCCGGCGCCCCACAAACACCTCCTCATTCAAACCCACCTCCCAAGCGAACCCCCACCCGGTATGTAAATTAAAGGTGGAAATTCTACCTTCACGGCGGAGTTCATCAGGCAGCGGCGGCTGGCGGCGAGCCTCGGCACGGGCCTCCATGTTGGCGCGTTCTCGGGCTTGCCACTCCTCTCGTCGTTTCTGGCGTATATCTCCGTCGTTACGGCTCGGGGTGTAAAGATGAGTAATGGAGCTGGTGGTTTGGCGGGAAGCTTGAACTTGGCGGGCTGTCTGTATCGGAACCCGGTGGAACGGCACAGGGGAAGGTGTCGGCAGTGCACCCGACCAGTGTACCCGAGCTGTGTGCCCGGAAGGAAGTTCTTTGTTGTCTCCCCAAGCGAACCCGGTGTCGAAATCCTCAGCGGTGCTGTGGGTCTCGTCGTCATCCTCTCCGACCTCTTCCTCGATGATCACATCAGGCTGCTCGTTGGTGAAAGACGTTAAAGCTTGTTCCGTTGTACAACAGGGCAGTGGTGCTGCGGATCCTTCCGTAGGGACGTCCTGTAGGGCTTCCAGGCTGCCTGCCTCTTCATCTGTTTCCGCAGGTAAAGGTGTTTCAATCCCGGTTACCAGGTAGGCCTCTGTGGTTGCAGAGGAGGCCTCCGGTTCAAGGGAGAAACAAGCGACAGTCTCGGTAGTGTGGAAACTAGTCGCGGGTTCCGCAGGTGGAACCTGGTAGAGATCGAGTTCTTCCATGGAGCGTGTTATGAGCTCCGGCTCAAGAACGGAATCGGTTGCGATGTTGGTCGCTGGAACGGGTCGAGTTGCGGCCTCCACCGGAATGACACAGTCTATTGGCTCAGGTGACGGAGCAGGACAGGTGGTAGGCGAGGGTGAGGCGGTCGAGAAGCTGGTGACGTCGTCTGGGCTTGGAGAAGCTGCACCCGGTCGGCTCTGCTGCATCGCATGGTGTAGTCGTCTGCCTAGGGTCGCGCTCCAGCTGCGAATCGTCCATTCCACTGTCTCTAGTAACCGCACCCGGAGGTCTTGTAGAGCCTCTAGCCAGAAGTCGGGGCTGCCATCTATGGTAAGGGCAGGATCCGGACCCGGTTGGCTGACGGCTGCTCTGGCCTCCGCCTCGACCTCCCGCATCAGGTCTTGGAGTCTCATGCTGGCCATTCTTCTTTGGAGGGAAACCACACCCGATCAACCGGTAAGACGTTCTGGTTGAGCTGGTCAAGAATTCCGTCTGTGTGTCTATGTATGACACTCCCATTTCCTCTGGGCTTTTGTAGTCCAATTGTGGGAAAAGTCTTTGGGGTCCGCCCCCATGGTTGATTCGAGCAATCAGGGCGGACTAAGAGTTTGGCGCCTTTTGTCTTTAGCCCTCCCACAGTGAGGGGGGGGTTGACTCACTCCTGGGCTTCACGTGGCGGCTTCTTGTGGCGGGAACGCCATCTTGGGCGCCATCTTGACCCAATGGTGTAAAGGCGGGAAAGTTCTTTTTAGGACGAACAAAGTCCAATTGTAGACAATAAAGTCCAGTTTAAGCACAACATACCCGTTGATAACGGGCCTGCTCGTATCCTGTTCGTGACGCCATTTTCTGACGCACACCAGGGGCCAGGGTTACTCCCGGTTTAGACAGGCGATTCTTCTCCTTCCTTGTCACGGGTGGACCGCGCCTGCCGGTAGTGGGGCCCGGTGTAGTGCAGATCAAAAATGAAGACGTCTTACGGGAACAGATTAAAGGGGGTTTTAATTTGTTTTCTTCGTGACGCCACCTATGAGTAGATTCGGTAAGGGCTACCGACGCTGCGGAACCTCCCGGGGTGATGGACAGCAGCAAGATGTTACGCTCCCCACAGGCTGAGCGGTGATCCCCGGGGGCTGGAGCTGCTCAAGATGTTGTGCGGCAGCTGCGGTTACCTTAGTGTGCGGACGGATAGTTCATAAGGAGACACGGACACAGATAGTCTCTGCAACGGTTCTTTACTGTAACCAGCAGGCAGTACATGGCTTACAGTGGTTGAGTAGAAGACCGGGTGGACTTAGCAGTGATAGTGCTCCTCAGAGATCCGCAGTGTACCTCCTTTCTACCTCCTTAGCTTCTCTTGCCAGCGTCGCCCAGGAATATCAGGTCGGGTACGGGGAGGCTGCTTCAATGCCCTATCCATGATGTACGTTCTGGATGCTTTGGGGAGCCTTGGGTCCCTCAGTGGGTACACCGCTGGTTAGACGACTGGAAACTGGCTGGTGGTGGGGTGCTCCTATAAAGCTGCTCCTCCACGGGGCTGGTTCGCGTGGCAGAGGTGAACTGCTGCCAGCTTCGGTACCAGTGAACCGGCTGTGAGTTGTGGGCACGGGAGTCTTTTGGGAACCCGTGTAGAAATGCCCATTCCCGGTGGTTAAGGCCTCAGGTGCGGACACCCGACCGGTGACGGCCCAGGGGCCCGCACGGAGTGCGGAGCCCCCGCTCCTCTCCAAGTTCTGTGTTCTAGGCTCTACTCTAGATTCCAGACTCTTACTGTTCTAACTGTCTAGATTATTGTGTGTTCTACTTCACTACCCTAACACTCCACCCACCAGGACCTAGGATTGGTCCCCTGTTCTAGGTGTTGTATGTTGGGTTGGATCTCAGAGTTAACTATTTCACTGCTTTGTCTAGAGAATATTGCGGCTGCAATACTCCCTTGTGACGCACTCGTTGCGGGGCGCCACAAGGGCTACAGAAGTGTTTAGGCACAGGCAGATCTGAGTCATTATTAAGCCTGAAAAAGACACCTGAGCTGTCTCGAAAGCTTTACCATCTTTTCAGTTTGCCATTAAAAGGTATGAACCACTGAGGACTCTCAGATTGTAATATTTTTCTGATTACTGGCTAACACGGTACAAACATTTTTTTACCGTATCGTATAGACATAGAAATCTCTCATGGTACCTTTACACGCCGCGACGGCAGGCTGGATACATCGCGCTACATCACGTGCACGAGCACGCTCAAACGGCTACAAACGGTGAACGCATCTCCTTTACACGCCGCGACAAGGTGCGCTACGCCACGCTACATCTATAGCTAGCTACATTGCCGGGTGTCTCAAGTAGCCAGCTGTAGCTTAGCGTAGCTGCTTCACACGCCGCCACCACAGGGTGAGTGGGAGCAACAAAGGCAGGACGTAAAACACAATAGGCGTGCCACAGTCCTGTACGCCACGCCCAAACCACAACCATTGGCCAACACTACGGAGTTGTGATTGGGCACGACGGAAAGGGCGGATGGCCGAGACGTGACGTACCAGTGAGGGGAGTGAAGCACGGAATAAGCGGTTGTGACATGGCGGAGTGTGGCGAATGCATCTAAACCGATGGTAAAGTGTCACCCAGGAGCGGTGGCAAGTCATCTACCCAGTGTGCATAAAAGTACCGGGCCCGGGGCTATTTGTACGTAGTACAAGTGATTGCCTTGTCACGCACGATCAGCGCTTGTGACAGCGGCGTGTGTAGATAGCGCCGAGGTGCGTTTCTGCAACACACATGAGCGGCTTACAACACACAGTATGTGCGTTCTCTGTGTACATTGTATGTATCTATCTCTGGCAACAGATGTGAATGTAGTGGAACTGCTCCGTAGCAAACCTGTGAAAGATCTGTGTGACAGTGTATTAGGAAAACACCTGAGAAGAATATGTCCTGCATCAATGTGCTGTCTGCAGGTGACCCTCTGGATAGGACAAATTAAAGGCTCATGTACGCACAATGGCCACAAACACTGTTAGCCAAAAGACTGGGAAAAAAACATGGCTACCCACACATATTGTCTGCACAATCCCAGCCAATAGGTGGCTATGACATCCCAGGCTCCCCACCATAAACTTCATCACATTTCCCTCCTCCACCAAGTAAACAGGCTCACACATTTGTTTGGATCCAAAAAAGTATTTAATACATCAAAATCATTCATCGTGACCTTGGATTACAAATTGTAACCAAAAATACATCCAAATAAAAACAACAAATAAAGTGCATGTCACAATCTGCCAACACATTGCAGAGAGAGCAAATTGAACCCACATTGGAACCTGTGGAGCATCAAAAAATAAAAAAAAACAACATAAACTAACTAACTAACTAACTAAACATCATGCACATTAGGAAAAAAAAAAAAAAACATGCAGAACACAAAAGAAATGGGGTGCAGCCACCCTGCTGTCACCTCCATTGCAAAGTTAAATAAACCTCCCAGAACCAGCCTAACTACATGGCCTGGTCCTGCCAGCTCACTGCACCAGACCCATTGAAGTAGGAGCAGTAAGCGTCTCTACTGTCCCTGGCCTCCTGCCGAGTGCGGCCATGGCTCTGCGGCTGGATTGGCAGAATCACATGGCCCTCATCACGCCAAGACCCTGGACGGAGCTCCCCTGTTGTAGCGTCTGCATTATCTACATAACCTCCTGGCGTGTATGATGCCCTATCCCTACGACGCAGGAAGTTATGCAGCACACAGCAGGCCAGCACTACCGCGTCAATAGACTCCGGTTTCATATGTATAGCCATATGAAAAATCCGGAATCTATTCGCCATTATCCCAAACGCATTTTCAACTACACGGCGGGTCCGGGATAGCCGGTAGTTGAAAATGCGTCTCTCAGAAGTAAGGGCCCTCTGTGGATATGGCCGCAGTAGGTGCTCCTGAAGTGGGAATGCTTCATCCGCCACAAACGCAAAGTTGAGATGTTCGGTCGTGTCCTCATTTGAGGGTAAGTTTAGCCCACCATTCCCTAGTAGTGTTGCCAAGGAGCTTCGGGCAAACACCCCCCCATCTGAGTTGCGACCGTTCATTCCAACATCCACGTAGAGGAACTCATAGTTGGCATCGACTACAGCCATGAGGATTATACTACAATACCCTTTGTAATTGAAAAACAAAGAGCCAGAGTTGGCAGGTTTGGTAATCCTCACGTGCTTACCATCCAATGCCCCGCCGCAGTTGGGGAAGTTCCACCGGGTTTCAAACCCTCTGGCTACTTCCAGCCATTCTGCGGCTGTTTCTGGCATTTTCATGTAGGCTGGCTGCAGAGCTCTCCAGATGGCCCAACACGTTTCAGGGATCAGGCGGCTCAGCAGGGGCAGGGAGACACGTGACATGTATGTGAGTGATGTCATGGACTGCCCTGTAGCCAGGAACCGCAAAGTGATCGCCAACCGCTCAGCAGGTGATACTGATGGGCGCATTATAGTGTCCTGACGCGCTATCAGTGGCCCAACACGCTCCAATAGGAAGGTGAAACAGTCCTCGGGCATACGCAGATAGTTTCGGTAATCATCAGGACAGTTAATCTCCAGCTCCCGCAACAGCTGCATGTGGCCCCGGGTTTCCCGCCTGAGAAGCCAATCACGGGTCCACAACCGCCGCTGTCTGCGCCTCATCAACCTTTCATACCGATCCTGATACCACATTTGCTCTTCCACCACTGCGGCAGCCACGATAACATTGCGGTCATGGATATTCTGCATCCTCAATATCAGCACCTGTAGATGAGAAATCACAACATGAGTAGGTAGAACAATATGTGCCAATGTCAGCAGATTAAGCAAGCCACACCTATTTTGGATGACACACTATAGCCAACTGGAGGGGAACTTGCGTCAGGCCCCGAAACACATCCCTGAAGCCAGGAAAGGCAAACACCCAGTAGTCACCCCAATCAAAATGGAAGACGCCCAATGATAGTGGCCTCCTCTACATCAACTTCTATGGGAGTTTGTCAAAGTAAAACATCTGCACCTAGGTGAGTTAGAAAGGGACATGTGTCACCAATAATGGATGATAACAAATTTGCAGATGCCATTACACAGACCATAATGAAAATGTGGCTATTTAGTATTCTGGGAGGTAAAACAAACAATACGTACCCCAATAGGCTGGTCAAGTAAGCTTACAAGAAGCCAACAATTTAGCACATGAGTGAGGTTGGGTACCCATGGTTACATATGTTTTTGCTGGTGCCATTTGTCCGAAACATCTATGTTATGTCTTGAGTGCCACACCTCCAAGCCATGTGTCTATCCTATCCCCGTTCGACCCAGTCTCCATTGGCCACAACCAGTATGCAGAAATTGATCCAGGTGACAGGAGTCACACATTTCTGTCTACAGTCCTGCAGCTAAACTCCTGTATGGTGTCTGGAAACAAACACAGCAATGTATATGTTCAAAGATTCATAAGCACCAAACCAAATGCCTACTCCAAATCCACACAGTACACTATATCTTCCCCAGCAATACAGACCCCTATACACTACGCTAAAACAGTGTCCTGCGGTCGCAAATAACAACATATGCACCCACACCCCGCCATTTCCATGTGTGTCCACAGATACTTACTTAATGGGTCTGGCCAGCAAGCGTAATGTTGGCCGGCATGCGGACCTTTTAAAGGGCCGCCAACCAATCACGATTCAGCGATCTCCACCAATTAGCGGAGGTTAATTGCGGCCCCAGGTGTCCCATTACGCTGTGCGTCATTGTGTCCGTTGTGATTGGTTTAGCGGACTATAAAGGCAGCCCAATGGCCACTACACCTTGTCCAGAGGTCCATGTGCATTGAGCTACTAGTGTCCTGCCTGTCTTCTGCTGCTCTGACGGTAAGCCTCTTTAGCGGTTTGTATGAAAGTGCACGGGACGCTGATGCTTGTATTGGTGGCCGCTTAGGCATTGTGTGTATGGGCATCTTTGATACGGCCTTTCATTGTGGCCCTCTAATTAGACAGATGGGTCAGTTTTTCTAGTGTATGGTAATAGCCAGGTATAGCCTCACCTGGTATTGTGTGCGTATACATTTGGCCTTTGATGTAATTTGTGAGTCAAACATATAAAGTAGAGATTTAGAACGGGCAGGCACATCAGCATTTGATGCCTGCAATTATTGGTCCCTTCATAGCTGGCATTCTTGTGACCTCTGTTACAATTGTAGTCCCATGGATGGCCACACAACTACATGATGATGTGTTTGCACATTACATGTAGTATGTGCAGTCTTGGCACAAACCACGCCCTCCTTTGTCATCTGCTTAATGTTAACCATTTTGCTCATTACAAAGGTAGTAGCTACCACACAATGTGTTTGCTCACATGTTGGCCTACAGGTTGGTACGCACACACCGTCTCCAGGTGTTGTTTTCATATGGACAGTGGGGTGTTACATGAGGTTTCATACATGTTTAGGGGGCCACAGAGTACCTGACATGTGTAATTGTGTCACATATGTGTTTTACTTAGGACCGGTGTGACATTGTGCAAATGCCACACATAGGCCAAGTTGTAATAACAGTTATTGCTGCCTATAATGTACATATGAGAACCTTATGAGCATGTAAATAATGATCACAAGGTTTTGACAGATCCATATGGCTAGTGTCGTGACGGTCTGGATTGGCTGTGTTTTGTCTTCCCCAGATGCCGAGGTGTACTGTGGAATTTGAAACCCAGCTTCTCACGGAGTATCAGCGGCACGAATGTTTGTGGCGCAGCTCGCTGCCTCAATATAAAAACCAGGCAGCGAGGTCCGAGGCCTACAGGACTCTTGTGGCTCTAGCCAATCGCTTGGAGTCAAGGGTAGGCAAGAGTTGGAACCAGCATGCGGTGGCCTTAAAAATCAAAAACATGCGGCAGTCGTTCATGCGGGCTCACAATGACTACCTGCGCCGTCGCTCAGGAGCTGGAGCTGAGGAGGTACCATCACCTACCCTATGGTACTATCCCCTCTTCACCTTCATCCTGGGCGAGGGGAGCTCGCGTCGAACGACCACCAACCGCCCCATTGCTGCGTCCCATGTAGGCCCGGATGAATCACCATCTGCGCCACAGGAGGTGGGTAATCGTGTTACAGTGTTGTCCCACAATGTTGCTTTCACATGTGTGTTTTGCCCAAACAAGAACTAGCACACTTTTGACACATTTTCGGCCTTGGTGTGGGAAACCTTTTTCTGTCTGTGAATCTGCCCTCCTTCCATGATTGGGGATTATATGATTTTGACGCAGAGAGCCGCATTCCAAAATAGCATTACCACCAAATATCGGTACTGGAAAAATGACATGTGTAAGGTGCTTTTAATTATTATTGGATTAAAATGAAAGAGGCACATAGTGCCATGTACTAAATATTGCTGCCACACATGTGTGTTGGCTCTGGTGCAAGAGGGTTTTAGTTCTTTTAAGGTTTGGTGGTTTGACATCATATTTGTATTACAAATGGGAAGGTGCCCAACTTCTGTGTTTGGCCAGCCCAGCCCCCAGTATCAAGGTGTTGTGGTGACATGTACTCATTGGGTTACGGCTCTCTGTGACTGACACCTAAATCTGTATTGTGCTGAGTACCGGGAATCGTAGAGGTGAGTGTCCAGGCGCAATACAGGTTTTGTTGTTGTAAAAGTTTGGTGGGTTGCTGTTTGTAGATTCCTTCCATATATTTTGTTAGTGCCTTTACTTTAGTGGGAGTGGTATATTGTGTCCTCTGTCCATGGTATGGTGTGGTCCTTGCCGTCACTAATGTTTTCTTTTGTTTCCTCTCCCCCCCACAGGCCCCAGAAGAGGACGGCTCCATTGCGGAGCATTCTGTCGCTGATGATGCTCAGCCCATGACATCTGGGGCTGAGCAGGAGGGCGGGGCAAGTGATGTGGGTCCGGGTCCCAGGGCCCAGCTCCGGGATCCGTCGTCGCCGACGTCCTGCACCACCCGAGACGGAGCTGGGCGCCTGGGCCCGACGCGTGCTTTTGGATGAACAGCGGACCCACATCGACAGCAACGCCCTCTACATGAGCGACAGAATGCGAGGGATGGAGCCGCTCCAGAAAAAGATCCTTCTGAGGGTCTTCAACAATGCCGCTGATGCTGCCGATGATGGGGCCCTTCAATGGGGCTGCCACGTCCCCCCCCCATGCAACACACCTTGTGGCCCCTTTCCCCATCTGCCCCATCTCGGCCCGTGAGAAGACCGGCCCCGCCACAGTCACCCCATCCCCCCCAAACACGTCGTCGTACAACAAGACGTTCTCAGGCAGGTCGGGGCTGCCCTGAGAGGAGGGGGGATGCGGCATTGTCAGAGCCGACAGAAGATGAATAATTTGGACACTAGTAGCCAATGCACCAAATTGGCACTCTGGACTTTTGCTTCTGTAGGAAGCTAATTTTGTTGCTACCTGTTTATTTTGGATTAATTTTTAGCAGACTTGCTTAATATGATTTCTTTGTTACTTTACCTTTTTTACTTTATAAAATTTTGGAGGATACTCAATTGTGTGGTCTTTTTGGTATATGGGTTGGGGGGGCAGCGTGGGTGAATGGTGTTGTGCACAATATAGCTTGGGCCACCCCACACAATATGGGCCAATGGCCTCAGAGTAGGACGACCAGAGGTTCCTTTGTACTGTGTTAGCACTTTCACAAAGAGGTGTGGTAATGTGTGTGAGATATTTACCTGTAGAACATGTTTTCCACCCAATGATGACATGAGCAGCCAAAATACAAAGGTAATCAAAAATTTTATTTGCTACAGACATGTGTGTAAGCCATATGCCACAATACACATAATGCAGCTTCCACATAGGTGTACCCATCCAAGACTCCTCATGGTCCCAATGTGGGACAGTATAGGTACAGAAGGCAAAGGGATGGGCAGTCCACACTCCTCATGGTCCCAATGTGGGACAGTATAGGTACAGAAGGCAAAGGGATGGGCAGTCCACACTCCTCATGGTCCCAATGTGGGACAGTATAGGTACAGAAGCCAAAGGGATGGGCAGTCCACACTCCTCATGGTCCCAATGTGGGACAGTATAGGTACAGAAGCCAAAGGGATGGGCAGTCCACACTCCTCATGGTCCCAATGTGGGACAGTATAGGTACAGAAGCCAAAGGGATGGGCAGTCCACACTCCTCATGGTCCCAATGTGGGACAGTATAGGTACAGAAGCCAAAGGGATGGGCAGTCCACACTCCTCATGGTCCCAATGTGGGACACTATAAGAAAATAGCCCAACGGGGGCAAAAAAAAAAAAAAACATTCCACATTTTTAAGCCAACAAGGCAACTTGGGTAATTTGTTAGCGTCCAACTAGGACAACAGTTTTTTGTGGCCATGTTTGGCCTGAATAAAATGCAGCCAGCAACTTCATGGCTGGGATCCATGTTCTGGACATAGGCCCTCCAGCATTTGACCCAGCCGTGCAAGGTCCTGCAGGCCACGCTGCAAAGCCCTGGTCATGCGGGACACAAACGCCTGATGGGCAACGACAAATTCCTCCATGGTAGGGGCACCTGTATTGGGAGTAAACACACACTTTAGGACACAGCAGTCGCTGGTGATGGGTAGCCAGGACTGCACACAACCATCCACTTACCCTGTTCCTCTAAATCCACATCAACATCAGACGGGGACAGAGATGGGCTCAAGCTCCATCCAGATGAACCCGCACGTTCACCATCTGCATGAATAGTTAAACCACATTGTTAACTTTGTGGACTGAAATCGTGTTGTGCAAGATGAAATTAATGGATCAGTGTGCAGGGTGTATGTGGCAACATAACACACTTACCACCATAGTCACTGTGTGGGGACATGGTCACCCCAGGACTCGCCACTGAGCTGGAGACAGTGGGAGGTGGTGTTACTCCCTGGCTGGGGCTCCGTGGCCACATTACGTGGTTTGATGGTAACAGGGATCCTGGACTACAAGGCACACCCTCCTCTGGCCCAACAGGTGCTTCCAGCTCCTGGCCCTCCTGTGGGGAGGTGATCTCGTCCTCCTCCAGCCAACCACATGACGACACCTCGTCACACTCAAGCGGGCTGCCAGGTGCTGACTGCTCCTCCAGGTCCTCTGTCCCGGTAGGTGACGGCAGGTCTTGCTCCTGAGGCCCGGGGGAATGTGTGGAGCTTGTGGCCAAGGGTGCCACTTCAGGCAGATGTGGGGGTGTTGTGGATGGGCCACCTGGGGGTGGGGCATGGGGCCCTTCTTCAGATGATGATTCTGAAGCTATTCACGAAGAAAAAAGAAAAAAGTGCTAAACTCGTACAAACACATTGTTCCCATACATATATGTCATGTGGCTATGTATTTGGCAGCTAACTTAGCCTCAACCAGGTGATGCTGGATGCATACCCTGACGTTGTATGCATTTACTGTGCGTGTGTAAAATTGAGTGCGCTGACTGGAGGACCACAACACTCTGAAGATGTTTAGGATTGTGTAGGCCACACTGTCCCTTGTCATATGTTGCCATCCATTTTTGAGTATTGTGGGACATGCACATGTGGCGGTGTGTGTTTGACCCCAACTATTACTCACCACGCAGCCTGGCAATCCTGGCACGGATGTCCAGTATGCGACCCGGGCTCTTTTGTTTCAAGTCAGCGATCTTCTTCTGGATCTGCTTGACTTTCCGCTCTACCCCCAGTTTGCGGATCAGGGCCCGCTGGATCCGGCGGACGGTGCACCGATTGCGCAACCTGGGGTGCCGGTGGTGATGGTGACCCCAATAGTCCCAACGGTCACAATAATCTATCAGGATTATCAACTCCGCCATGCCCCAAGTTGCAGCGCGGGTACCGGCCGCCATGCCTGCAAAAGGTCTGTGCAGAGTTTGAGCTGCTCCGTGCAGGCAGAGTGAAACTGAAACTATCGTAATGACGTCATTACGGCTTCGTTCGGGGTCACGCACATTTTGAACGAGACCTACGCGCAGACAGGGCGAACCACTTCGGCGGCACCTACTAAACAACACCCATATAGCGATGCGTACAGCAAGCCTGTGCGCTGTGTAGCAGTCATCTGCATTTCAATAAGGCATGGCGGTCTGTAACATACTTCACCGCTGTGTCCAGCATAATTCATTATGTGTTTACAGGATGTGCACACTGTATATGAGAATCATGGACCATTTGGTTTGGTTTCCCGTAAGTTGTGGGCCGCGTAATTGTACTAAGGTATGATCGTGCATACGGCGCGTATGTGTAGTGCTGAAGGGACAGCTCATCCAAGATGGAGGGCTGTGCGGCAAGGGCCAATCGGCACGCAGAAGCTTCCACCAATGATCGCACATGGGGCGCGGTAAGACGGAGCCGAGGTCACGCCTTAGCTACATTGCAGCTACAGCGCAGGGTGTCCAGAGTTCCCTTCCGTTGCTTCTTTACACGCCGATACAGCTCGCTACCATCGGCGATATAGCCATCTGTTTTCGAGCAGAGCCCATAAACAGATGTATCTGTCGCCGGCTGTAGCGTCGCGTCTTCAGACGCCGCTACGACGGGCTACATTGACGCTACAAGCTACATTTGTAGCCTGTAGCGCGATGTATCCAGCCTGCCGTCGCGGCGTGTAAAGGTACCTTCACAGACAGCACACCATGTAATGATCTTACTACAAGACCTGCAGCACAAACACCTCCCCCCAGCTTACACAAGATTTTCAGTGACTGACTTAAAGCACAGTGAAAGGGACAGAATAACAACTTGGATAGGCGTGGATATTTAAATAAAATTTACATACGCTGGACTATTCAACAGTGACAGTAAGGAACCGGACTAGTGCTCCACCTGTCTGCAGGGTGTGAAAATGCTTATAGCAAGAAAACTACAGAGGGTACAGTAATGATTTTACATGATTTAAAAGGTCTGCCCAGACACTATTCAAGGGTAACATTAGTATCATACTGAAAAATGACCTGATAGAGTCCTTTAAGGCCACTCACGCGGGGGAGGACCTCACAAGTTTAGATATGCATGGACCCCTCATGTGACTGTGTGAGGGCAATCATGGGCCTCAGTACCAGAAAAAAATAACCCCTAAAGAACCCAAAACTTGGGCAGAATAACAAGTATCTGCGATAGTAGAGCAATACACATGAGGTGTATTAGCTGTTATTTTAGAACAAAACATAAAGTTGACCACTTTATGGCTCCACTCCGTACACATGCACACGCAGCTCCGCTCCCAACATGTTGTACACACACAGCTCCACTCCGTACACATCGTACACACGGCTCCGCTCTGTACACTTCACACACACATGGCTCCGCTCCATACACCTCGTACACATACGGCTCCGCTCCGTACACGTTGTACACACACGGCTCCGCTCCGTGCACCTCGTACACACGTGGCTCCACTCTGTACACCTCATACACACATGGCTCCGCTCTGTACACCTCACACACATGCAGCTCCGCTCCGTACACCTCGTACACACACGGCTCCGCTCTGTACACCTCATACACACATGGCTCCGCTCTGTACACCTCACACACATGCAGCTCCGCTCCGTACACCTCGTACACACACGGCTCCGCTCCGTACACCTCGTACACACACGGCTCCGCTCTGTACACCTCGTACACACACGGCTCTGCTCCGCACACCTCGTACACAGGCGGCTCCGCTCCGTATACCTCATACACACACGGCTCCACTCTGTATACCTCGTACACACACGGCTCTGCTCCGTACACCTTGTACACACACGGCTCTGCTCCGTACACCTTGTACACACACGGCTCTGCTCCGTACACCTCGTACACACGCGGCTCCGCTCCGTACACCTCGTACACACACGGCTCCGCTCTGTACACCTCGTACACACACGGCTCTGCTCCGTACACCTCGTACACACACGGCTCCGCTCCGTACACCTCGTACATACGGCTCCTCTCCGTACACCTCGTACACACACGGCTCCGCTCTGTACACCTCGTACACACAGGGCTCCGCTACATACACCTCGTACACACTCGGCTCTGCTACATCCACACTGTAAATCCCTCCTGACCCCACACATAACCTTCACCTCATCCAGCACCATGACAACCAGAGGAGCTGATCATGTGACCCCTGACTCCTCCCCTCCATGTGACATCATCACAGGTCCTGTAAGCACAGAGCAGCCATATATTAGGTGTGCGGCTCTGCAGGTGGAGGTATGTGACGGTTGCATCTAGTTCGGAGTTGATTTTTTGTGGCCCTCAAAAAATCATCTCCGTTCTAGCTGATTCACTAGTGAGCCGTCTAGATCGGAGTTGATTTTTGGAGGCCTCATTTTATCAACTCCGATCTAGATGGCTCACTAGGGAATCAGCTAGATCGGAGTGGGTTTTTTGTGGTCCTCACTTTATCCACTCCGCTCTAGATGGTTCAGTACTGAGGTGACTGGATCGGAGTTGAATTCTTGAGGCCTCTCTGTAGTCACATGTTTTTGTTCACCTCATTTTATCCACTCCGCTGTAGCTGATTCACCAGTGAGCTGTCTAGATCGGAGTGGATTATTTGATGATCTCTCTGATCTTCTCCATTCTACACAGTTCAATGTCTACACCAGGGGGGGGACTCCAGGCCTCAGAGCCGCACACAGTGCAGGTTTTCAGGATTTCCTTAGCATTGCACAGTAGTTAGAATCAGATTAAACATTGTAATTATTTCATGCTTTTATTTATTAGGTTCTTACTTAAGCTGTTATATTTCTTATATATTTCCAAAGGGAAAATGTTTTTATCATGATTATTTCACCATACGTTTTATTATTTCTTTTTGCAATATAAATAATTACACCCAGCGCTGATTGTTTAGTTTTGCTAGAATTTTTATTTTACTGTATCTCCACAAGTCCCAACGACGACATTAAAGGAGTGGGTGGAGCCTCACGGAGAAAACCGTAACAGAGCGCTGCTGACAGTCTTAATAACTTACTATATTGGATTGGAGTGGATTATTTGAGGACCTCATTTTAGCAACTACATTCTGTATAGTTTGGTACTGAGGTGATTGGAATTGTTTTTTTCGAAGAATGGGGGGAACCTCACAGGGTAAAACGTATCAGAGCACAGCCGAGAGTCCTCATAATATACAAAATTGGTTCGTAGTGGATTTTTTGAGGGCCTCATTTTAGCAACTCCGTTCTAGCTGATTCACCAGTGAGCCGTCTACATCGGAGTTGATTTTTTGAGTACCTCATTTCAGCAACTACATTCTGTATAGTTTGGTACTGAGGTGAATGGAATTGAGTTTTTCACAGAGTAGGCAGAGTCTCACAGGGAAAAAACGTATCAGAACTTAGCTGAGAGTCCTTATAATTTCCAACATTGGATCCTAGTGGATTTTTTGAGGACCTCATTTTAGCCACTCTGTTCTAGCTGATTCACCAGTGAGCCGTCTACATCGGAGTGGATTTTTTGAGGACCTCATTTTAGCAACTACATAATGTACAGTTTGTACTGAGGTGACTGGAATTGAGTTTTTCGAAGAGTGGGCAGAGCCTCACAGGGTAAAACGTAACAACGCAGCCGAAAGTCCTCATAATATACAAAATTGGATCGTAGTGGATTTTTTGAGGACCTCATTTTAGCCACTCCGTTCTAGCTGATTCAGCAGTGAGACGTCTAGATCGGAGTGGATTATTTGAGGACCTCATTTTAGCAACTACATTCTGTATAGTTTGGTACTGAGGTGATTGGAATTGTTTTTTCGAAGAATGTGGGAACCTCACAGGGTAAAACGTAACAGAACTTAGCTGAGAGTCCTCATAATTTCCAACATTGGATCCTAGTGGATTATTTGAGGACCTCATTTTAGCCACTCACTCCGTTCTAGCTGATTCACCTGTGAGCCGTCTACATCGGAGTGGATTTTTTGAGGACCTCATTTTAGCCACTCCGTTCTAGCTGATTCACCATTGAGCCGTCTACATCGGAGTGGATTTTTTGAGGACCTCATTTTAGCAACTACATAATGTACAGTTTGTACTGAGGTGACTGGAATTGAGTTTTTCGGAGAGTAGGCAGAGCCTCACAGGGTAAAACGTAACAGAACGCAGCCGAGAGTCCTCATAATATACAAAATTGTATCGTAGTGGATTTTTTGAGGACCTCATTTTAGCCACTCCATTCTAGCTGATTCACCAGTGAGCCGTCTAGATCGGAGTGGATTATTTGAGTACCTCATTTTAGCAACTACATTATGTACAGTTTGTACTGAGATGACTGGAATTGAGTTTTTCACAGAGTAGGCAGAGCCTCACAGGGTAAAACGTAACAGAACGCAGCCGAGAGTCCTCATAATATACAAAATTGGATCGTAGTGGATTTTTTGAGAACCTCATTTTAGCCACTCCGTTCTAGCTGATTCACTAGTGAACTATCTAGATCGGAGTGGATTTTTTGAGGACCTCATTTTAGCCACTCCGTTCTAGCTGATTCACCAGTGAGCCGTCTAGATCGGAGTGGATTATTTGAGGACCTCATTTTAGCAACTACATTCTGTATAGTTTGGTACTGAGGTGATTGGAATTGTTTTTTTCGAAGAATGGGGGGAACCTCACAGGGTAAAACGTATCAGAACGCAGCCGAGAGTCCTCATAATATACAAAATTGGTTCATAGTGGATTTTTTGAGGACCTCATTTTAGCCACTCCGTTCTAGCTGATTCACCAGTGAGCCGTCTACATCGGAGTTGATTTTTTGAGTACCTCATTTCAGCAACTACATTCTGTATAGTTTGGTACTGAGGTGAATGGAATTGAGTTTTTCACAGAGTAGGCAGAGCCTCACAGGGAAAAACGTATCAGAACTTAGCTGAGAGTCCTTATAATTTCCAACATTGGATCCTAGTGGATTTTTTGAGGACCTCATTTTAGCCACTCCGTTCTAGCTGATTCAGCAGTGAGCCGTCTACATCGGAGTGGATTTTTTGAGGACCTCATTTTAGCAACTACATAATGTACAGTTTGTACTGAGGTGACTGGAATTGAGTTTTTCGAAGAGTGGGCAGAGCCTCACAGGGTAAAACGTAACAACGCAGCCGAAAGTCCTCATAATATACAAAATTGGATCGTAGTGGATTTTTTGAGGACCTCATTTTAGCAACTACATAATGTACAGTTTGTACTGAGGTGACTGGAATTGAGTTTTTCGGAGAGTAGGCAGAGCCTCACAGGGTAAAACGTAACAGAACGCAGCCGAGAGTCCTCATAATATACAAAATTGTATCGTAGTGGATTTTTTGAGGACCTCATTTTAGCCACTCCATTCTAGCTGATTCACCAGTGAGCCGTCTAGATCGGAGTGGATTATTTGAGTACCTCATTTTAGCAACTACATTATGTACAGTTTGTACTGAGATGACTGGAATTGAGTTTTTCACAGAGTAGGCAGAGCCTCACAGGGTAAAACGTAACAGAACGCAGCCGAGAGTCCTCATAATATACAAAATTGGATCGTAGTGGATTTTTGAGAACCTCATTTTAGCCACTCCGTTCTAGCTGATTCACTAGTGAACTATCTAGATCGGAGTGGATTTTTTGAGGACCTCATTTTAGCCACTCCGTTCTAGCTGATTCACCAGTGAGCCGTCTAGATCGGAGTGGATTATTTGAGGACCTCATTTTAGCAACTACATTCTGTATAGTTTGGTACTGAGGTGATTGGAATTGTTTTTTTCGAAGAATGGGGGGAACCTCACAGGGTAAAACGTATCAGAACGCAGCCGAGAGTCCTCATAATATACAAAATTGGTTCATAGTGGATTTTTTGAGGACCTCATTTTAGCCACTCCGTTCTAGCTGATTCACCAGTGAGCCGTCTACATCGGAGTTGATTTTTTGAGTACCTCATTTCAGCAACTACATTCTGTATAGTTTGGTACTGAGGTGAATGGAATTGAGTTTTTCACAGAGTAGGCAGAGCCTCACAGGGAAAAACGTATCAGAACTTAGCTGAGAGTCCTTATAATTTCCAACATTGGATCCTAGTGGATTTTTTGAGGACCTCATTTTAGCCACTCCGTTCTAGCTGATTCAGCAGTGAGCCGTCTACATCGGAGTGGATTTTTTGAGGACCTCATTTTAGCAACTACATAATGTACAGTTTGTACTGAGGTGACTGGAATTGAGTTTTTCGAAGAGTGGGCAGAGCCTCACAGGGTAAAACGTAACAGAACGCAGCCGAGAGTCCTCATAATATACAAAATTGGATCGTAGTGGATTTTTTGAGGACCTCATTTTAGCCACTCCGTTCTAGCTGATTCACTATTGAACCGTCTAGATCGTAGTGGATTTTTTGAGGACCTCATTTTAGCCACTCCGTTCTAGCTGATTCACCAGTGAGCCGTCTACATCGGAGTGGATTTTTTGAGGACCTCATTTTAGCAACTACATAATGTACAGTTTGTACTGAGGTGACTGGAATTGAGTTTTTCGAAGACTGGGCAGAGCCTCACAGGGTAAAACGTAACAGAACGCAGCCGAGAGTCCTCATAATATACAAAATTGTATCGTAGTGGATTTTTTGAGGACCTCATTTTAGCCACTCCATTCTAGCTGATTCACCAGTGAGCCGTCTAGATCGGAGTGGATTATTTGAGGACCTCATTTTAGCAACTACATTCTGTATAGTTTGGTACTGAGGTGATTGGAATTGTTTTTTTCGAAGAATGTGGGAACCTCACAGGGTAAAACGTAACTGAACTTAGTTGAGAGTCCTCATAATTTCCAACATTGGATCCTAGTGGATTTTTTGAGGACCTCATTTTAGCCACTCTGTTCTAGCTGATTCACCAGTGAGCCGTCTACATCGGAGTGGATTATTTGAGGACCTCATTTTAGCAACTACATTATGTACAGTTTGTACTGAGATGACTGGAATTGAGTTTTTCACAGGGTGGGCAGAGCCTCACAGGGTAAAACGTAACAGAACGCAGCCGAGAGTCCTCATAATATACAAAATTGGATCGTAGTGGATTTTTTGAGGACCTCATTTTAGCCACTCTGTTCTAGCTGATTCACTAGTGAACTATCTAGATCGGAGTGGATTTTTTGAGGACCTCATTTTAGCCACTCCGTTCTAGCTGATTCACCAGTGAGCCGTCTAGATCGGAGTGGATTATTTGAGGACCTCATTTTAGCAACTACATTCTGTACAGTTTGGTACTGAGGTGATTGGAATTGTTTTTTTCGAAGAATGGGGGGAACCTCACAGGGTAAAACGTATCAGAGCACAGCCGAGAGTCCTCATAATATACAAAATTGGTTCATAGTGGATTTTTTGAGGACCTCATTTTAGCAACTCCGTTCTAGCTGATTCACCAGTGAGCCGTCTACATGGGAGTGGATTATTTGAGGACCTCATTTTAGCAACTACATTCTGTACAGTTTGTACTGAGGTGATTGGAATTGTTTTTTTCGAAGAATGGGGGAACCTCACAGGGTAAAACGTAACAGAACTTAGCTGAGAGTCCTCATAATTTCCAACATTGGATCCTAGTGGATTATTTGAGGACCTCATTTTAGCCACTCCGTTCTAGCTGATTCACCAGTGAGCCGTCTAGATCGGAGTGGATTTTTTGAGGACCTCATTTTAGCAACTACATTTAGTACAGTTTGTTGCTGAGGTGACTGGAATCGAGTTTTGTGAGGAGTGGGTGTAGCTTTGAAGGGAGAAGCGTAACTGAGGGCAGTGACAGAGTCCTCATATTTACAACATTGGATCGCAGTGCATTTTTTAAGGACCTCATTTTAGCCACTCCGTTCTAGCTGATTCACCAGTGAGCCGTCTACATCGCAGTGGATTTTTTGAGGACCTCATTTTAGTAACTCCGTTCTAGCTGATTCACCAGTGAGCCGTCTACATCGGAGTGGATTTTTTGAGGACCTCATTTTAGCAACTCCATTGTAGGTGATTCACCAGTGAGTTGTGTAAATCGGCATGGATTTTTTGAGGACCTCCCCATAGCCTCCACTCTGTACAGTTTGGTGCTGAGGTGGCTCAAAGCATTTTTTTTCTGAAGATTATGCGGAGCCTCGTCCGAAGTGTCACAGAGCGCAGCCGACAGACTTTGTTGCTGAGATGACTAGAATGGAGTTGATAGAGCGAGGTCCTCATAGCATAAACTCCAATCTAGACGGCTCATGACGGAAACCAACAGACTGGAATTAATACCAGGACCTCCTCACAGATTCCAATCTAGTGGCATATGAATTATATATACTTGTATGTATTATTTCTTTTTGTAATATAATTATGACCCACCCCAGGGCCGTGGGGTACCCGGTCTCGGGTGTTTGGTTTCAAGGGGGATATCACGGGCGGCCTGTGCCTGGCCCTGGTGGTCGCTAAAAAGGGGGTAAAGATTAAAAATAAGAGTTTGTGACACCACCTATGGTTCCGGTCATGTTACCGGCGCTGCAGGACAGTCCTCTGGGGTGATGGTGGAGCAGCAAGATGGTTATAGGTGGAGCCGGATTCCCGGGGCAGTGATGGTGTAATTAAGTCTTTTGTGCTGTGAGGCGGCTCCTCAGGTGGCCCCGTCACTAGTGCTGAAAAGGAAGGTGGCTCATCAGCTGAGAGGAATGAATACTCCACAGTCTTCAGCTCTGAATGGGTTTACTGGAAAGTTCTTAGTGCAGGCAAGCAGGTCTATCAGGTCGTCCTGGACTGGGTAGTCACCAGGATAGCTCACTTCGGACCCCGGTGGTGTGCCTGCCGTTCCTTGCTTGTCCTTCACTGCGCTCTCTCTCTCCTGCCTCCCTTCAGCGCTCCCGCACGCAGAGCCTTCATCCAGCTCCTTGGGCCCTCTCTGGGGGACCCTCCTCCGGACCCTATATGGTGCCTTTTAAGGATTACGCCGGGCGTTCGCCACAACTTCCTAAAGAAAGCCGGTCCTCCGTTCCAGGACTGAACCCTCGGTTGGTAGTCGTACCGGGTCCAAATTCGGGGGCACCGCAACTCTACTCCCCCCCCCCCCCACACACATTGTCCCTTGTATAATCCCCACACAGACATACTGCCCCTGTACAATCCTCCACACACACTGACCCCTGAATACTCCCCACACACAGATGTTACCACTTGTACAACCCTTTCCACCCCCCCCCACGTCATTGCCCCTTGTATAACCCCCTCACACACAGTCATTACCCACACACACACACACGCACACATTGACCCCTGAATAACCCCCGCACTCAGTCATTGCCCACAGAGAGAGAGCGCGCGACTCTTCTGTTGACGCTCACCTCTCCTGCTGGCAGTACAACTAAGCAGCTTAGGCAGAGATGTTTTTTTCATATCTCACGCTATTTCCAAGCGCGGCACGTGATGCGCTTGGAAATAGCGCAAGATATGAAATTTTGGCCACGTTTCTGCCTCAGCTGCTTAGTTATACGAATGACGCAGTCGGCCAATAACAGTGCAGCAGTAGCGGGCCAATCAGGGCATGGCTGCTGCACTGATTGGCCGACAGCTCCCCTCGTACATCTACACACGCAGCTGAGGTAGAGACCTCAGCTCAGCGGTGTAGTGCTGCAGGTGAGGGGCGCGGTGGGCGGGGACGCCGACAGCACGCCGTGGACCGGCACAAAGACCCCCACGGGCCGGTCCTGGTCCACAGAACGGTGGTTGGAGACCCCTGCTCTGTACAGTAACTCTATTCTAGATGTCTCACTACAGAGGTGTCTTGGTCATAGTTGTTGCACTGAGGTTCATGATTTCAGGGCACACATTACTGTCCATTAGGGCTCATTCAGACATATATGCACATCAATCCATTCTCAGACCACAATACACAGACTGGCCGAGGCTCTCCCGACCAAAGAATGAAGTCTTCATATATTTCTTTGAGGCTGTCACTCTTGGTTGGGGGAGCCATGGCCAGTCAGTGTTCAGAGATTGAAGCGATGAGCATAGGTGTCTGAACAAGCCCATATCCAGATTAGGTGTATGTGAGCCTTAGTGTAAAGTCTGCAGGATTACACAATGATCTGCTGTGTACAGGGCAAAGGCTTCTCTGTTGATGGCAGGGGAAAGAAGGGCGTGGCATGTTTGAATTCCAATGGTTGATTCTTTTGTCTTTCTGAAGATAACCGCCACCAGAGGAGCCGACATCTCTTCACTAATAGAGAGCACAAGAACATTTGGTCAAACATTCCTGTATGTTAGTCAGAAGAGAGAACGATTGTAGGGATTGGGGGTTTATGGGCCTTAACACTAGAAGTCCCAGAGACGGGTCATTTGACCTTTTTACCATTGAAAACCAAGGATCCTTTAAATTCCTGGGACTTCTAGTGTTAAAGGATTTGTGTAGTGAAAATAAATTATCACCTACCCATTGGGATAGGCGATAACATGCTGATCAATGAGTGTCCGAACTCTGGGAATGCCACAGATCGTGAAAGCGGAAAATTTTTATTCCGATTACAGAATGGAGCGGCTTGTTGGATGTCCGACCGCTGCTCCACTCAATGTGGCTGTCTGAAAGAACAGAAGACAGTGCTGCCGCCCAATAGGACAAGAATAAAGCTCAGACTGAGTATGTGTACTGCTGCTCAACTCTAAACGAGATTAAAAGTACCATATTCTGCTGGATAGAAGTGATAAAGGGATTGTCCGGTCTAAACAAGCTCTCTAAACTCATGCTTGAATGCACTGGTGAACAGAGTTCTTGAAGGGGTTTTTCACTAATTTCACCCTTTTTTTGTCCTAAATAACAATTGACTTCTACCACCTATCCTGCTCCTATAAGATGAGCTCTTCTGCAGCTTGATATTCTTCTGATGCGTTTCTGGTTATGCTACTTCCAACCAAAATCATAAATACTAAAAAGGGGCATCACTGGCATGGGCGGGGCATGAGTGACAGCAGCCTGGGCACATCACTGTTAGTGAGGTCTGAAAGATTTAGTGCAGGTCTACATATGAGGACTTTGGTTTCCCCAAAAAATTGCAATGTGTGAACACAGCCAGATGTAGATCCAACCCGCAGTTACTGTTCACTGAGGTCACACAGATTTATAATTATAGAAATGAAAATTCAAACATTTTTTTTCGGTTTTATTAAAGCAAATATATAAATAATTCTAACAAAAAGGAGAAAGATAAATATATTTATACAAATATAGAACAATCATCTTTACAAATCAAGATATAAATAAGTGACATCAGAGATAATTGACAATTAAAGCAGAAACCTTCTGGACCAGGGTCCCTGCACTTTAGTTGTGAAAATTTTTGAAAAATAAAATTTCTGTATTTATGATAAAATTCTTTCCTTGATGAATACATTGGAGGACACGAGCGCGGGTATATATCCTCAGCAACTCAAGGTCATTCAATCTTGTAGCCATAATACCGGTGTCAGGGAGCTTGTGTCCACGTGAGCCGTCCAGATAGCACTGAAAGGAAAAGAAAAAAGTCAGATCAGAGGGGATCTAGGTGAACCCCATGCACAGATAACGTCTCCTAGGATAGTGCAAAAATTTAAATGCCAAAGCCCTACAAGAAAGCCATACAGAAGCGATAAAGTATAGAAAGGGGAGAGGGAGGGGTAGAAGTGGTAGGAGTAGAAGAAGGCAAGAAAGGGAGGAGCAGAAGGAAGTAGAAAGAAAGATGAATAGTACCGTGTTTTCCCCGAAAATAAGACATAGTAGGGGGGGCTTGCAGAACTGCTAAATATAGGGAATCCATGAAAATAAGACCTAGCAAAGTTTAATATTTTTTTAAGCATGCCCACCTAACAGGGCATGGAGGTGTGATAATACTTTATTTAATGTAACCCACCCGTGGTGACCACCGCTGTATTTATTCTGGCGCCACACTGAGCTCTCACTGACCAGATGGCAGCAGCTAATATTGTCGCATGACCTTACATGCAGGCTTCTGATTGGTCGGCAGTTTACTGTACATCTACGGCAGCTGAACCAGAGAGCTCAGAGCGGTGGCAGAATATGGTAACAAACAGAGCCCAGAGGTCCATAGAGAAAAGGTGTGTGTGTTTTTTTTTCAGGAACCGTAATGGGGATATGGGGATCATAAAGCTAAATTACTTACCGTAATGTTTTTTTACTGGAGCCATGACAGCATCACCTGAGAGAGGTTCTGCCCATCCAGGACAGGAACCCCTGAAATAAAAAGGGCAGCATCCCCTCTCTGCCTCAGTTGGTTACAGAGTATGGAGAGGACTACCAAAAAGCAGGAAAGACGTTTTCTCTACACCTTACCATACAATCTGGTGGTAAATGACTTACTGCTGCTCATGAGGGTGTTCACCAGATTTATCGAGAACCGTCGCCTCCTTAGTAGCTCCTGCTCGAATTCCAGGCTGGCAGCCGAAGATTCGAGACTTAAGAATGGTAAATCAGACCTTGTGACAGAAGTGTCAGACAGTCTGGCAGGATTCAGGGATCTCTCACTGACATCTTGGAAACCCAATAAAACCAAGCCCTCTTCGGCCAAAAGGGCGCTATCAGGATGACCCTGGCCTGATCTTCCTGGAATCTTACACAGGACAGCTGGAATAATTACCAGAGCAGGCCGGAGCTCCATGGTATCTGGAGTGCATCTACCGCATAGGGTATGTCTCTGGGATCTACAGTCATGGCCAAAAGTTTTGAGATTGACACCAAAATGATATTTTCACATGATCTGCTGCCCTCTGGTTTTTATTTGTGTTTGTCTGATGTTTATATCTCATACAGAAATATAATTGCAATCATATTATGATACCAAAAGGTTATATGGACAGTTAGAATGAGTTAATGCAGCAAGTCAATATTTGCAGTGTTGACCCTTCTTCTTCAGGACTCTGCAATTCTCCCTGGCTGCTCTCAATCAACTTCTGGAGCAAATCCTGACTGATCGCCGTCCATTCTTCCATTTTTGCATAATCAATGCTTGCATTTTGGCAGAATTTGTTGGGTTTTGTTTGTCCACCGGTCTCTTGATGATTGACCACACGTTCTCAATGGGATTAAGATCTGGGGAGTTTCCAGGCCATGGACCCAAAATCTCTATGTTTTGTTCCCTGAGCCATTTAGTTATCACCTTTGCTTTATGGCAAGGTGCTCCATCATGCTGGAAAAGGCATTGTTGGGCGCCAAACTGCTCTTGGACAGTTGGGAGAAGTTGCTCTTGGAGGACATTCTGGGACCATTCTTTATTCATGGCTGTGTTTTTGGGCAAGACTGTGAGTGAGCCGATTCCCTTGGCTGAGAAGCAACCCCACACATGAATGGTTTCAGGATGCTTTACAGTTGGCATGAGCCAAGACTGGTGGTAGCGCTCACCTCTTCTTCTCCGAATAAGCTGGTTTCCAGATGTCCCAAACAATCGAAAAGGGGATTCAGAGAAAATGACTTTCCCCCAGTCCTCAGCAGTCCACTCCCTGTACCTTTTGCAGAATATCAGTCGGTCCCTGATGTTTTTTCTGGAGAGAAGTGGCTTCTTTGCTGCCCTCCTTGAAACCAGGCCTTGCTCAAAGAGTCTCCGCCTCACAGTGTGTGCAGAAGCACTCACACCAGCCTGCTGCCATTCCTGAGCAAGCTCAGCACTGCTGGTAGTCCGATCCCGCAGCTGAAACAGTTTTAAGATACGGTCCTAGCGCTTGCTGGTCTTTCTTGGCGCCCTGGAGCCTTTTTGACAACAATGGAAGCTCTCTCCTTGAAGTTCTTGATGATGCGATAGATTGTTGACTGAGGTGCAATCGTTTTAGCTGCGATACTCTTCCCTGTTAGGTCATTTTTGTGCAGTGCAATGATGGCTGCATGTGTTTCTTTATGGCCACTTTACACGCGGCAACAGGAAGATAGAAAACGGCAGGTGTCGGAGACAATTGTACCTTTTACCTTCAAAACACCTTGCGTGTAATTCAGGTATCTGCAAGGTGTTTTGAAGGTAAAAGGTACCATTGTCTCCGACACCTGCCGTTTTCTATCTTCCTGTTGCCGCGTGTAAAGTGGCCATTAGAGATAACCATGGTTAACTGAAGAGAAACAATGATACCAAGCACCAGCCTCATTTTAAAGAGTCCAGTGGTGTCATTCTTACTTAATCATGACTGATTGTTCGCCAGCCCTGTCCTCATCAACACCCACACCTGTGTTAATGGAACAATCACTAAAACGATGTTAGCTGCTCCTTTTAAGGCAGGACTGCAATGATGTTGAAATGTGTTTTGGTGGTTAAAGTTAATTTTCTAGGCAAATATTGACTTCGCAAGTAATTGCTGTTAAGCTGATCACTCTTTATGACAGTCTGGAGTATATGCAAATTGCCATTGGAAAAACTGAAGCAGTAGACTTTGTTAAAATTAATATTTGTATCATTCTCAAAACTTTTGGCCATGACTGTAGAGCAGAATTGGGCTGTCTGTTCTTGCAAGTTGAGAAAAGGTCTATCACCGGAACACCCCACCTACCTAATATCTGTCAGAACACTATTGGGTCTAGCCTCCATTCCCTTTCTGCGTGCAACTCAGGAAGTCTGCCTGGTAGTTTAGATCCCCCTTGATGTGGAGGGCAGATAGGAATATGCCATGAGCCTGAACTATCAGGAGAGGAAGAAACCCCTCTATGGCTTTTCTTACGGCCTACAACTTCCTGAGGTTGGAGAACATGTGGGAGTGGTCTGGATCACACCACCCCTACAACACATGTTCTCGGACATGAGCTCCCCAACCCACTGAGCTCAGGTCTGTCGTAATTATATCTGACAATTGAAAAGCCCAAGGAATGCCCGCAGAAAGATGATTCCAATGAAGCCACCATAAGAGAGCGGGCGAGGGGGAGGGCGAGAGAGCGGGCGAGGGGGGAGGGGCGAGAGAGCGGGCGAGGGGGAGGGCGAGAGCGCGGGCGAGGGGGAGGGCGAGAGCGCGGGCGAGGGGAGAGGGCGAGGGAGCGAGCGCGGGCGAGGGGGAGGGGCGAGAGGGGGGCGAGGGGGGGAGGCGGAGGGCGGGCGAGGGGGGGGCGAGAGGGGGGCGAGGGGGAGGGCGAGAGGGGGGGGGAGGGCGAGGGGGCGGGGCGGGGGAGGGCGAGGGCGGAGGGGGAGGGCGAGAGAGGGGCGAGGGGGAGGGCGAGAGAGCGAGCGAGGGGGAGGGGCGAGAGAGCGGGCGGAGGGGGAGGGCGAGGCGGAGAGGGGCGAGGACGGAGGGGGAGGGCGAGAGAGCGAGCGAGGGGGAGGGCGAGAGAGCGAGCGAGGGGGAGGGCGAGGAGAGCGAGCGAGGGGGAGGGCGAGAGAGGAGCGAGGCGAGGGGGGAGGGCGAGAGGAGCGAGCGAGGGGGAGGGCGAGAGAGCGAGGGAGGGGCGAGGGGGAGGGGAGGAGCGAGCGAGCGGGGGAGGGCGAGGAGAGGCGAGCGGAGGGGGGAGGGCGAGGAGAGCGAGCGAGGGGAGGGCGAGGAGAGCGAGCGAGGGGGGGGCGAGAGAGCGAGCGAGGGGGAGGGGCGAGAGAGCGAGGGGGGGAGGGCGAGAGAGCGAGCGAGGGGGAGGGCGAGGGGAGAGAGCGAGCGAGGGGGGGGCGAGAGAGCGAGGCGAGGGGGGGGCGAGGAGAGAGAGCGGGAGGGGGGGGCGAGAGAGAGAGGCGAGGGGGGGGCGAGAGAGAGAGCGAGGGGGGGGCGGAGAGAGAGAGCGAGGGGGGGGCGAGAGAGAGAGCGAGGGGGGGGCGAGAGAGAGAGCGCGAGGGGGGGGCGAGAGAGAGAGCGCGAGGGGGGGGCGAGAGAGAGGAGGCGCGAGGGGGGGGGCGAGAGAGAGAGCGCGAGGGGGGGGGAGAGAGAGAGCGGAGGGGGGGGCGAGAGAGGAGAGAGGGGGAGGCGAGAGAGCGAGCGGGGGAGGCGAGAGAGCGAGCGAGGAGGGGAGGGCGAGAGAGCGAGCGAGGGGAGGGCGAGAGAGGAGCGAGGGGGGGAGGAGGCGAGAGAGAGGCGAGGGGAGGGGGGGCGAGAGAGAGAGCGAGGGGGGGGCGGAGAGGAGGAGAGGCGAGGGGGGGGGGCGAGAGAGAGAGCGAGGGGGGGGCGAGGAGAGAGAGGCGAGGGGGGGGGCGGAGAGAGAGAGCGAGGGGGGGGCGAGAGAGAGAGCGCGAGGGGGGGGCGAGAGAGAGAGGCGAGGGGGGGGGGGGGCGAGAGAGAGAGGCGAGGGGGGGGCGAGAGAGAGAGCGCGAGGGGGGGGCGAGAGAGGAGAGGCGAGGGGGGGGGCGAGAGAGAGAGCGAGGGGGGGGCGAGAGAGAGGAGCGGAGAGAGGGAGAGGGCGAGAGAGAGAGCGAGGGGGGGGCGAGAGAGAGCGAGGGGGGGGCGAGGAGGAGAGGGGAGGGCGAGAGAGGCGAGAGGGGGCGAGAGAGAGCGAGGGGGGGCGAGAGAGAGGAGCGAGGGGGGGGGCGAGAGAGAGAGCGAGGGGGGGGCGAGAGAGAGAGCGAGGGGGGGGCGAGAGAGAGAGAGCGAGGGGGGGGCGAGAGAGAGAGCGAGGGGGGGGCGAGAGAGAGAGCCGAGGGGGGGGCGAGAGAGAGAGCGCGAGGGGGGGGGCGGAGGAGAGAGAGAGCGAGGGGGGGGGCGAGAGAGAGAGCGGAGGGGGGGGGCGAGAGAGAGAGGCGAGGGGGGGGGCGAGAGAGAGAGGCGAGGGGGGGGGCGAGGAGAGGAGGGGGGCGGGAGAGGGGGGGGGGCGAGAGAGAGAGCGAGGGGAGAGAGAGCGAGGGGGGGGCGAGAGAGAGAGCGAGGGGGGGGCGAGAGAGAGAGCGAGGGGGGGGCGAGAGAGAGCGGGGGGGGGCGGAGAGAGAGAGCGAGGGGGGGGGCGGAGAGAGAGAGCGAGGGGGGGGGAGAGAGAGAGCGAGGGGGGGGCGAGAGAGAGAGCGGAGGGGGGGCGAGAGGAGAGCGAGGGGGGGGCGAGCGAGAGAGGAGGAGGGGAGGAGGAGGGGAGAGATGGCGCGAGGGGGAGGCGAGAGAGAAGCGAGGGGGTGGGGCGATGAGAGAGAGCGAGGGGGGGGGGCGAGAGAGAGAGAGGGGCGATAAGAGCGAGGGGGGGGGGCGAAGAGAGAGCGAGGGGCGGGGCGATGGAGAAGCGAGGGGGGGGGGCGAGAGAGAGGCGAGGGCGAGGGAGGGGGGGGGCGAGAGAGAAGCGAGGGGGGGGGGCGAGAGAGAGAGCCGAGGAGGGGGGGGGGGAGAGGGGAGAGCGGAGGGGGGGGGGGGCGAGAGAGAGAGCGAGGGGGGGGGGGCGAGAGAGAGAGCGAGGGGGGGGGCGAGGAGAGAGCGAGGGGGGGGCGAGAGAGAGAGCGAGGGGGGGGGCGAGAGAGAGAACGAGGGGGGGGGGGGATTATGCTCATCTATGCGAGATTATCATGATCCCGCAGTGTCACCTCTTCAGTACCCTCACATGCACTGTACAGACAGCAGCCTCCACTTGGAGAGATGAGCAGTGATGAAATGTCTCCACCGGGAGGAAAATCCATAATACCTAGAACAGAAAATAATAGGGAAACAAGAATCACAATGAAGACGCGATACGTCTCCTACCTGACGTCTATGGACACTAGCCTCCCCCCTTCCTCCCCAAATGCTCCTGTATACACCTCACGCAGCCCCCCTGGATGCCCTGTATACACCCCACATCACACGCAGCCCCTTCTGGATGCCCCTGTATACACCCCACATCACACGCAGCCCCTTCTGGATGCCCCTGTATACACCCCACATCACACGCAGCCCCCCTGGATGCCCCTGTATACACCACACGCAGCCCTCCTGGATGTCCCTGTATACACCACACACAGCTCCCCCCCCACGGATGCCCCTGTATACCCCCCACGGATGCCCCTGTATACACCCTACATGACACGCAGCCCCTACCCCCCCCCCCCCCCCCCTGGATGCCCCTGTATACACCCCACACGGCGGGCATCCCCCCTCCTGTATACACCCCACACCGGCGGCATCCCCCCCCCTCCTGTATACACCCCACACGGCGGCATCCCCCCCCCTCCTGTATACACCCCACACGGCGGCATCCCCCCCCTCCTGTATACACCCCACACGGCGGCATCCCCCCCCTCTGTATACACCCCACACGGCGGCATCCCCCCTCCTGTATACACCCCACACGGCGGCATCCCCCCCCCTCCTGTATACACCCCACACGGCGGCATCCCCCCCCCCTCCTGTATACACCCCACACGGCGGCATCCCCCCCCCCCTCCTGTATACACCCCACACGGCGGCATCCCCCCCCCCCTCCTGTATACACCCCACACGGCGGCATCCCCCCCCCCTCCTGTATACACCCCACACGGCGGCATCCCCCCCCCCTCCTGTATACACCCCACACGGCGGCATCCCCCCCCCTCCTGTATACACCCACGGCGGCATCCCCCCCCTCCTGTATACACCCCACGGCGACATCCCCCCACCCCCTCCTGTATACACCCCACACGGCGGCATCCCCCCACCCCCTCCTGTATACACCCCACACGGCGGCATCCCCCCCCCCCTCCTGTATACACCCCACGGCGGCATCCCCCCCCCCTCCTGTATACACCCCACGGCGGCATCCCCCCCCCTCCTGTATACACCCCACACGGCATCCCCCCCCCCGTATACACCCCACACGGCTTCCCCCCCCCCTGTATACACCCCACACGGCTTCCCCCCTCCTCCTGTATACACCCCACACGGCATCCCCCCCCCTCCTGTATACACCCCACACGGCATCCCCCCCCTCCTGTATACACCCCACACGGCATCCCCCCCCCTCCTGTATACACCCCACACGGCATCCCCCCCCCCCCTGTATACACCCCACACGGCTTCCCCCCCCCCCTGTATACACCCCACACGGCTTCCCCCCCTCCTCCTGTATACACCCCACACGGCATCCCCCCCCTCCTGTATACACCCCACACGGCATCCCCCCCTCCTGTATACACCCCACACGGCATCCCCCCCCTCCTGTATACACCCCACACGGCATCCCCCCCCCTCCTGTATACACCCCACACGGCATCCCCCCCCTCCTGTATACACCCCACACGGCATCCCCCCCCCTCCTGTATACACCCCACACGGCATCCCCCCCCTCCTGTATACACCCCACACGGCATCCCCCCCCTCCTGTATACACCCCACACGGCATCCCCCCCCTCCTGTATACACCCCACACGGCATCCCCCCCTCCTGTATACACCCCACACCACACACAGCCCTCTGGATTTCTTCTCCCACCTCAGTCCTCTCCAGATCAGCACAGCGCTGCTCTCCTTTCTCTCAGCAGAATCCCGGGCACAGGCTGCTCCAGAGGCCGCACAGATCAGCACAGGATCAGGAGCTAAGCACAGCCCTCCCGCCCCACACAACACACTGACTGAGGATTCGAGGAACGCTGCTGTAGCTTCCATTGGACGGAGGAGGCCCCGCCCATTCCAGTGACATCATGATTTCATGAAATCACTCCGCCCCCTCCAAAATTCAACTCCAAACTAGACGCTACCGGTATGTGACCATTCCCCATTACTGGACAGCACAGTAACCCTTCATTCCCGGAGATAGTGTCCCCCTTCCTTCCCCCAGTTGTGCCATGTGTATATGTACAGTAATATAAGGCTGGATGTGTCATGTATACAGGGGAGGGCGCTCTGGTTTGGGGACAGATGACGCTTTCTCTCTGGGGTGAGGATTGTAAATATTGTTTTTTGTAGTCATAAAAATGTAGAAAAATGGAAAAAATAAAATTTTTAGTATTTTTGGTTTAACTGTGATAACCCTTATAAATAGTTATTCTCATGTTATCAAGTTATCGTAGGTGGAATACGAAAATAACCAACTTTGCAATTAACATGTTTTGGTTGCAATAATTTTTATTAAGAAAATAAATATTCTCAGACAGCAGAAACAAGTCATAACATTCGAATGACATATATGTCTGTATATTAAAGATATAAAAGATAAGGGGGGGGAAACAAATTGGGCCATCTTCATATAAAACATGTCACCTAAAATATTAGAGGCGAAATTATATCTTATAACACCACGGCAATATACGAAATGTATACACAGATAGATATGCCAAACGTAATAAAGTATTGCATTACATTTAAGGACAAACTCAGTGAAAACGTTTTTATACTGCACTGTTCTTGTAATGTTTCAGCTTTTGTCATTCACAGTGTACAGCTGGTTTCCTAGGTGATAAAATTCCAGAACATGCCTAGTACAAGCATTGTTTCATAATGGAGAGGCCGGACAGGATCTCCAAGCGCACAATGTGGATCAAGTGCAATCATTCTTGATCTATGCTGGTTCTAGCACCACAGACAAAAGAAAAGTCTGGAGTTGAGTTCTCTGCTGAACCCCATCCTATCAGCTCTATTGACAGAGCAGTCAGGTGTGTATCACTGATAACAAGCTTTTATGTTTATCTAGATGGAGAGGAAGGTCATAGACTGTCCACTTGTGTCGGTTCAGGTTCTCCCCCTCCCTCAGCTGCAGGTCATAGTTTGATTTTCTTAAGGATGGAATTTATAGGGTTAAAAATATCACCTCTTCTCTTTTTCCATATATTTTAATTTGGAAATTTCATGTTGTCTGTTATACACTAGATGGCGCACGCTTCATGAATATATATCTGAAATATGAGCCAGCCCATTAAGGGAGGAATTTAGATATTATAATAGTTTGATAAGGATTGACCAATTAGGAAATGCTCACTTTGTAGAAAGTTCCAGAATTCTAACACGCCTCTTGCTTTCTGTATAAAAATGTGTGTTTCAATAAACGCCTGCGCAGTGTTTAATCTCATATGGCGTAGGCATGAGTAAGGCTTGAGACGGCTCTGGTGTCCGTATCATTTACTTGCGATAACGCAGACGTGAATAATTGCCTAAATATATATAATAATTAGGAGTGGCTGATGGACTTGTGATTGAACTGAGACCCTCAACAATTTACCTCTGCTTCCACACCTCATGTCACTTTGTCTTTCTCCATTCAGCTTTAAAGACAATGGATATACAAGTAGACGTAGACCACACTGCCAATGGAAAGTAAAACAAAGTGGTGTAAATTCCAAAGTGGTGGTCATTATGCATCTGACGCGTTTCAGAATGCATTCCTCACTCCTTCCTGGGAACCAACCAAGTTCAACTGATCAGTTGATCATTGTCACTTGGTTGGTTCCCTGAGGAAGGAGTAATACACTCTGAAACGCGTCGGTTGAATAATGACCATCACTTTGGAATATACACCATTTCGTTTTTCTTTCCATTGGCAGCGCGGTTTACGTCCATTTGTATATCCATTGTCTTTGATTATTGTCATGTCATTCACGTGGTTTGTGGATTTTACAGCAGCCATATAAGCTATCAAAACTGGTTGTGTCACACAACCTGCCCAGGTGAGCAAACCCAGTAAATTATCTCTGATTTGTATTAGGATGAAACCCTATGTGCACTCCATTTTATCCACCGTTCCATTCCATTCCACTTTAGATGTAGACCTAAGGTTCTCCTCACCTTTGCTCTCCCTTCTTCTCCTTTACTTGTAGGTCTGAGGCTGCACTATTTATTTTATCGTACACTAGCTGTAGAGCCCGGCGATACATAGTAACTGTTCTTAGTTATAACAAAATGCAATGATCATTTTGCACATAAAAGTCACAAAGCAAATAGACAGAAAATACAGCTAGTATATTGCCACAGCAGTTGACTCAGGGAACATCATAGACTATGTTTTAAAGAGAAATTTTAACCCTGTTCTTCAGTCAGTCGACAAAAAAAGGACTTATTTACTGTTTATATGTGTGAGATAATAGTGTTTTGACAGTCTGCATATTTATCAGGTGACCTATAACGTACCATATATGGAAGAGAACAAAACAGTGATGTCACAATAGAATGCTTGCCTATAACATTCAAGTCATGTTACAGTATTTGTGTAGTATTTGTGTCTCCTGAATTCAACTTGTGGATTTGTGTTTCATCCATTCTATTGTAACATCACTATTTTGTTCTATTCCATGTACAATAAGTTATAGGTCACCTAATAAATATGCAGGCTAACTATCAAAAGAGTATCAATAACCTCACACATACAAATAGTGAATAGACTTTTTTTGGCTACTGACTGTAAAGCGTGGGGTTAAAATTTCCCCTGAAAACATAGTCTAATTAGGTGCCCAGGATAGTATCTAACTGTTCTTATCTATAGCAGAATCCTGCTTTATACTTGGGGCTGTGTACAACCTCCTGTTATATACTGGGGGCTGTGTGCGGTCTTCTGCTGTATACTTGGGGATGTGAGCGGCCTCCTGCTGTATACTGGGGGCTGTGTTCAACCTCCTGCTGTATACTGGGGGCTGTGTGCGGCCTCTGCTGTATACTGGGGGCTGTGTTCAACCTCCTGCTGTATACTGGGGGCTGTGTGCGGCCTCCTGCTGTATACTGGGGGCTGTGTGCGGCCTCCTGCTGTATACTGGGGGCTGTGTGTGGCCTCCTGCTGTATACTGGGGGCTATGTGCGGCCTCCTGCTCTATACTGGGGGCTGTGTGCGGCCTCCTGCTGTATACTGGGGGCTGTGTGTGGACTCCTGCTGTATACTGGGGGCTGTGTGCGACCTCCTGCTGTATACTGGGGGCTATGTGTGACCTCCTGCGGTATACTGGGGCCTGTGTGTCGCCTCCTGCAGTCTACTAGTATTTCCTACTTTGGGCACATTTTTGTTTGTATTACCATATATGGGCATTACTACCATACAGTGCCTACAAGTAGTATTCAACCCCTGCAGATTTAGGTGGTTGACACATGCGGAATTAACTTGGCATTGTGACATTTGGACTGTAGATCAGCCTGGAAGTGGGAAATGCACTGCAGCCAAAAAGATTTTTAAAATGTTTTTTTTTTTTTTTTTTTTTTTTTAAAAGCGTTAAAAGTTAATACAGAGGGTCATTTATTATTCAACCCCTCAAACCACCAGCATTCTGTTTGGTCCCCCTAAAGTATTAAGAAGTAGTTCAGGCACAAAGAACAATGAGCTTCACATGTGTGGATTAATTATCTCTTTTGCCAGCCTTTTCTGACTATTTAAGACCCTCCCCAAACTTGTGAACAGCACTCATACATGGTCAACATGGGAAAGACAAAGGAGCATTCCAAGGCCATCAGAGACAAGATCGTGGAGGGTCACAAGGCTGGCAAGGGGTACAAAACCCTTTCCAAGGAGTTGGGCCTACCTGTCTCCACTGTTGGGAGCATCATCCGGAAGTGGAAGGCTTATGGAACTACTGTTAGCCTTCCACGGCCTGGACAGCCTGTGACAGTTTCCTCCCGTGCAGAGGCCAGGCTTGTCCGAAGAGTCAAGGCTAACCCAAGGACAACAAGGAAGGAGCTCCGGGAAGATCTCATGGCAGTGGGGACATTGGTTTCAGTCAATACCATAAGTAACGTACTCCACCGCAATGGTCTCCGTTCCAGACGAACCCGTAAGGTACCTTTACTTTCAAAGCGTCATGTCAAGGCTCGTGTACAGTTTGCTCATGATCACTTGGAGGACTCCGAGACAGACTGGTTCAAGGTTCTATGGTCTGATGAGACCAAGATAGAGATCTTTGGTGCCAACCACACACGTGACGTTTGGAGACTGGATGGCACTGCATACGACCCCAAGAATACCATCCCTACAGTCAAGCATGGTGGTGGCAGCATCATGCTGTGGGGCTGTTTCTCAGCCAAGGGGCCTGGCCATCTGGTCCGCATCCATGGTAAGATGCATAGCACGGCCTACCTGGAGATTTTGGCCAAGAACCTCCGCTCCTCCATCAAGGATCTTAAGATGGGTCGTAATTTCATCTTCCAACAAGACAACGACCCAAAGCACACAGCCAAGAAAACCAAGGCCTGGTTCAAGAGGGAAAAAAATCAAGGTGTTGGAGTGGCCTAGTCAGTCTCCTGACCTTAACCCAATTGAAAACTTGTGGAAGGAACTCAAGATTAAAGTCCACATGAGACACCCAAAGAACCTAGATAACTTGGAGAAGATCTGCATGGAGGAGTGGGCCAAGATAACTCCAGAGACCTGTGCCGGCCTGATCAGGTCTTATAAAAGACGATTATTAGCTGTAATTGCAAACAAGGGTTATTCCACAAAATATTAAACCTAGGGGTTGAATAATAATTGACCCACACTTTTATGTTTAAAATTTATTAAAATTCAACTGAGCAACATAACTTTTTGGTTTGTAAGATTTATGCTTCTGTTAATAAATCCTACTCTCGTTTGCAGTTTGAAGGCTCTAACTTATTTGCATCTTATCAAAGCACCTAAATCTGCAGGGGGTTGAATACTACTTGTAGGCACTGTATATGGGTGTTTAGGGCGATATTACCATGTATGGGCGATATTGCCATATATAGGCATATAGTGGACATACATACACACATATTGATAAATAGGCCTTATTTTGGTGACTGACTGTAAAGTGCGGGGTTAAAGTTCCCTCAGTCTATGATGTTCCCTCAGTCAAATGGGGTGTCTGTGCAAAATTTGGTGATTGTAGATGCAATGGTGCAGATTCTTTTAGTGGACATACATACGGTACACACACACACCACTGGAGGGGGCGGAGCCAAATACATCTAGTGCATTATGAAAGGATGGGCTTACTGGTGGGGTGGGGTTAACTGGAGAGGCGGAGCTATGACATGGGTGGTGCTACTTGTGGACAAATACACACACTCAGCCTTATATATAAGATTTTACTCACTTATATAGCGCTATTAGTTCCATAGCACATTGATCATCACTGTCTCCACCGGGGCTCACAATCGAAATTCTCATTTTGTCTTTGGAGTGTGAGAGAAACCAGATAACATGAGAGAAACCCATAAAGCACAGGGAGAACATACAGACTCCTTGCTGATGTCGTCCTATGTGGGCTTTGCTAAACAGTGAGCCAGTGTTCATGCTCTAAGCCACTGTTGTCTCTTTATGTAAATGTGGATAAAAAAGTGTGACATTTAGCACAAGCTCTTTGATGGCTGTAGTGATGCATAAGTTTGCATCCTCTTGAAAAATAAATTATTCTATGGTATGTCTACTATAAGTACAGTATATGTTTAGCATCTCAAAAATTAGCTGTATGTCAGAAAAGGAATAGAACTGTAACTTGAAAATTCCCTGGTATATTTGGTCAAACAATTAACTCACCCCTACTGTGATGGCCGAGCTGCTTCTCTTTGGAGTGGTTGTGATGTTCAGTGATATTGATCTTGCTTCTTGCTTCTCTCAGCTGCTTTTCCGGGCTTGCGTTGGCCTGCAGCGCAGTCAACGCTTTGTGATACGTTTTGTAAATCATATACATCACACAGGAGACGCAGAGGGCATATACATTGGTGGAGGCATGTACAGCACTGTGGAACACTGGAGGGAGGCATATACATCACTGGGGATGGTGGGGGAATATTCAGCTCTGGGGAGGGCTGGGGGCATATACAGCACTGGAGATGGGGGTATATACAGCACTGGGGCAGAGGGGGTTATATACCATCCCTGGGGATGTCTGGGGGCATATACCATCAGTGGGGAGGTTTGGGGGCATACACCAACACTGGAGAGACTTGGGGGAAAATACCAACACTGGGGAGGCTTAGGGGCATATACCATCACTGGGGAGGCTAGGGGGCATATACCATCACAGGGAAGGCTAGGGGGCATATACCATCACAGGGAAGGCTGGGTCATATACAGCACTGGTGAGGCATAGGGGCATACACAGCATTAGGGAGGCTTGGGGGCATATACCATCACTGGGAAGGCTAGGGGGCATATACCATCACAGGGGTGGCTGGGTCATATACAGCACTGGGGAGGCCTAGGAGCATACACAACACTGGGGAGACTGGGGCAAACACAGCACTGGGGACGGTGGCGGCATATTTATCACTGTGGAGGTTGAGGGCATCTAAATACTGGGGGTATTACACTCATGGGATGGGGCACATACACTGTTGGGGGATTCACATACAGTGTTGGCCAAAAGTATTGACACCCCTGCAATTCTGTCAGATAATACTCAGTTTCTTCCTGAAAATTATTGCAATCACAAATTCTTTGGTATTATTATCTTCATTTAATTTGTCTTCAATGAAAAAAACACAAAAAGAATTGTCCTAAAGCCAAATTGGATATAATTCCACAATAAACATAAAAAAGGGGGTGGACAAAAGAATTGGAACCCTTAGAAAAATCGTGTGATGCTTCTCTATTTTGTGTAAATAACAGCACCTGTAACTTACCTGTGGCACCTAACAGTTGTTGGCAATAACTAAATCACACTTGCAGCCAGTTGACATGGATTAAAGTTGACTCAACCTCTGTCCTGTGTCCTTGTGTGTACCACATTAAGCATGGAGAAAAGAAAGAAGACCAAAGCACTGTCTGAGGACTTGAGAAACCAAATTGTGAGGAAGCGTGAGTAATCTCAAGGCTACAAGTCCATCTCCAAAGACCTGAATATTCCTGTGTCTACCGTGCGCAGTGTCATCAAGAAGTTTAAAGCCCATGGCTCTGTGGCTAACCTCCCTAGATGTGGACAGAAAAGAAAATTGACGAGAGATTTCAATGCAAGATTGTGCGGATGGTGGATAAAGAACCTCGACTAACATCCAAACAAGTTCAAGCTGCCCTGCAGTCCGAGGGTACAACAGTGTCAACACGTACTATCCGTCGGTGTCTGAATGAAAAAGGACTGTATAGTAGGAGACCCAGGAAGACCCCACTTCTTACCCCGAGACATAAAAAATCCAGGCTGGAGTTTGCCAAAACTTACCTGAGAAAGCCTAAAACGTTTTGGAAGAATGTTCTCTCTTTTTGGGCAAAGGCATCAACATAGAGTTTACAGGAGAAAAAAAAGAGGCGTTCAAAGAAAAGAACACGGTCCCTACAGTCAAACATGGCGGAGGTTCCCTGATGTTTTGGAGTTGCTTTGCTGTCTCTGGCACTGGACTGCTTGACTGTGTGCATGGCATTATGAAGTCTGAAGACTACCAACACATTTTGCAGCATAATGTAGGGCCCAGTGTGAGAAAGCTGGGTCTTCCTCAGAGGTCATGGGTCTTCCAGCAGGACAATGACCCAAAACACACTTCAAAAAGCACTAGAAAATGGTTTGAGAGAAAGCACTGGAGACTTCTAAGGAGGCCAGCAATGAGTCCAGACCTGAATCCCATAGAACACCTGTGGAGAGATGTAAAAATGGCAGTTTGGAGAAGGCACCCTTCAAATATCGGGGACCTGGAGCAGTTTGCCAAAGAAGAATGGTCTAAAATTCCAGCAGAGCATTGTAAGAAACTCATTGATGGTTACCGGAAGCGGTTGATTGCAGTTATTTTGGCTAAAGGCCGTGCAACCAAGTATTAGGCTGAGGGTGCCAATTCTTTTGTCCGGCCCATTTTTGGAGTTTTGTGTGAAATGATCAATGTTTTGCTTTTTGCTTCATGCTCTTTTGTGTTATTCTATTGTGTTCTGTCAGTCCTACACTCTGAGTCTTTCGGGCTGGGAAAAACTAATATCAGATGGAGATCTAGACGAGAAGATACTAAAAGGGTGGGAGTTAGTTAGAAAATTCATCCACAAAATGGAAAGATACACAATTCCGGATCAATACGGATTTAATATCCCCCCATCGACACGGAACCCAGATACGAGTCCAGAATTGTCCTAAATGTAACGCTTTTAGAACAGACTTGGTTCATGGTCTTTGGCTGTGTCCAGCAGTGACGAAATTCTGGGTCCAGGTGACAAACTTAGTGCACGATATTAAAAACATCACCATTGACCGTGAGCCATTGTCGTGGCTTTTACATTATCCAAATTCACATGTCTGGGGAGGGAAAAATGCTAGATTACTTCATATAATAGCACTAGCGGCAAAAAAACTCTTGTTACGGGACTGGTTGAATAAATCTTGTCCAGGCATCGCTGATCTAATTCAGTTATTAAAAGAAACCATGGAGATTGAGAGGTTGGAGGCAGAGGGGAAAAAAGACCTGTTGACGGAACAAAATTTTCATACATGGAAACCATTTATAGTTACGAAACTAACGAATGACGAACTGATTCAGACAGTCTCCCCATTTAAAAACTGTAATGGCCGCTTTACAGGTCCCGATATCGTCATCCAACTTCGATAAAAAGTCGTGTGGTTCGTGTGTTGGCCCCGATATCGTTCGTGCGTTGTGTGGTGTAAATTACCAATTTGATGCAAGATCGATGCCAAAACGATATCGGGGAAGAATTGTGCAGGCTCTCCAACTGCCCGATATTGGATGGACGATCTGGCAGGATCGTTCTATGTGACAGCCCAACACCGACTTGGAGAACAACTTCCCCTATTCACTCCCATGTTAAATGGTTGTTCCTGGGTCGCTCGTACGAGGTCGCAGTTGCGTTGCCTGCCGATTTCTCCCTGTGTGACAGCATCTATGCGATCTTGGATTACTGCCAAAAATGTGCGCGCTCCCGTGCCGTTGTATACAATATCGGAACGATGTTGGGACGTGTAAAGTGGCCATGAATAGTACCTGATTGAAGATGTGAAAGGCACATTGGGGGCCCTTAGGATTTAGAAGACAATTTTTAAAAGTTGGGACAATGCTATAGCAAATTCTACTAGAAAATAAAGACCCGTACAAAAATGCCTGAATAACACTCGCAATAGTTCTGTTTAGCGATAAACAACCGTTTACGAAAATGGCATGCGACTCAAAGGCGGACACTATGGTTTTATGTAAATGTCTAGATAGCTGTACTATATTTGACATGGAATCTATTGCAAATGTTTATATACAATGTTATTTTTTAAAAATCCTATAAAAATTATTTATTAAAAAGAGGCATAGATGCTCATGAGGAGAACATAATTTTACCTCTATACAAGTCACTAGTGCGACCACACTTAGAATACTGTGTACAATTCTGGTCTCCGGTGTATAAGAAAGACATAGCTGAACTAGAGCGGGTCCAGAGAAGAGCGACAAAAGTCATTAGAGGACTGAGGGGTCTGCACTACCAAGACAGGTTATTAAACTTGGGGTTATTTAGCTGGGAAAAACGAAGGCTTAGGGGTGATCTTATAATAATGTATAAATATATGAGGGGACAGTACAGAGACCTTTCTAATGATCTCTTTACTCTTAGGCCTGAGACTGGGACAAGGGGGCATCCTCTACGTCTGGAGGAAAGAAGGTTTAATCATAATCACAGACGTGGATTCTTTACTGTAAGAGCAGTGAGACTATGGAACTCTCTGCCACATGATGTTGTAATGAGGGAGTCACTACTAACATTTAAGAAGGGCCTGGATGCCTTTCTTGATAAATATAATATTACCAGTTATATATACTAGATTCTTTGATTGGGCGTTGATCCAGGGATCTAGTCTGATTGCCATATCTGGAGTCAGGAAGGAGTTTTTTCCCCCAATGTGGAGCTTAGTGTTGCCACATGGTTTTTTTTTGCCTTCCTCTGGATCAACATGTTAGGCTATGGGTTGAACTAGATGGACTTAAAGTCTTCCTTCAACCTTAAAAACTATGTTACTATGTTATATCTCTTCGTATGTTTCCCTTATGTTCAGAAACGGTATTTTTTCTGATTTTACATTTTCTCACCTTCTCATTCAGATTCCCACAATATCAGATCCTTCTATATCTTATATGTATATTCTACATACTATAATTTTCTTGATTAACTGTCAAAAATGGATATGGACAGAGACAAGATGGCGGAGAGGATCTTCCACCTCACCCTAGAGATCCTCTTCCTTGTTACTGGAGAGGTGAGAGATTGTGATGACAATGTCACATGACATCATTCTTATCTATGGACAGAATAACAGATGACAGAACTGGAGAGGTGAGGACTCTGGAAATGTCTGGAGACTGGAGATTTATTAATGTGTCTCTCCATAACCAGGATTACACAGTAGTGAAGAAGAGCTCTAGTGATCTGTGCTGTCAGGACCCTGTGTCTGAGGGAAGAGCCCTGAGCCCAATCACGGGGCCTCCACCTCACCCCCTGATACATGAGGACATCAATGACCAGAAGATCCTACAACTCACCTACAAGATGATTGAGCTGCTGACTGGAGAGGTGACACTGCTGGGAATGCTGGGACATTATACAGTAACGCTATGAAGGGATCGGGGGATGACAATGGTATCATTGTATGTGTCAGGTTCCCATAAGGTGTCAGGATGTCACTGTCTATTTCTCCATGGAGGAGTGGGAGTATTTAGAAGGACACAAAGATCTGTACAAGGACATAGTCATTATGGAGGATCCCCAGCCTCTCACATCACCAGGTAATAGACAGGACTAAATACACACGGCCTATAATGATCTGTATGTAAAGAATGAATTCAGTCCCTGTATGTGTCTCCTCCAGGTCTATCCAGTAAGAGGACAACACCAGAGAGATGTCCCCGTCCTCTTCTCCCACAGGACTGTAAACAAGAAGATCCCGATGTTCCTCCGGATGATCAGGTAGATGGAGAGAAGGTGTGATGAGATCTCCCTATGGTGTGTAGACGGCTGTGAAGGTCTTGTGCTCAGTCTTGTTTTATCCTCCAGTATTCTATGTTTTATACTTGTGTAATGAGAACGGTGGAGATGGCAGATTACAGCTGATCATAGATGGGACTTCTCCATCTGTCTGTGACTTTTACAATCTTTGTTTCAGGGTGAAGATCTGCACCATATTAATACTACAGAGACATATGTGAGGGGTGATGAGTGGTGTAAAGAGGAGATTCCTACAGATAACCGCACAGGTGAGTAGTAGCTAGTAAATTCAGTGCAGACACAGATTCTCAATCAGCGGCTGTAGTAATTTTATTTCTAATTGTTTTAGGCTCTTTCATCTTTCAGTTTTTAGTTGTATATTTTTCTTTCATCAACCATAATACTATTTAAATCTGCATGTAAATATGATACTTTTATTTCTGATAACTCATACTGGGAAATTATGATATAGACTATGGGCATAATTTATTCCTATGTGATCAAGGTTTATTATTTCTTCATCATCTGTCGTCACAATTTTAGAACTTAAAAGGCTTCAGTTTTTTTAGACTTGTCACATTGCTTTGTGCTTACAGAATACATAACATTAAAGCATATATTAAAAAAATAAAAAAAGATGATTTCGAAGACTGGAACTAAAATGTCATTAATGTTGCTGATCAGAAACTAGTAGGAAAAGAATGAAATATGAATATAATAAACCTGAAAAACAAGAATGTTCTTCCAAATTAGAAGTTGTATCCACAGAGGACACCGGGGTCCAAGCCGCCTACTTTATAAATCAGGGAGGGGGTTTTATCAAGATATCAAAGATTAAATAACAACTAGGATTGTTCCCAACCTTACACAGGATTTACTAGAAGATTCTGATTATTTAGTGACTAAACTAACCAGGTGGTATCTCCACCACAGCATCCAGGAAAAGGATTTCTCAGCCTATCTTTCTCCAGGAGCTCACTGCTTCTACACCTCCCAGCTCAGGTCAGAGTCACCGGCACAAGCTCGCTGCTTTTTCACACTGCTTGCAAAGACACTTTTGCCTCCTTGGCATCATAGCAGCTCAGGGGCCAGATCCAGCTATCCGGCCAGCTTTAGAAAACCAATTGCAAGCTCCACAGCAAAGAAAGTGCTCCTTTGTAGAGGATAGCAGGCTGAAATGGCTAATGTGTATGGCCGGCTGTTTTACCACGTCAGAGTGACAGGGCGGATACACCCTTACTTATGTAGTGCTCACTAATATACAAATTAGTCACACTGAATACAGTTTTATGGTAAAACAATAATGTAATAGTTTATTAAGATTACATCAGGTTAATGCTCAAGTATGGAATGGCAGATATAATATTATCCTTTTCCTATAATTCAGTTCATGTAAATCATACAATTAAGGTGAATCGTAGTATATGGAGAAATAAGTATCAATACATACCGAGTATTGTAACATCACTTCTCCACCGGAGGGACCACAGTGTCAGCGAGAAAGAAATACTCTGGTCTTGTCATCACAGAAACCGTGATACCTTCTGGAATGTCCCTGTCAGGCTGAACAGGGTCCCCTTCTTTATACACAGCTCCCACATCCTCCCCTACCACATCTTGTGCAATATGTTTAAGCTAGATCATCAGTAATTGCAATTGCGCAGTAGGTTGTTGTTTGACAACGGTTCGAGGTTGTTTGTTGCTGATTGTTTGCACCTACCCAAGGTCTGTTTGCCACTGACAATAGCACAGTGCTCCAAAAGTTGTCTGTGACTGATTACACCAACCTTAGGAATGTTATAGTATAACATTTCAAGGTTCTCCAATATGTTGCCTGTCACAAAGTTAAATCTTCATGATCATAGCATAACGCTCTAAGATGGTGGCATATGGGCATCATGACCTCCATAATCACCTATTCTGAAAACTGGATACCTATCGTAACCCAGTAACACACTCATACTTGTCTCATTTCTATCACACCGGCTTCTCTTTACCTTGTTGCCAACCACAGCAAGATGCACAATAGCATGTGTATGCTGAGTCAGGCTCCTTCCTTCTGGAGCCTCGAAGTGATTTAAAGTGATCTGATGTTTGAGGGTACAAGAGCAGACAACTTATGCCTCCAGAAATTGTCTAGCAGTGTTTAGAGATAGGGACAAGAGAACAGAGACAAAAAAAAAACAAATATCATGAGAGGACATCTGCTACCGACAGTGCAGAGTGCAGCAGCACAGAGTACCCGAGTGACTGAAGAACTAACGAAATGCATTGTCCATCACAGAGATGGTGGCATTATCAACACCAACAGATGAGGTAAGGGGCCTACTAGCATCAGCTGCAGACAGCAGGGAAGCCCACTCTGCTTCAAGATACAGGTTATGCAGACACAGGACCCTTTCTAACCTGTTCATATTGATGCTGTCGCTGATCATGTCTATGTGGAGATGCACTGTGTGCGGTTCCCTATGCTTTGTGTGCTGCTGACTTCTGCCTGTGCTGTGCACACTCTTTTCCTCTTTTCTTGATGATCCACAAGAAGGTATGAAAGAGAGGGGGGGGGGGGTCCTAGCAAGTATATTCCTCATTGCCTACTAGCCAATCACAAACTCTGCTTTATAAGCATATCTGTGATTGTCTGACAGGATGATGTAAAAGTGTATATGTACAGTCATGGCCAAAAGTATTGACACCCCTACAATTCTGTCAGATAGTACTCAGTTTCTTCCTGAAAATGATTGCAATCACAAATTCTTTGGTATTATTATCTTCATTTAATTTGTCTTCAATGAAAAAACACAAAAAGATTTGTCTTAAAGCCAAATTGGATATAATTCCACACCAAACATAAAAAAGGGGGTGGACAAAAGTATTGGCACCCTTAGAAAAATCATGTGATGCTTCTCTAATTTGTGTAATTAACAGCACCTGTAACTTACCTGTGGCACCTAACAGGTGTTGGCAATAACTAAATCACACTTGCAGCCAGTTGACATGGATTAAAGTTGACTCAACCTCTGTCCTGTGTCCTTGTGTGTACCACATTGAGCATGGAGAAAAGAAAGAAGACCAAAGAACTGTCTGAGGACTTAAGAAACCAAATTGTGGGGAAGCATGAGCAATCTCAAGGCTACAAGTCCATCTCAAAAGACCTGAATGTTCCTGTGTCTACCGTGCGCAGTGTCATCAAGAAGTTTAAAGTCCATGGCACTGTGGCTAACCTCCCTAGATGTGGACGGAAAAGAAAAATACCCCGAGACATAAAAAAGCCAGGCTGGAGTTTGCCAAAACTTACCTGAGAGAGCCTAAAAAGTTTTAATAAAATGTTCTCTCTTTTTGGGCAAAGGCATCAACATAGAGTTTACCGGAGAAAAAAAGAGGCATTCAAAGAAAAGAACACGGTCCCTACAGTCAAACATGGCGGAGGTTCCCTGATGTTTTGGGGTTGCTTTGCTGCCTCTGGCACTGGACTGGTTGACCGTGTGCATGGCATTATGAAGTCTGAAGACTACCAACAAATTTTGCAGCATAATGTAGGGCCCAGTGTGAGAAAGCTGGGTCTCCCTCAGAGGTCATGGGTCTTCCAGCAGGACAATGACCCAAAACACACTTCAAAAAGCACTAGAAAATGGTTTGAGAGAAAGCACTGGAGACTTCTAAGGTGGCCAGCAATGAGTCCAGACCTGAATCCCATAGAACACCTGTGGAGAGATCTAAAAATGGCAGTTTGGAGAAGTCACCCTTCAAATATCAGGGACCTGGAGCAGTTTCCCAAAGAGGAATGGTCTAAAATTCCAGCAGAGCATTATAAGAAACTCATTGATGGTTACCGGAAGTGGTTGATCGCAGTTATTTTGGCTAAAGGTTGTGCAACCAAGTATTAGGCTGAGGGTGCCAATACTTTTGTCCGGACCATTTTTGGAGTTTTGTGTGAAATGATCAATGTTTTGCTTTCTGCTTCATTCTCTTTTGTGTTTTTTTCATTGAAGACAAATTAAATGAAGATAATAATACCAAAGAATTTGTGATTGCAATCATTTTCAGGAAGAAACTGAGTATTATCTGACAGAATTGCAGGGGTGTCAATACTTTTGGCCAACACTGTATGAACATATCCACAAATTGTGTGCACAGCGGCCTGCTAGAGACATGCACTAGCCTGAGCTGTACGAGTCAGGTGGAAGCCGCAATCTTTTTTGTCTGTACGAAAAATTGCTCATGTATACTGGTTATTATTAAGTCAGTTTACAGTCCATTGAATATGGGCATCATACTGACTAAATATACAGATGTTTGAATGAACCCAATTACAACCATTAAGATAAATCGTGATTCTCGGTATGAGCAGTGAGTCGTGTGATCGCATCATTGTAATTTGCATACTTGTGGTCACATGCCGACTACTTTCCTCCATCTTTCGAAATTGTCTTCTATTTAGAGAAGCCAAAATCATCTACACGGCACGTTACCACAAGTATTCAGATGACATACATGCGATCACAAATACTCAGAATCGTGAGAGTGTGCGCTCCGCGTCCGGTCATGATTCAGCAGATTGCAGTCACAAAATTGAGTGCAGACTTTTGTCTCAAGCCTGGTCTACACCTTTAAATTTACTTTAAGGGTTGTATCAGAGCTCATTCAAACTATTGCTCTGCTGTGTTGACGGAGCATGACTGCCGATGTCATCCTGATTGACAGCCGGGTCCTCACTCCATAACTGTAGGGAGCCAGCTGTCAATCAGCATGATATCAACAGTCATGCCCATAGCCAAAGCAGCCCAGAATAGAAAGAGCTACTCTGTTGATGTGAAGAAGCAGAATCGCTGACCGCTCTGTACCAGCATCAGGATGAGCAGGCAGGTCGTTGGCAACTAACTGCGTGTTAATTCTTAGGTTCATAGTAAAAAAAAATGAAAGCTGTAAATTCTAACAGAGAATGAAGTGATGCCTGCCTTGTCAAGATCTGTGGTGTTGTTTATTTGCAATGTTTGTTTTAGCAGCAGCAGTTTAACTTTGCTGTGACTAGTTGGCTCATGCCATGTTGTCCAACAACGCCCCCTCATGTGATTAGGACCTCACTGTCAATGTCTATAGAGAGACCAGTGTGGGCGGGGTTAGCTTTCTTAGCTCTGCTGCATTGCTACACTTAAAAATTCTGATTGTGTCAGAACTGCGGCACCCAGTAATCTAAGTATTACTTTGTTGGATCCAGGGTCTCTTTACTTACACCATGCTGCTCTCAGATGAGGTAGCAAAAACCTGCTGATAGATTCCCTTTAGCCTTATTGCAGTTATGCATGCATCTTTACAATCCCCAGATTCCAATTCCACAATGTCTATCTGTAGGAACATTAAAATCCATTGACACTGGGCTTTTAAACTCAGAAACACACATTTCAGATGATCCGCTTCCTTTATAACTGCCAAAATGTTTGTGTGCCCCATAACCTATTATTTCCACAAATAAAGTATTTGGCGCAAGGGGGAAGTCTTGCAATATGTATAGAGATATTCTTATAGAAATGTTATAAAATAGTTTTAAGGTGATTTTTGATTTTGTTTTTTGAATATCAATTTTATTCTTGGCAGATTGTACCAGGAGCTCAGAGGGATTTCCTATATATTCAGATTTTAATAAAGATTATCATTGCATCACAAGAGATACAGATGAAGAGCCTGCCTTCATCATCTCAGATGTGTCGTCATCCTTTCACAGCAAAAACCTACCCCCTGATCCTTTTGAACAGGTCCTTTCTTATGATTCTAAAAGACACAAAAGGGATGTTGAATATCAAAGAGTTCACACAGTGGAGAAGCCATATTCATGTTCAGATTGTGGAAAATATTTTAACCAGAAATCAAATCTGGCTACACATCAAAGAATTCACACAGGGGAAAAGCCATTTTCATGTTCAGAATGTGAAAAACGCTATAGCATTAAATCAGCTCTTGTTATACATCAGAGAATTCACACAGGGGAGAAGCCCTTTTCATGTTCAGAATGTGAAAAACGCTATAGCGTTAAATCAGCTCTTGTTATACATCAGAGAATTCACACAGGGGAGAAGCCCTTTTCGTGTTCAGAATGTGAAAAATGTTTTCCCCAAAAATCAGATCTTGTTAGGCATGAGAGAACTCACACAGGGGAGAAGCCATATGCCTGTGCAGTATGTAGGAAATCTTACAGTGTTAAATCAAATCTGGTTAAACATGAGAAAAGCCACATGGCAAAGGAACCAATTTCATTTTCTAAATGGGGAAAACATACTAGTAAATTAAATATAGCAACACATCAGAGCATTCATGACGGGTTGAAGTCATTTTCATGTTCAGAATGTGGGAAATCTTTTAACTATAAATCAGATCTTGTTAGACATCAGAGAATTCACACAGGAGTTCTGCCATTTTCATGTTCACAATGTGGGAAACGTTTTAACCAAAAATCAGATCTTCTTAGGCATCAGAGGAGTCACACAGGCGTAAAGCCATATTCATGTTCAGAATGTGGGAAATTATTTAAGCAGAAATACAATCTTATTACACATCAGAGAACTCACACAGGGGAGAAGCCATTCTCATGTTCAGAATGCGGGAAACGGTTTAAGATTAAATCAGCTCTTCTTATACATCAGAGAATTCACACAGGCGAGAAACCATTTTCATGTCCAGAATGTGGAAGTCGTTTTAATCAAAAAGGAGATCTTGTTAGACACGAGAGAAGTCACACAGGGGAGAAACCATTCTCATGCTCAAAATGTGGGAAAAGTTATAGTATTAAGACCAATCTTATTACCCATCAAAGAATTCACAATGCAGCCAAGTCATTTTTACGTGCCGAATGTGGAAAACATTATAGTATTAAATCAAACATCATGGAAGAGAGAATTAACACAAAGAATAAACCATTTTCATGTTCAAAATGTGGGAAACATTACAGCGCTAAATCATATCTAGTTACACATCAAAGAATTCACACTGGGGAGAAACCGTATTCATGTTTAGAATGTGGAAATTGTTTTAACCAAAAATCAGATCTTATGAGACATCAGAGAATTCACACAGGGGAGAAATTATTCGCATGTTCAGAATGTGGGAAATATTTTCACCAGAAATATAATCTTGTTTCACATCAGAGAAGTCATTCAGGGGAGAAGCCATTTTCATGTCCAGGATGTGGGAAATGTTTTACTAGGAAAGCAAATCTTGTAGCCCATCAAAAAAACTCACATAGAGAAGAAGCCAAACTCATGTCCAGAATATTGGAAATTTGCGAGCCACAGAAAACATCTGAACTATCAAAGAACTCACCAGAGAATTGACTATTTTCTTAAATAAAACAAAAACTTTCTCTTTTGGCAAATCGGATCAGAGGCTCAAAAAATGTAAATAAATTATTTCTTATTTGATGTTAATGCAATAATAAAATATTTTTCTAAGTATTGCACTCAGCAGGACTCCTTGGCTATCAAAACCCGTATGTACAGTACTTTATGTACTTAAATAATTTAAGTATTTTTTATTTAAAATTTTCTTTTGTCTCCATAGTGAAACATTCAGATAAAAATACAATTAAATGTTATCGGAACATAACAATAGTTGTCATTGTCTTATTTAAACAAATAACGGTTATCAACAAAAAAAAGTTCTTGCGATGTGTTCTATTGAAGATTGCATAAACACTATAGAATACATGGGAACAGATTAGTGTCACTATGACTAATCGTTAAACTAAGCTTGTGGAGTGACAGGTTAATGAATTAAATTGGCACTTCGGGATGCTTAGTAATATTTTTGTGAGGGTGATTGAGCTCCTGTAAACTTTTGGGCCTTCTGTAATGACTCAGCCAGGGGCGGACCGTCACCCCCGGGGGCCCTGGTGCAGGAGAGGACTGGGGGGGCGGGGCTACTGGCCGTCGGCACGGCCCGGGGGGCGGGGCTACTGGCCGTCGGCGCGGCCCGGGTGGGAGGGGTTCCGCTGGCCGTCGGCGCGGCCCGGAAAGGGGGGGGGGAGGGTGCCGCTGGGGGCCGCACTGAGCCGCAGGCGCGATGCTCTCCTACCTAGGAGCCGCGCGGAAGTGTTCTAGGAGCCGGAGGAGCAGAGGAGAGGAGGGGCGGGATCAGGCAGAGGAAGCAGGAAGCTCTCTGCTTCCCTTGCCTGACCCTCCTCTCCTCTGGCGGCAGCTTGCGGGGGTCGGCTGGGGGCCCCCTCCAGGCTTGAAGGGGCCCCCAGCCGGTCGGGGCCCTGGTGCAGCTGCACCAGCTGCACCAGTGTAGTTCCGCCCCTGGACTCAGCATCTGGCCACTTGTGTGAGGTTGAACTATTCTAAATTTTGCCAGGGGTACCGGTCCATTGTTCAAGGGACATGACTCATTGTTTCATGTGACAAAAACAGAGACAAAATACACATCCTGCATAATGCTAAATGTGAACAGGTACACGTTACTATCACTGTACAATATACAAACAACTAAATATAACAATACACTGTAAGCGCCAAATATATGCATGTATATAACGACATTTAAGCTGCATTATAGCTATATTTGGAAAAATATAGCATTACTGTTATATGGATATTTTTGTAAAAAAAAGTCTTTTCTTTTACTATAACTTTCTTAGCCCATATATTGGCCCCGTCAGCAATGGCAAGTTGACCTTTCCCTGATGGGATCCTAACCTTATATGTAAATATGAACATGTCTCTCCAGGGCTACAAGTGTGCCATCCTCTGTAGAGAAAAATGTATATATTTCAGAATTGGAATCGCCTCATTTATTCTATGGAGACAGTATAGTAACTGTATTTGTTATACTTTGCTGCCACCTACTGGCTATTGTTATAATAGGTCAAGATTTTTTTCTCTTCAGATTGTACTATGATTTTCCCATAATGCCTCTCTCTCTGTCCCTTTCTTGTTCCTGCCTTTCCTCATTTCTTGCTGCTTGTGTCAGAACCATTTTGTTAATATGAACATAAAGATTGGAAGCTGCATCCTCTTTTTACCTCTACCTTCCAACCTCGTACTACAACTCTCTCTATCCATCTTCTCCTTGATATCTGAACTTCATCTCATCAAGTACTGTAAATAAACAAGTTAAAATAGAACCATCGCATCATCTTTCCTGGATAATATAAGTGCGACTGGTAATAGGGGAAAGGAGGTAGTAAGTTACCTATCACTGCTTATATAGATATCATGCTCACATCCCTCAGACACGTCTCACAAACGTGCATTGGTGGCAGAACACTAAAAAGAGGTACCGTTCTCTAGTCTGCGCGCCAGTAAAAAGAGCAGCAAATCTATCCAGTCTGCGTTCTAGTAACAGGAGGCCTAAATCTTAAGCATATGCCTGCATATCCACAGAAAGCACCATGGATTCCTCTGTAGCACAAGTACATCATGTCCAGTGGCGTAACTTCAGGCCCTGGGGCCCCGATGCGAAAGCTCCAACGGGGCCCCCAATTATTGCAAATCTTTAATAGTATTAGTCTTTTTCTATGGGCCAAAGGGACTTTTGGGGCCCCCCTAGGCTGCAGGGCCCAGGTGCGATTGCAACCCTTGCACCTGTTGTAGTTACACCCTTGATCATGTCCCCCCTGACAACACAGATGTGGTCCATGTCGCCCACAAAAAATGACACACTACCCAAAAGTGTATCCATACTGACAAGAGACAACTTTGATAACCTGCATTATTTATTGGACAGAGTACATAATTTTTTAGCAGAACGTGCACGGTCTGACAGTGACACAGCAGGTGTAACCACCACTTTGAACCGTTTATCTGCCGCCTATGATCGCTGGTAGCGTCTGTCGGCAAAGTATGCCACATTACTGAGTAACCCTGACATGGACAATGCCACAGCAGAGCTCGCTGAGAGAACACCGCATTAGTGCGAGATGCCCAAGATAAGGCAGAACTCAGCATTGCTTACCTTCAAAAGGTTAGAAGCGCAAGCGATCCCCTGTAGGGTATGTGAAAAAAATTAACAAGCGGCGTCAATCTTGGTGCATTACCACTATAACTTTCAGCAGACTTTTACAAGAAGTTTTTATGCACTCACCTATTGAAGTAAAAACTTCAAGCATATAGTATCTCCAGAAGCCACCTCACTCTTCGGAGGTTTGGTCCTGTGTTACGTTCAGCCCCGGATTTGCACAGGTACAATGGTATAAGGGAAATAATCCAATTCTGCGCTGGCCGCGCTCCACGTAATACTGAAAGAGAAAAAGCAGAAGCCTTTGCTAAACTGAAGGTCCTTGAAGAAGCACTGGGTCAAGATGCTGATCTAGACTGCCCAATTTCAGGTGGAATATCCGGCTGACTGCATTACTGACTACGTGCTAAAGCAATTACCATCCATTTCAGCACCATCTCCAACACACCACATCAATGTACCTACATGGCAAGAGATGTGATCACCAGACTCTCTAGAGACTAAATCACAGCTTAATCTATGCAACATCATTTTGTCCCGATACATTGCAGCCCTATAAACTGGAGAATTTATATTCCACAAGGATACCACAAATTAATCCTGCAACTATGACCGGGGCATACATGATTGGGAGTTAATAAACATAAGTCTCTTAAAGTTTGATGACCGTGCTGAGAGTTACAGAGCCTTGAAGTCGACCTTTTAGGCAGTAATCCAAGACCTTTAATCTGACCGCCAAGGAACAACTGGATTTCCTTGTCAACTGGTTAGGCCCAGAATCAGTGAAACACATCAAACCTGTAAGGCTGGCTTCACACCATGGTAGAGTCCGATTGGGGGCTGTGAGGGATGAACCTGACAGTCCCAGACCGGATCAACACACAGAACCGGAGGTCAAATATGCCCTCCGGTCCAATGTGCAGCCGGACGCAGCTCCCGCTGCGGATTAATCGGGACCGCGGCTCGCAGGGACCTAGCTGTGGTCCTGAAATAACAGCGGCGTGCAGCCGCAGGTGTCCGGTTCCCGGATCCTCCCGGCCCCATTGGCTCCCATGTTAGAGAGCGCCAGATTGCCCCGGATCCGGGAGGATCCAATTTGGGGAGATTTTTCTTCCCGGACACAAAAATGGTGCAAGCAGCATTTTTGTGTCCAGGAGAAAAATCCAATTTGCCCCGGATTCTCCCGGACATCAAAAAACCGGATGCCAAAAGATTTTTCCTGAATGCTTTATGGCAACTTGGACACCAGTGGATTGATGCTATGAGCAGTGTGAAGGTAACTCAGGCCTGAAAAACATGGGTTTAATTTCACCAATTCAATTTCTTTTATCAGGCGGCTCAGATTCCGAAGTTTTTGGTTGTCTTTGTTGGTTATTTTTGGGAAGGTTCGCAGTTTCTTAAACAGGACACACTCTATGGCTTCAGAGCTGTCGTAGGTTTGTTCCAATCTCTGCCATGCATGTGAATAGTCCACATGAACTGCTCTTAGGCTGGCTTCACACCACGGTTTTTTGGATCCGGGGCTGTCCGGTGTGAACCCCCGTATCCGATTCCGGCCCCATAGGGTTGCCATAAAGCATTCAGGAAAAATGGAGAGACTATGGCTCAAGGTACAAAAGGGAGCATAAGGCGTCCTTTCCTCCCTTTTCGCATTTCTCCTGGTTTGTCAGTGATCAAGCTATGATAACGCTACCACCAAGGGTAGAGAGCTAAGGGGCACAGTATCTGTAAGGAAGACTGATGTTCCATTCACTGAAAGTACTGAAAGGCTGTCATTAAGCGCAGTGAATGCAGTAGTGACAAACGCATTATGGCTATGCGTCCTACACCAGCTCCACACGATTCACAACTGTCCGCAACGTCCAACCCTGCTCCAAAGCATGGTGGGGAGCCACAAGCTCAGGACCCAACTCCAGCCACTATTTCCTCTTTATGTATTAAAGTATGTGGAGAAGGGACTGAACGTAAATGATGTGCCAAGGTATGTCTGGTCAATGTCTATCAGGAAGGCCGACCCCAGCAAGGTGTCAATGATATATGCCATACTTTACCACCCATTTATACAGCTGTACAGTGCTTTTTTGTAAAAGAACATTTACCAGTACTGAGGCGAGGAGCGTGGGGGGGGGGGAAAAGTACTGTCAGGCGCTGGCTGCATGAGGAGCGGGTAGGGGGGGAGTGGGGGCTAGCTGTCAAGGGGCGGCCGTGATTGAGGAGCCAGGGGGGGGGTTGCTGTCAAGGGGCGGCCGTGATTGAAGAGCGAAGGGGCGGGGCTGCTGTCAGGTGCCAGCAGCCGTGATTAAGAAGCGAGGGGGGTTGTCGGGCGGTCGGGAGATCCTGTGCACGAGGCAGTGGGCGGCATGCAGTGGACGGCAGTCCGCATGTACCTCCGCCCCCATCTGCTTGTTTTCCGACACGTGCCCCCACAAAAAAAGCACTGCAGCTGTATATCTTCCAGGGGGCTTGAGCCCAAAGGATCACCGTAGGGTGACAAGAGTCACATAAATGAAAGTATTCAGCTTGAGCAATGATTAGTTACTTCTCACATGCCTATCTGGTTCTCCTACCCACCCTAATTGATTCTTTCTGTACACCAGCTTTCGGCTTCAGGACACGGGAGGTCACATGGCACCATAGTGGTGGGCATTATATTGAAAATGAACATACTGGTTTGCAAAAAAAAAGGGAATTTGATGACACTTGGCTGCAATATTATTTGTTTCCCACTAGGTGGTAGCAGAACCCCACATATTCTTTGTAGTAACTACAGGCCTGCCATTATTTCCCAGAGCCTTCCTTTATTCTTCAGAATTATAACACAAAATGGCCGAGGAGGGGGGATGTGCGACCACCAAACCGCCACTCACTTTTATTAATGGGTGAGGGGTGGTGAACTCAGTCATTCACCCAGCAAATCTTCTCGGAGCGGACCTCTCAATTTCAACTCTAACCAAATTTATTCGGGGCAGATTGCATCTGCCGACCAATTGGAGTGAATCTTCCCAAAATGGATTTGGGGAGTTTCGCTTATCTACAGTTACAAAAAAAAAAAATACATGTTATATTAGTTATAAAAAAAATTACTATCCACTTATGAAAATGCTGAATTATTAGGTGCCTATTTCTTGAGTCGTCGGCTCCTGAAGTTATATATCTGGATCCCAAGGGGGGTTTTCTCCTATTTAACATGACAGCAGGTACAATTATATATTGATATACAGTGAAGGAAATACGTATTTGATCCCTTGCTGATTTTGTAAGTTTGCCCACTGACAAAGACCATGAACAGTCTATAATTTTAAGGGCAGGTTCATTTTAACAGTGAGATATTAGTGACGCCCCCCAGGGCCGTGGGGTACTCGGAACCGGGCTTTTGACGTGTCCGGGGGAGTCACAGGGGTTGAGGGCCTGGCTCCATGGCCCTGGGTGTCAAGTTAACAGTTCTGGGGGGTGGTGAATTAGGGATGATTGTTGAGACGCCACCTGTGGTGTGTGACTATTAGTGGCTGATGCTGCAGTGCGGGACCTCTGGGGATGATGGGAGTGCAGCGGTGGTGGTTTCACTCACCATGGGTGGAGCGGGTCACCAGGGCAATCGGTGAAGTCTAGGGCGGTGGTAGGCCGTTGATGGTGCAGGACTAAGGGCGCAGAATAACCGACAGACACACAGGTTGAAGTCTCTGTTACCTTTACTGGCAGTAGTAGCAGGTTTAGCCCAGGGTACCGTACAGAAAAGAGGTTAGGAATCTGGGTGGCCTGGAAGCAAGTTGGGGGATCGCCTAACCCAGTGAGTTCTGAGGCCTACCTGTTGCGCTACTCTTGGCTGGTCCTGGCTGCCTGTAGCTAGCTGCAACCCTCTCTCCTCCTGCGTAGAGTCACTAATCCGTATGGCAGGCAGCTCGAGCCCTTCCCGGGTACCACTCCTCTGGCTACTGTCTCTGAGCTCTCTGGTGTTGATGTGCCTCCTGGGCTTTGGTTGGACAGGACACTCGGAAACTCCCACCCTCCGTTTTTGGCTGCTGGGCCTGGAATACCCTCACAACCTTGGACTCTGGTGTCCACTTCTGGCGCTCTGCACTGGGGTGAGCCCGGTAACCATCTCCACTCCCCAGGCCTGCTTCTCTCCTTCCTCAAACCCTCTCGTACAGGTCCCTAATGCTTGCTAGTCTTTGTGTCGGGGTGAGTCTTACTCTGCTCCAGTCCACGGGACCTCTTAACAGTCCTCTTAGGAACTGAGCTGCCTAACCCCAGTCCCAGGCCAGAATTTATAAGGGAGCTCTCCTGAACCCGAGTTTCAGAGCCTCCCCCTTCTAGTCTGGAGTTGGGAAGGTGTTGTGTGTGGTGGGCTTACCTGGTGTGGATACTCCCTCTTGCTTCCAAGCATGGCATCACCCCGAGGGAGACAATGCCATTGTGGCAACCAGACTCTGGGGTGCACATTCCCCCCTAGTTAAATTCAGTACTCCTGGACTGAGGAAACATTTTTGTAAAACATAAAGACACAAAACAATACTAACAGTAGATAAAGAACAAGTCTCAAAAAAGAAAAATTACAAAAAACAAGAAAAAGTTGAAAACACAGTCACTATGGCACTTAGTTCTTCCACCGATAGCTGATGAAGAGTTATTTAATAGTCTTTACCACGACCAGTCCTGTGGTTTATTGGTCCATATTTCATATTTAATTAAAAGTTACAGAATGTGCAAAAGTTCATACAGTAAGTCCTGTAGGCACGGTATGCTTGGTGGTTGCATGGTTACTTAGTTTCATGAAGACAAAACATATTTACATTTTCTAAATGGGTTAACTTGTTCACTTAATTTGCTAGAATTCCCTTTAACGGGCTGGGATTTGACCTATGTTACTATGAGTGGATCTACACAGTACAGATGTTTCTGATTGTCTATTTTGGTCTGTGGTGTCTACGATTAGTGTTGTCCGTGCACTATCCACTAGTCTACGTGTGGACCTACATAGCATGAGTATAGCAGATTGTCGTCTTAGACTCACCATCAGACTGACAGATTCACCAATAGCAGGGGGTTGGCTTTCTTGTTCTGCTGCAGCTGGTGGTTCTCAGGTCTTGCTGGAGGCAGTTCTTGAGTCTCAACGGGTTTAGGTACTACTGCTTGGGGAAAAGTCAATACTGGGACTACAATGGCTCCATTGATCTGAGTCCATGTTTTTGGGAAATCTCCCAGAATGGTGTGAATCATTTCTTCCTTTGCTGCTTGGGTTGAGGCACTTCCAGGGGCCTCTCTCTGCATTTCATCTGTTCAGGGCATTTCTTTAGGTGATTTCTTGAAACTGCCGCTGAGGTCTCTCCTCCATTCTCGCTGACGAGGCAAACTTTGGTATTGTCAAAATTTGAAGGCAGCAAGGTGTATGGCTCTGCATCCCACTGGTCATCCAGTTTATGGGTTTGTCATTTTCTCTTCAAGACTTGTTCTCCTGGTGTTAGGGGAACTGCAGATGCATGTTTGTTGTAGACCTTCTCTTGCTTCTCTCAGGCCTACGACAGGTTCCTCTCAACACAATCTTGCACTTGACTGTATTTCCAGTGACGATCTTCATCCCAATCTCCATTTGGTGAGTTTATTTCGGGTGTCAGCACCCCCATGTCTAGGTCAATGGGCAGTTTGCCAGGTATTGCTCTCATCAGGTAGGCAGGGGTACTATTGGTGGAATTCGCAGAATTGTGATTGTTTAGATTCACTAAATCTGACTGCTTCTCTGGCCACATGCTTCCCTCTTCCAGTGGCAGGGTCTTCAACAGGTCTATCACTACCTGGTTCATTTTCTCGCACATGCCTTTGGTTTGTGGATGGTATGGTGTTGTTCTTATTTTCTTGCACCTGTACAAGTTGCAAAACTCCTGGAACACCTCTGCCTCAAATGCTGGCCCTTGGTCAGTAAGCTCCTGTTCAGGGTAGCCATGGGGTCTGCAGAAATGGGCTTGAAAGGCTCTAGCAACTGTCCTCGCTGTCAGATCTTTTACTAGCACTACCACCAGGAAACAGGAATAGTGATCTACCATGGTGAGTGCATAGACATAGCCTGACCGGCTCTGAGTCAACTTCACATGGTCCAAGGCTACAAGTTCAAGTGGCTGCTTTGTGACAATAGGCTGTGGGGGAGCTCTCTGACTGTCACAATCCTTCATTCTCAGGTTGCACGGACCACAGTTTCTACACCAGTTCTCGATGGCCTTCCTCATGCCAACCCAGTAGAATCATTCACGTAACAGCACCTCTTCTTCCACCTGAAGTGTCCGGTTCCATCATGGTGCGCTTCCAGGAGCATCTAGATATCTCTCTTTGGGACCACTATTTGCCACACCAGTTCATGGATTCATGCATTGATGTTTCGCCTGCACAGCTTACCCGCAAAGATTAACAACTTGCTCCTCTCTTTCCATAGCTGCTGCGCCTCTTGAGGAGCATATGGGCCTGAGAATGAGTCAGCCTGTTACAGCAGCTCCTTGGCTAGCGAGATGGCTTGATCACTGTATTGCGTCTCTGCTCAACCATGGTGGGGTAATGGGTTGAATGTAGCTTTTTGTGTGAAAGGTCATTTGCTTCTCACCTCATGGGAAGGCTGGGATGCGCTGTTGCGGTGAAAAACCGGTAGTTCTCTCTTTCCAGCTCCTCCGGGTCTTCCTCCGCATCTAGCAGGTGGGGCATTCTTGACAGCGCATCAGCGTTGATTTTCTTGTGCCCTGCCCGGTACTTGATGGTGAAGTTGTAATTGGACAGTCGGGCTTTCCATCTCTGCTACAATGCACTCAACTTTGCAGTTGCTAGATGGGTCAGCGGGTTATTGTCCATATAGATGGTAAACTTCACTGAAGCCAGGTAATGTTTAAAGCATCCCGTCACAGCCCAGACTACGGCGAGGAACTCTAGCTTGAACAAGTTATAGTTGTCAGGGTTTCTTTCTGTAGGACAGAGCTTCCTGCTGGCGTAGGCAATCACTCTTTCTTTGCCTCTCTGTACCTGGGATATCACGGCTCCCAATCCTATGTTGATCGCGTCCGTGTAGAGCACAAACGGCTGGCCATAGTCAGGGTAAGCCATAATCTCATCCCCTGTCAGGGCCCACTTTAACTCGTTGAAGGACTCTTCTACTCTGTCGCCCACTCAAGTGGATGAGTCGGACCCTTGGCCTTCTTGGACTGGCCTACCAGGTGGTCTTGCAAAGGCACTGCTATCTTTGTGAAGCCCTTGATAAACCTCCAATACGCCGGTGCGTCGCCGGAGGTATCGCCGCATGTAAACATGTGACGGCAACACTGACGGGGCGCCAAAAACACGGCGCGCTCCCACCCGTCGCCGCCGATATCTCAGGCGACGTCACCTCGTGTGTTGATACCCTTAGTTTTTACAGTATGCTGTCTTCAGATTACATAGCAAAAACCTGCTGACCGACTCCTTCTAAGTTTTTTGGCCACATTAATAATACGGAAAGTGAGGAGGAATCTATAGCTGCTGTTTGCATATGGAGGAGGTTTAGGATACATTTATTTTTTTTCTGTAACATGGATGTTTGATATATAGTTTGGAATTTACTCGATTAGGTGTCAAAATTTGTTTTACTTTATCAATTTATTTATAGACAAATACAAATCACCAGAAAGAAAAAGGCAGGTAATGAAAGTCCTAACCATCCTTTGAACGTGGTGTAACCGGTGTGAACTCCTGCAGATAGACATTAAGCCGAGGTTTAGGCTCTTGTAGCTTCACGTCTTGTGCTATTTTTGCCTGGAAGCTATGTGGGGAGCGGCTCAGACTTGAAATACATTCCCAACCTTCTACATCAGCTACGCTCGGCTCTATGTATGCTCCCACCCTTTCTGCACTAATAACACACATATGCAAGATGTGTGTTATGTAAATTATTTTCGAATTCAATGACTGATTCTTAACTTTTCTTTTGCCCTGATTTCATAAAACCTTTGTTTCAGGAGTCCAGTCATGATGTGCTGTATCTACCACTTGACCACTGCAACCAGTGATTAGTCAAATCATTAAGGGGTTGTCCGGCCTTAGGCTACTCGATGCGACTGCATGGCTATAAGGATGTGATTTGCATTATTAGTCACGTACGGACCAGATGGGCACGTCTTTGCTCAGTGCAATGGTATTGCGTGAGACAAGTCTAGTCAGAATGTGGCGTGAAGTACACAAATCCCGTTCTTGTGGTCACATGATCCCTCCCTCCCGTCACCAGCACCAAAGAATCCTCACCGAGCACATTGCGTGCACTGTGAGGATTCACAAGTCTGCAGTAGTCACATAGGAAGACCAGGCAACCCCTTTAATGCGAGGATAGGTCATCAATATAAACTCAGAGGTCCGAAACTTGGCACCCCACTGATCGACTCGTATCATCTCCAGCAGTGGTAAGTTGTAAACATTGTACACATCCAAACAGCACAGCTTTGTGCGCTGTTTAGTGGCGACATCAGTACATATTCTATTCAATTACATATTTCTAAATGCTGCAATAATTTAAAGGAAATCTGTCAACTGAATTGCAACCCCCCCAAAAAAATACTATTTATATGTGCATTTAGCTCTTTCAAAAATAAGTCTAGCAATACCTTTTTCATTGCCAGTCCATTCTTCTGATACTGAGATATCCGCGTTTATATTTATAAGCAATCTAGCTTTACTACCGGGTTTTGACCGAGATATACGTAATGTCATAATTTTTCTTATTATTTTATGATTATTATTATTATTTATATAGCGCCATTATATTCCATGGCGCTTTACATGCTAAAAAGGGCAGACTAGGACAAGTAACATAGTAACAATACAAGTAACAATAAATGTTGAAAATTCGGTTGTACAGAAACAAGAGGGGAGAAATTCTGTCCACAAAGGCTCACAGTCTACGAGGGGCGGGTGGGGATACAGTGGGAGGAGGAAATTCCAGTCATGAGGCGGTGTGGTGGACCGGGTCTTATTGCAGGTGGTAGGCTTGGCGGAACAGGTGGGTCTTCAGGCTTCTTTTGAAGGTTCCCAGGGTAGGAGAATGTCTGATGTGTTGGGGCAGAGAGTTCCAAAGTCTGGGTGAAGCACGGGAGAAATCCTGTATACGGTTGTGCGAAGAGGAGATGAGGGGGGAGTAGAGGAGAAGCTCTTGGGAGGATCGCAGGTTGCGTGAGGGTAGGTATCGGGAGACCATGTCAGAGATGTATGGAGGGGATAGGTTGTGAATGGCTTTGTATGTCATGGTTAATGTTTTAAACCGGGATCTCTGGGAAGTAGGGAGCCAGTGAAGGGCTTGGCAGAGGGGGGAGACAGGGGAGTAGCAGGGAGACAGATGGATTAGGCGGGCAGCGGAGTTCAAGATAGATTGGAGAGGTGCAAGGGAGGTATTGGGGAGGCCGGTGAGCAGGAGGTTGCAGTAATCGAGGCGGGAGACGATGAGAGCATAAATAAGGGTTTTAGCAGTGTCGTGGTCAAGGTCAAGGGCCTGGATGTGGGGCTTGAAGGAGAGGGAAGAGTCAAGGATAACCCCGAGGCACTTGGCATGGGGGACTGGAGAGAGAGAGCAGTCGTTGACGACGATGGATAGGTCAGGTAGTGAGGGGGAGCGTCTTGGGGGGAAGACTATGAACTCGGTTTTGTCCATGTTCAGCTTAAGGAAGCGAGCAGAGAAGAAGGATGAGATGACGGACAGGCAGTGTGGAATTTTGGATAGAAAGGAGGCGATGTCAGGACCAGACAGGTAGATTTGGGTGTCGTCGGCGTAGAGGTGATATTGGAGGCCATGGGACTCAATGAGTTGCCCTAGGCCAAGAGTGTAGATTGAGAACAGTAATGGTCCAAGAACCGAGCCCTGGGGGACCCCGACAGATAGGGCTAGGTGGATGTGTGGGAGTGGGTGACGCTGAAGGTGCGTTCCATTAAGTATGAGGAGATCCAAGAGAGGGCAAGGTCCATGGTGCCAAGAGATTCCAGGATCTGTAGTAGAAGGGAGTGGTCAACAGTGTCGAAGGCGGCTGACAGGTCGAGGAGGAAGAGAACAGAGTAGTGGCGCTTGCTTTTGGCAGTCAGTAGGTCATTTGTGACTTTGGTCAGGGCTGTTTCAGTGGAGTGGAGGGGTCGGAAGCCAGATTGCAGGCGGTCAAAGAGGGAGCAGGAGGAGAGGTGAGAGGACAGCTCAGAGTGGACATGCTGTTCAAGTAGTTTAGAGGCGAAAGGGAGGAGAGGTATAGGGCGGTAGTTGGAGACAGTTGTGGGATCGAGGGAGGGTTTTTTGAGGATGGGTGTGATCAAGGCGTGTTTGAAGGCTGAGGGGAAGGTGCCGGTGGTGAAAAGTGAATGTTATTAAGTAAGTTAATAGCAATTTATTGCAATACTTGGGTATTCAATGTATAATATACAATACTTGAAATACATTTGAAAGTTATTGTTTATTCCTTTCTAGATGGAGCCCCAATGCTATCTCATTGGGAGGGTGGTGTGGTCACAATGGGGGCAGGCTCTGTGGTGCTTGGAGTGGCAGTCTTATCTCCCACTGTCTGTTATCTCTCTCCCCATGTGTGCGTGCTCTCTCTCTCCCCCTGGACTCTCTCCTCCCTGTGTGCTATGATGTCATAACACCCCACTCTGATGTAATAATACCCCATTGAGACTATGGAGACACTGGGGTTAGTGGGTTCTCTTGTCCACAGACAGCATGGACCAGGGCTCATCCCAACTGAACCCCCTATCTCCTTAACCATGGGTGGAACACTCCTCGGACAACACAGGGTGAAGGAACCACAATAGTAAGGCTTTATTGGATCCCCAACAGTTAACGAAATATGCCACATAACCACATAAATTGTAACAGGCAACAGAGTCTCACCCTCTGCTAGCTCACCAGGGATTAGAATATTCATGTCTTAGGGGCTTCCAGGGCCACTTACTCAAATCCAGAAGCACCCCGCTTTCGGCAGACACCCACTGAGAAAGGAATGGCGACAAGCGCAGGAAGCGAACGGAGCACAGCAATGTCTGTAGCCAAGTGACCGATTTGTTCCAACCTAGGTTTCTTTCATATGTGGTCTCTGATATCCCAGCCGAATCCTAGCATTCCATGCTGAAGTCCATGTAGTACTATAATTCAGGTCCTGTTATCCGTAGACGGTGCCGAAGAGCCTAAGCCCGGGTTATGGCCTTCCAACCAGATCTTAGATTGAAAACATGTAGCATGTGACTCCTGGTCAATGAACAGTCCTCCTTATGTACCCTTGAACACTAATTTGAGGACTTTGGCGACTTCACGATTGGTGAAACAACACTGTGCTCTCATTGGCTAGATTTCAAGCCACATGAGTCTCTGGCAGAGGGGATGACAGATCAGGTAATTTATATTGAATCAGCAATACACATCTTTGGACAAAGTAAAACTCTACATACTTAATTCTATTTGTGTCATGACTTCTTTGACAAAGGGGTGAGATAATGGCATTAGTAAACACAAACTTGGACACTGGCAGACTCCTAAAAGTCTAGCGAAAACAATGATTGGCTTATCACAAGTTAACAAACAAAACAAAATACCAACATGTCTGGCTAATTTAAGAAACTTAAAGGAAAACTGTCAGGTCAAAAATCCATATGTAACATAGTAACATAGTTTTTAAGGTTGAAGGAAGACTTTAAGTCCATCTAGTTCAACCCATAGCCTAACATGTTGATCCAGAGGAAGGCAAAAAAAAACCATGTGGCAACACTAGCTCCACATTGGGGAAAAAAATTCCTTCCTGACTCCAGATATGGCAATCAGACTAGTTCCCTGGATCAACGCCCTATCGAAGAATCTAGTATGTATAACTTTTAATATTATAGTTTTCAAGAAAGGCATCCAGGCCCTTCTTAAATGTTAGTAGTGAGTCACTCATTACAACATCATGTGGCAGAGAGTTCCATAGTCTCACTGCTCTTACAGTAAAGAATCCGCGTCTGTGATTATGATTAAACCTTCTTTCCTCCAGACGTAGAGGATGCCCCCTTGTCCCAGTCTCAGGCCTAAGAGTAAAGAGATCATTAAAAAGGTCTCTGTACTGTCCCCTCATATATTTATACATTATTATAAGATCACCCCCTAAGCCTTCGTTTTTCCAAGCTAAATAACCCCAAGTTTAATAACCTGTCTTGGTATTGCAGACCCCTTAGTCCTCTAATGACTTTTGTCGCTCTTCTCTGGACCCGCTCTAGTTCAGCTATGTCTTTCTTATACACCGGAGACCAGAATTGTACACCGTATTCTAAGTGTGGTCGCACTAGTGACTTGTATAGAGGTAAAATTATGTTCTCCTCATGAGCATCTATGCCTCTTTTAATGCATCCCATTATTTTATTTGCCTTTGCAGCAGCTGCCTGACACTGGCCACTAAATGTGAGTTTGTCATCTACCCATACACCCAGGTCTTTTTCAGTGACAATTTTGCCCAGTGTTTTACAATTAAGCACATAATTATACCTTTTGTTTCCTCTGCCCAAGTGCATGACTTTACATTTATCCCCATTAAAGCTCATTTGCAAATCCTCCTGTAATATAAAATTGTCCTCCTCTGTATTGATTACCCTGCAGAGTTTAGTGTCATCCGCAAATATTGAGATTCTACTCTGTATGCCCCCTACAAGGTCATTAATAAATATATTACATAGAAGCGGGCCCAAAACTGACCCCTGTGGTACCCCACTGTTAACTGTGACCCATTCTGAGTGTGTTCCATTAATAACCACCCTTTGTTTCCTATCACTAAGCCAGTTCTTAACCCACTTACACATATTTTCCCCTATCCCCATTGCCCTCATTTTATGTATCAACCTTTTGTGTGGCACCGTATCAAAAGCTTTTGAAAAGTCCATATACACCACATCCACTGCATTTCCTTGGTCCAGTCGAGAGCTTACTCCTTCATAGAAGCTTATTAGATTAGTTTGACAGGAACGGTCCCTCGTAAAACCATGTTGATAATGGGTCATGAGGTTATTTTTCTCCAGATACTCCAGTATAGCATCTCTTAGAAAACCCTCTAGGATTTTACCCACAGTAGAGGTTAAGCTTACTGGCCTATAATTTCCAAGTTCAGTTTTTGTCCCCTTTTTGAATATTGGCACCACATTTGCTATACGCCAGTCCTGTGGTACAGACCCTGTTATTATGGAATCTTTAAATATTAAAAATAATGGTCTATCTATGACAGTACTTAATTCCTGCAGCACTCTGGGGTGTATCCCATCCGGGCCCGGGGATTTGTCAATTTTAGTGATTTTTAGACGATGCCGTAATTCCTCTTGGGTTAAGCAGGTGACATTTAATTGAGAATTTTTGTTATCACTGATCATATTGTCTGTCATCGGATTTTCTTGTGTAAATACTGTTGAAAAAAAGTCATTTAGCATATTGGCTTTTTCCTCATCCTCATCCACCATTTCACCCAGACTATTTTTAAAGGGGCCAACACCATCAATTTTTAGTTTCTTACTATTTATGTAGTTAAAAAATATTTTGGGATTCTTTTTACTTTCTCTGGCAATGAGTCTCTCTGTCTCAATCTTCGCTACCTTGATTTGCTTTTTACAAATGTTATTTAATTTTCTGTATTTACTTAATGCCTCATCACTACCTACTTGCTTTAATTCCCTAAATGCTTTCTTTTTGTCACATATTGCACCTCTTACCGCTTTATTTAGCCATAGTGGTTTCCTCCTATTTCTAGCATGCTTATTCCCATAGGGTATATATTGTGCACAGGTCCTATTCAGGATGCTAATAAACATCTCCCATTTGTGTTGTGTACTTTTATGTCTCAGGACATCGTCCCAGTTTATTGCACTAAGATAACTGCTATCATTTTCTAATATAATATATAGCAGCACTATGGTATATGGTGGTACATTACCGTACATGTATAGCAGCACTATAGCGTATGGCGGTACATTACAGCATATGTATAGCAGCACTATAGTATATGGTGGTACACTACAACACATGTATAGCAGCGCTATCGTATATGGCGGTACATTACAGTATATGTATAGCAGCGCTATGGTATATGGCGGTACATTACAGTACATGTACAGCAGCACTATGGTATATGGCGATATTCCGCTCCCCACGGCCCCCCCGCCCGCTCCTCCTGGCCCCTGCTTCTCCACAGTAAAAGTAAAAATAAAAAAACCTCCGTCTTCTAGGTCCTACAGACCTTTAGGACCTGTCGTTGCCTGGGAAACCAATCAGCTGACCGCTAACTGTCAAGGGGGCTGGATGGAGCAGGGGGGCAGGATGGTGATGGGGGGCAGGATTGTGGCTGGGGCACAGGATGGAGGCGGGGCGCTGGATGGAGGCAGGTGGGGAGGCAGGATGGAGGCGGGTGGGTGGGCAGGATGGAGGTGGGGGGGGCAGGATGGAACCAGGGCGGCAGGATGGATGCGGGGGCAGGATGGAGCCGGCAGGGCATAGAGCCAGGGGGCTGGATGGTGTGGGGGGGGCAGGATGGAGCGATCGTGGCAGGATGGAGCCGGCGTGGCAGAATGGTGGCGGGGGGCAGGATGGCAGGGTGGTGGCGGGGAGGATCAGGATGGAGCGAGCGGGGCAGGATGGAGCCAGGGGAGCAGCATGGACGTGGGTGGGCAGGATGGATGTGGGGGGGCAGGATGGAGGCTGGGGGGGGGGCAGGATGGAGCGATCGGGGCAGGGTCGAGCCGGGGGGCAGGATGGATGTGGGGGGGGGCGGCAGGATGGAGGCCGGGGGGGGGTAGAATGGAGCAATTGGGGCAGGGTCGAGCCAGGGGGCAGGATGGATGCGGGAAGCAGGATGGTTGTGGGGGGGTGGGCAGAATCCCCCTTGCCCCCTCTGTTCTCACCCGTCTTCTGCCTGCAGTGTTGCACTGTTTACAGCAGTCATGTGACAGGGTGGGCTGTGTGACGTCACATCAGTCCGCCTTGTCACATGACCACTGTACAGGGAGAAGATGGGTGAGAACAGCGGGAGGTGAGGGGGGAGGCGAGAAGGCAAGGAGGGAGGCAGCCGGTGCCGGGGGTCGCCGCGGCCGTATGCATGTAGCCTGGCGATAGCGACACCTATGCTTTGCTGTCACCAGGTTACAGCTATTGTATAAATTTCTAATTTTGAATGCGCGCGGCTGGCGCCAAACAATGAGCGCTGGCGTGCGATTTCGGTTTCAGACGCGATTAGGAGATTATATAGTATTTGTATTTCTTTTGTTTATATTTCCCTCCTATCTTCTGTAAACTTCAAATAAAGAGATTCATTCCATCTGTGAATCACAGTGAATGATCCACTTAATTCTCTGGTGTCCCCTCCCCATAGCATGAATATGCATGTCACATCACAGCACAATACTGCACAGGAGATCACTGGGGGGTGAGGTGTATCCTCCTCTCTGCTCTCTGGGTTTGCAGCATCACAAGAGGTCAAATACAACACAAAGTGTCACAGCAGGGATACCTACTTATAGAAACAAATGGAGTCTAGATAAGGCAAATCTGTAATAGCTCTCTCCCTCCGTGTCCTCTACAGCACAGAAGCTCCTGAAACCTGATAGTGCACTGTTAGCAAAGGGAGGAGGGAGGAAGGAAGAGAGAGCTGCTCAGAGGGGTGCATAATTACATGACAGTTTATACAGAAGCTGGACTATTTCTGTTTGCTTACAATGGAGAGGACTAATCCAGGAGCTCCCTGCAGGGTCTGCCAATGCTGATAACATGGAAACTACAAACGGTACATAAATGATTCTACATGTTTTTAAAAGGTCTGCCCAGGCCCTGTTCAAGGGTAATATTAGTACCATACTGAAAAATGACCCGACAGTGTCCCTTTAACTATTGCTATACATTGAAAGAGTCAATGTCATCACAGTGATGTCATAATACCCATTTGTGAAGTCATAATACCACATTGTGATCCGGGGACAACTGGACACAGGGCAGACACCACAAGGCAATTATATATGTATAGATTGTAATTATGTGTGTCTGTTATTAAGAAGTAATAATAATAGAAGAAGGAGGGGACAGTAAATGAAGTTGTTGTAAATATGATGATAGTGCACATGTTTAGAGGAAAATGATGCCTCCGTGTAAACCTCATGACAGTACCGGGTAAACGATAACTCTGATTAAGATAGTGGCACGTGAAAGAGGAAAAAGATGTTTCCGGGTAAACGATAGCTATGATTATGATTGTACATGTATGGTACAAAAAGATGCCTCTGGGTACCAACATTGAGGGATCTCTGAGCAAGCTTCACTCATGCAGATCACATGTTCTGTACTCCTCCCTTACTGGATTTAAACTAGCAATTGCACCCACAATGACCTGTGTGAATATCACATTCTCTCTACTTGCCGTTTCAGATGCATTCACACACAAACTTTCCGCTTTATAGTATAGATGAGGCAGAAGTAGCATGGTAGCTTTTCCCACTCTTTTGTGACGCTAGTGTTTTCCCCAAAATAGGACATCCCCCGTAAGTGAGACCAAGTAGAGGTTTTGTTCAGCTGCTAAATATAAGGCCTCCTCCGAAAATAAGACCTATCAAATTTTTTTAACTCCATGCCTGCAGAACAGAAAAGCATGGCGTGCGGGTGTGATTCATACAGTACTGGTACGGAGCCTGCCACCGCAGTCCTCCTTTATGTATTCCGGGCGCTGATCTTAGCGTATATGTACGGTAAGCCGCCGGCCAATTGGAGCCCAGCAACCGCCATCAGCATATGGCGTTTGATACTGGTCTCTGATTGGCCGGCGGCTGCTGGTGGCTGATTGGTCTGTGGCTTACCGTACATCTACATAGCGCCCTGAACACATACAGGAGGACCACGGAGGATCAGTTAGAAAAGGGATGTGTGTTTCGCAATGGGGAGATGAGGTGGGCTGCAAGCAGATATTGAGGGATGCAAGGAGATATTGGGGACTGAAAGGGAATGATGGGGGCTGCAAGAGGATGATGGTGGTGCAAGGGGATGATGGAGAGGCTGCAAAGGGGATGATGGGGGACTGCAAGAGGATAATGGGGCTGGATTGTGATGAAGAAGAATTCATATTTATTGTACAGTAGTTGTCATCTACTGTACAGTATATAATGTTAAGTTTCTTTTATTCGACAATAAATGAGAATTCTTCATAAAAAAATAAAGACATCCCCAGAAAATAAGACCTAGCGCAACACACTGCAGGGCAGGATCTGGGGCCTCCGCTATACGCAGGCGCAATCTGATTAAATCATGTGATCTAAAGGCTGGGTTACATACTGCGATGTACCAGCAATCCGACCAACGATCAGGATCACTGGGACATCGCTATATGATCGCTGATGAGCTGTCACACAGGCAGACTCACCAGCGACCAGCGAGAACACTGGTAACCAGGGTACACATCGGGTAACTAAGCATAGCGCTGCGCTTAGTTATCTAATGTTTACCCTGGTTACCATGTCCCAGTGTGTACTGTGCAGTGCTGGGCTTCGGCCGGGAGGTCGTTGAGCGTTGATCTCCCGCTGTCACACACGCCGATGCTGGCCGACCAGTGGGAGACCAACGATCGAAAAACTGCCCTGGCCATTCCGCAACAAACAGCAATCAGCAAGCTGATCGCTGCAGGATGTCACCCGTAGCGACATATCTATGATGTCGCTGCAACGTCACAAGTCGTTAACGATGTCGACACGTGTAAACCGGCCTTAAGTTTTCGGACAGCACGGCACATGCCCGAGAACTGACTGATGTGCCCATGTCTGAAAGGAAGAGAGGAGGTGGTGCCCGGAGGCCAGAGAAGGATGATTGACAGCAGGCAGGCGTTTAGGTCCTGGAGAGAGTACGTACCTCCTGGACCTAATAGAGGTATTTGCATACTTGATGGGAAATTTATAAGTCTTTCTTTCGGTGTCCCTGGGGTGTATAGACATGTTGTTAAGAGCCACCTTCATAGAATGCAGCATAAGTGCTGCTGAAGGTGGCTCATTTACTTTAATAGTCCCTTCTTGGGTGGGTGGGGGTAAAAGGTTCCCTTTAAGTCCCTTTGATGTAGTGAGAGGGCAGGTGCAGCTCAGGAATGGAAGGAACTCCTCTCCTCATCTGTAGGAGCAATGGAAAGAACTCTGGTTCCACCAGTACAGAAGTCACCTGTCTGGAAGAAGGGGCTGACTGAGCTAAAGGAGTTGTGTTCTTATTTCAATAGTTAGGAAGTGAGGGAGTTAAAATAGAGTGTCAAACATCTACACAAGCTAGCTGGTCACAAGCTCAATCAGTCTTCTGTTGTCAGTGTTTGTGACTGGAGGGGTAGGGGAAGACACAGCTGCAGCATTTATTGTATCACAAACAAAACCAGTGTTCAGGGTAGTGCACAGAGCTCTGTGGTATGTGTGCGGTCTGTATAGCCACATGTCGGGGACACTAACACACATCTCTCAATGGTCATTTTCACACATCCATGTTTCCACACGAAACGTGTCTCCGTGTGGAGCAGACGTGTGTCCCAATGTGGTACAGTCTTCTGTGCTGTGTATCTAATCCTACCCTGTGTGATACACTCTGCTTAGCTGCATATCTAATCCTACCTACCCTGTGTGATAGACTGCAGAGACCCATCCACCGGTTCTCCCCACTAGGTGGGGAACAGGATGACAGCTAAGGCCCCCTTCACACCACAATTTTTCCCTGATCAGGTCCGATCAGGTTTCTGTATCAAAACCAGAAGTGTCTCCAAAACTCAAAACAGATGTCAATTTTTCAATTACCGTATGTACTCGTGTATAAGCCGAGTTGTTCAGCCCAAAAATTGAAAAGTCTCCCCCTCGGCTTATACATGGGTCAATACGGTGGTGGGGAGCTGTGTCCGGGGCTGGGGAGGCTGGAGGAGGCGGGGGGGGGGCTGCTGTATGAGGGCCCCATCACGTGTGGCCGCTCATTATATATGCACTGCTTCCCCTGTCAATCAGCAGCAGGGGGAAGCAGTGCATATCTGGCCCCCAAATGCTGGCACTCGCCCCCCCTCTGTGTAAGGCCCCCCCCCGCTGCTTATCTTACCATCCCCGGTCTTCTGCACAGCGCCGGTCCTCGGTGCTCCGTCCTCGCTGCTCCCGTCCGGCAGCATCCGGTATCCCCGGCCATCGCAGGCATATGACGTCTTCGTGCGACGGCCGGGGATCCCGGATGCAGCGAGGACGGGAGCATGGAAGACGGAGCACAGAAGACCGGCGCTGTGCAGAAGACCAGGGTTGGTAAGTTAAGCAGCGGGGGGGGGCCCTTACAAGGAGGGGGGGCGAGTGCCAGCATTTAGGGGCCTGTATACCCCTGGGGCTGCTATATACCCCTGGGGCTGCTATATACCCCTGGGGCTGCTGTATACCCCTGGGGCTGCTATATACCCCTGGGGCTGCTGTATACCCCTGGGGCTGCTATATACCCCTGGGGCTGCTATATACCACACCCCTGGGGCTGCTATATACTCCTGGGGCTGCTAAATACCCCTGGGGCTGCTATATACCCCTGGGGCTGCTATATACCCCTGGGGCTGTTATATACCCCTGGGGCTGCTATATACCACACCCCTGGGGCTGCTATATACCTCTGGGGCTGCTAAATACTCCTGGGGCTGCTATATACCCCTGGGGCTGTTATATAACCCTGGGGCTGCTGTATACCACACCACTGGGGCTGCTATATACCCCTGGGGCTGCTATATACCCCTGGGGCTGCTATATACCCCTGGGGCTGCTATATACCACACCCCTGGGGCTGCTATATACCCCTGGGGCTGCTAAATACCCCTGGGGCTGCTATATACCCCTGGGGCTGCTATATACCCCTGGGGCTGTTATATACCCCTGGGGCTGCTGTATACCACACCACTGGGGCTGCTATATACCCCTGGGGCTGCTATATACCCCTGGGGCTGCTGTATACCACACCACTGGGGCTGCTATATACCACTGGGGCTGCTGTATATACTGCTGGGGCCTGTATATACCACTGGGGAGGCTGCTGTAATACTGCTGGGGTCTGTATATACCACTGGGGAGGCTGCTGTATACCACTGGGGCTGCTGTATATACTGCTGGGGCCTGTATACCACTGGGGCTGCTGTATATACTGCTGGGGCCTGTATACCACTGGGGCTGCTGTATATACTGGTGGGGTCTGTATATACCACTGGGGAGGCTGCTGTATACCACTGGGGCTGCTGTATATACTGCTGGGGCCTGTATATGCCACTGGGGAGGCTGCTGTATACTACCACTGGGGAGGCTGCTGTATACTACCACTGGGGGGGGCCTGTATACCACACTGCTGGGGGCTGTATACCTGTGCTGGGGTCCACCCTTGGCTTATACACGAGTCAATAGGTTTTCCCAGGTTTTGGGGGCAAAAGTAAGGGGGTCGGCTTATACACGGGTCGGCTTATACACGAGTATATACGGTAGTTTTTCTCTGCACGTTCCTCTCCCGGTTTTGGCACACAAACCTGATTGAACCTGATCAGGGAAAAAACTGCAGTGTGAAACCAGCCTAACCCACTATGACTTCTTTGATTGTTTCCCAGGTACAATCAGGGCACATAGACCATAAAGAAACTTTCTACCTCAAGCAGTTTTTAGGAGGTCTATGACAAAGTGAGGCAGTAATAAGACTCTTGTAAGTCATGGAGTGTCTCTTAATACATAGTAAAAGTACATCTGAATTGGGGCCACACATGCCAAGTCTTTCCTGTTTATATAGACAGCCACCAATTATTCCTGGTAACGAGCTGCTAACTGTCCCTTAGTTGGTCGTTCGGATCTCCGCACAGTAGGCACTGCCTCTTCATAGGTGGATGGTACTCTCAGCACCTTGACTGTAGAGGGTGCCTCCTGACAATCCTCCTCAGGAGCTATGTCATTACCCTCTAGTGGAGAAAGAGCTGGCATAATAAACTCTGAGACTGGGTGCATGAAGCCAAACAAGCGGGATGATGGAGGTACGACTGACCACTTTTTCCTGCTGACTCTCCTCTTTTGTATAGTTCCACCCCTGGGAATGGGATACTGGTGATGATGTAAGGGCAGGGTTCCCATTGGTCATCTAGGTTGTGAGAATGGCGATTCTTTTTAGTCCAAACTCTGTCTCCAACGTTTAAGGGTTTTACCTTGGCAGCAGCGTTGAAATCGCCCTCCTTCCTTTGGCGGACAGCTTTCATTACGTCTTCAACGATTTCTTTAGTGTCTTGTAGAAGTATTTGGTGGTCTGCAACTCAATCTGTCTGTGGAAGGGGATTCTGGCAATCTTCTAGTTGAACATGTAGCTGGAGGACTGCAAGCAGTTTTCCTGGACGACCAAACATCAAGTAATATGGAGTGTAACCGGTGCAGTAGTGGGTGATGTTGTTCTGTCCCTATCTGATGGCTGTAAATCTAAGCGCTCTAATTACCAATCCCTCAGATAATTGTATGCTCAGTACTTACCCCATCAGGGGCAACAGACAGTTTCAACTCGATCACCACTGCAGCTGTAGTAAGACAGGAGAACACTGTAGTTTTCTTCCAAATTTTGTATTAGTCACAATAAACGATAGGTAAAAAGGACTAATATGTACAGTGGTATACACATGTGTCTTGAGCAATGTCTTCTGCAGACTAACTGGGGAAGAAGGGGGGACGTCCTGTACAGACACAACTAAGGGAGCAACTTAGGGACAAACTTAGTAGACAGTCTAATCCACCTGGTAACAACAAGGAATTACTGATTGGAGGAAATATATACAATGCAGAGAGTAGACATTACAGGTTGTTTCCATTCGTGGGACACAACACTCCCCGTCTGAAATCGTCCAATTCAAGTCCTGTGTAACGTTAGGAGACGTCTCTGTCCTCCATGTTATAAAACCTGTAAATAGAAGGGACATGAACACAAAATGCAAACAATAATGCAGTATTCAAGTCTGTACATGCAGTGGAATGTGGTCCTTAAATGCAAATGGAAAAAATAAAAAAAAATAAAATTTAGTCCATGTTCAACAAACCCATCTTCAGATTGGGGAAGCCGCAACATGCTAACTCTTCCACCAACCCAACAATCCAGCGGTAAGGTCCTAGTTCGAAGGAAAGGTTGGGGGTTCAGTTGGACACCAACAGTTCTGTGCCCTGGTACAGCAGGGGTAGGGGGAGGTGCGCTCCTCGCCGTGGCACAGTCCAGCGACAAGTTCAGTTCAAGTGACTCCTGCTTGAAGGAGCCACCAGGCGATGCACTTGGACTGAATGTCAGCCTGCACATTGGCTGACCAGGTTGGAGAGTGTCCAGGGTGTGGGGCCTCAGCTTCAGTGCTGGCACCTGGGACACATGGTTTGAGCTGTAGGTTGGTCTGAGTCTTATTCTCCACTCAGCTAGTTGGAGGTTAGTAGAGATGAAATGCCACTGTTCAGGTGTGGCTCTCTTGGCTTCAACTGTTAGCGCAGCAGCACTGAGTTCTAGCCTTGGTACGGTGCAAAAAAATCGGACAGAATCGGATCGGACCAAATCGGATGCCATTTAGTGCACATCCCATTCGGTCCGATGCCCATAGGGCTGCATGGGGGCCAAAATCGGTCCGATGCTGTCCGATTTTTATCGGATAGCATCGGAAATGACAAATTCATAGTGTAAAAGTAACCTAAGACTGGTATGCGGAGTTGTTCTAGGGTTCCCCTGGTGGTAGCTCATGAGCACCTGGCACAGATAACACAGTGAGGCTACTTTCACACTACGATTTTTGTAAAATCCGATGCTGTCCGATATAAATCGGACAGCATCGGATTCTTCTAATGCCTGGAATCGGGTGCCAAATAGGCATCCGATTCCGACAGAAAATAGGATGCCCGCCCTCCAGTCAGATCGCTCCCTGAGAGCTGTCAGTCTCTCTCCCGGTCCTCTTCTTTATCCCCTGTGTCTCCCCTCTTGGCCCCCTGTCCTCTCCTCTTATCGCCCGGTCCTCCCCTCTTGGCCCCCGGTCCTTTCCTCTTATCCCCTGTGTCTCCCCTCTTGGCCCCCGGTCCTGTGTCTCCCCTCTTGGCCCCCGGTCCTGTGTCTCCCCTCTTGGCCCCCGGTCCTGTGTCTCCCCTCTTGGCCCCCGGTGCTGTGTCTCACCTCTTGGCCCCCGGTCCTCTCATCCCCTGTGTCTCCCCTCTTGGCCCCCGGTCCTCCTATGCGTCCTCCTCCTCTTGTCCTCCTCCTCTTGTCCTCCTCCTCTCCTTCTCTCCTTTCTCACCTGTCCACGACTCCTGCACGGTCCCGCGCGTCTCCGGTGCCTTGCTGTTCTGTCTCAGTGCAGCCAGGACCTCTCGTGATGTCACAATCACATGACTGCCGGCTATTGGTTCCTGGCAGTCATGTGATTGTGACATCACGGCAGGTCTTATCAGCACAGACGGCAAGATACCTGGAGACACCGGAGACGCCGGGAGACGACGTGGGCCTCGTGGACAGGTGAGCATAGTTTTGTTTTTTTTTATTAACCCCTTAATTTACTTTTAGGAGCTATTTTAGTGTACTGAGCATGCTCAGTACACTAAAATCGGTCCGAGGAGACATCACATGTTTTCTCGGACCCTGCTCCATAGGGCCCCATGCTAAATTGATCGGGTCGGATCGGATGTGCACTAAATGCCATCCGATCTGGTCCGATCCGAATCTGTCAGATTTTATTTTCGGTGCAAAAATCGGAGCAAGCTCCGATTTTTGCACCGATAAAAAAATTGGACAGATTCGGATCGGACCAAATCGGATGGCATTTAGTGCACATCCGATTCGGTCCGATGCCCATAGGCCTGCATGGGGTCCGAAAATCGGTCCGATGCTGTCCGATTTTTATCGGACAGCATCGGAACTGAAAAAATCGTTATGTGAAAGCAGCCTGACTTGTTTTATCACTCTTTGCCAAAGTAGTGTTACGTGGATAAGCTGTTCACTTCTGGCTGTTTCTAAGTTCTTTTTAACTCTCCATGTTGGTTTGGTTAACCGTTTAGGTCTTTCACTATGAGTATACTGAGAGTCCATCATTTTTCCTTGTTGATTCAGGATGGGCAGTGAATGAGAGATTTGCATCTCAAGAATCGTGCACAGGATTGCAAGGGTGGGGCTTTCTGCTCCTGGTTGTCAGGGAGACGGATTACAATGTATCAGTTCTGTGCTTATAGAATCTATGCAGGCTGTATTGCAAGTCTATTCACTGCATCCTGACAATAGTTTATAGATGATCACTTCTCAGGCAGGATTTATAACCTGCATTCTGTTCTTAGTGACGACGAGTTATCCTCTCACTGAGCTTGTTTCTGTTTGCAGGCTCATGTAGACTGCTGTACAGTTATGCTGTGGCTTGTTATCAGTCTTATTTCGGCAATCTTGTCTCTGGATTGCATGCAGTATGCTGCTCCTGGTAACAGGTTCTTTACTGATCGTGAGCTGTATACAATTCCCGGTCACAGCTAATCCTTTTTACTGTTTTGTCCCCATCTGATGGCTGTAAATCTAAGCGCTCTAATTACCAGTCCCTTAGATAATTGTATGCTCGGTACTTACCCCATCAGGGGCAACAGACAGTTTCAACTCGATCGCCACTGCAGCTGTAGTAAGACTGGAGAACACTGTAGTTTTCTTCCAAATCTTGTATTAGTCACAATAAACGATAGGTAAAAAGGATTAATCTGTACAGGGGTATACACATGAGTCTTGAGCAATGGCTTCTGCAGACTAACTGGGAAAGAAGGGGGGACGTCCTGTACAGACACAACTAAGGGAGCAACTTAGGGACAAACTTAGTAGACAGTCTAATCTACCCGGTAACAACAAGGAATTACTGATTGGAGGAAATATATACAATGCAGAGAGTAGACATTACAGGTTGTTCCCATTTGTGGGACACAACATATATGTATATATATATTATATCAGTCTATCTATCTATCTATCTATCTATCTATCTATCTATCTATCTCTGCTCTTAACTCCAGTGCGAACCGATATCACACAGCAAGTGGCTCGCACTGGACCTAGCTCCAGAGGTATTCATGAGGTGATGCTTTCTCCATTGTTTTTCGCAAGTAAAGTAACTGTACACTGTGGCGCCCCTATGACAAGGCGGCACAGGGAGGTACTGCACCTTAATTATAGGTATGGTGCCTCTGTAACCATGGACGTGGGGAATCTTCAGAGTCTGCACCCCAACACAGGCCACTTTAATACAGGGGACTGATATTCAGTAAGTCCCAGGGGGTGGAGCCTAGAGTTGGGAAGTGACGGCACAGTCAGACAGTTGGTGTGAGGAGAGCAAGGAAAGAGGACGCAGGGGACCCTGCGGCTGCATCACGAGGGCGCCTCTTTGGAGAGCGGCGACCCAGACTCTGGAAGGGGTTTACCCAGGACTGGTTGGAGCCAGCTGGGACCCGGGTCGACACCGGCATACCGGAGCCAAAGTAGCTAGATGCAAGGTTCATCCCTAACTACAGACCGGCAAGCTGAGGGCCCGACACACACACACACAGGGAGTCGAAGCACCCTTAAAGCAGCCCAACATCAGACCCGCAGCTCGGTTCACGACACCGACAAGTGAAAGACTTTAGGTAACAGACCCTGTGGACTAGAGACATGGCTCAAGAGGGGTAAGAGAGAGAGAGAGAGTAACAAGACCACAAGCGCCATATTGAGGGCATCGCTGTGAGACATCTGGTGCAAGTAAAGGACCGTTTGAGCTGAAGTGGTGTCTGTTCTTCTTTCATTCGGCACCCGGAGGGCCATCGCATCATCAGGACTACTACTCCCATCATCTTCCCCGCTGCCCTGAGGTAAAGCTCCATCTGTGGGGAGCTGTACTATCAAACGCTGCCTTCTCATCACCTCAGCGGCCGGCCGCAGCGCTGGTAACCCTATTGCCAGGTACCACAGGTGGCATCACGTTATCATCCCCCATCATCATCACCCCCATCCCTGCCACTGAGTGTCCAGGAACCGACCAGCCGTGATCCCCCACCGAAGTAACCACCTGTCCCGGTATCCGAGTATCCTCCTACCCTGTTGACCGACTCATACACTATATATATATATATATATATATATATATATATATATATTTTTTTTTTTTTTTTTAAATAAAGTTTCTGGTATGATCACCGAACTTTTAAGTTTGGTTTGCTCCTTGCTATGGCTGACCCCACACACAACCTTCACCTCATCCATCACCATGACCCCAGCACAGCAGAGTCCTGTATACACTGAGGAGCTGATCATGTGACCCCTGACTCCTCCCCTCCATGTGACATCATCACAGGTCCTGTAAGCACAGAGCAGCCATATATGTAGTGTGCGGCTCTGCAGGTGGAGGTATGTGACCATTCCCCATTACTGGACACAGTAACCCCTTCCCCTTCATTGTATGTTGTATAGTCAGAGCTGTGTATATAGAGCATAGAGTGTGGAGCCGTCAGTGCTCTTATTCCCGGGCTGTTACTCTTCTGCTCCCTCGTGTGTGTACTCCAACAATGTTACCGGTCACATATATTATACATCAATCATCTGTATCTGTAATACAAAGTTGTGATATCAATCATAGAGCATATATTCTGACAATATAGTACAACATCTACACATTCTATCTCCTAACGTGTTTCCCCTTATTATCTCCAATAATTGTATTATTACACAGGATCTTTATGATGTTATATCGTCATCTTCTCCCCATTCAGGTCCCTACAATATCGGATCCTCTCAGGATGGCTATGGACAGAGACAAGATGGCGGAGAGGATCTTACACCTCACGCTAGAGATCCTCTTCCGAATTACTGGAGAGGTGAGAGATTCTTCCGCTGCAAAGCAGCTGGGAGATTACCAGCTAACGCCGGTCATCCCTCGGCTGCGTCACCACTGACCTCCATGACAGGATTAGTGATCTCACAGCAGGGGCCTAGTCGCTGCTACGTGTCACACTGAGCAAGATCACTAGCGCTGGTCGGGGTACTTCTACGGCGAGCAGGCGTGACTGACCTCCGTGCGGCAGGAGATGATCCGCAGCTACCGTCGGGAGATCAGCGGCTAGCGCTGCTGATCTCCCAACAGTAAGCGTGGTTCAAATCCCGCACCAATTTGCGGTCGGACTGAGCCTGTCGCTGATTGGTCGCCGCTGAGCGTGGTGTTCAATCAGCGATGCGGGATTTCTGTTACAGAGAGACAGACAGACACGATAAGGTGATTATATAGTAGGATGGGAATAACAGATGACAGAACTGGAGAGGTGAGGACTGTGGAAATGTCTGGAGACTGGAGATTTATTAATGTGTCTCTCCATAACCAGGATTACACAGTAGTGAAGAGCTCTAGTGATCTGTGCTGTCAGGACCCTGTGTCTGAGGGAAGAGCCCTGAGCCCAATCACGGGGCCTCCACCTCACCCCCTGATACATGAGGACATCAATGACCAGAAGATCCTAGAACTCACCTACAAGATGATTGAGCTGCTGACTGGAGAGGTGACACTGCTGGGAATGCTGCTGCTGCTGGGACATTATACAGTAACGCTATGAAGGGATCGGGGAAAGATGACAATGGTATCATTGTATGTGTCAGGTTCCTATAAGGTGTCAGGATGTCGCCGTCTATTTCTCCATGGAGGAGTGGGAGTATTTAGAAGAACACAAAGATCTGTACAAGGACATAGTCATGATGGAGGATCCCCAGCCCCTCACATCACCAGGTAATAGACAGGACTAAATACACACGGCCTATAATGATCTGTATGTAAAGAATGAATTCAGTCCCTGTATGTGTCTCCTCCAGGTCTATCCAGTAAGAGGACAACACCAGAGAGATGTCCCCGTCCTCTTCTTCCACAGGACTGTAAACAAGAAGATCCCGATGTTCCTCAGGATGATCAGGTAGATGGAGAGAAGGTGTGATGAGATCTCCCTATGATGTGTAGACGGCTGTGAAGGTCTTGTGCTCAGTCTTGTTTTATTCTCCAGTATTCTATGTTTTATACTTGTGTAATGAGAACGGTGGAGATGGCAGATTACAGCTGATCATAGGTGGGACTTCTCCATCTGTCTGTGACTTTTACAATCTTTGTTTCAGGGTGAAGATGTGACCTATATTGATACTACAGAGACATATGTGAGTGGTGATGAGCAGTTTAAAAAGGAGATTCCTACACATGGCTACCAAGGTGAGTCGTAACCACTAAATAATGGAGTCGGCTTTCTAGTGGCATCAATAAGTTTGTGTTGAATTTTTGAATCTGTGTATTATGTTTCTTACTATTTACATGACTGCTGAGTTAAGTCTAAAACTATGTTGCTGAAAAGAGAAAATAAACGCTCCAGAGCTAGTGTCTGATTTGCCCTGCTGGAACCACATGCAGTTGCTCACTGACATTACAGATTCTGTGACAACCTGGATAATATAGAGACCTGGAAGTATAAAGAAGTAAATGTGAACAATCCAATTTTATAATTAATGGTAGTTTCCTCACTTGTGTGTAGAAAAAATTTTGAAATCTGAGAGTCCTCATAGCAAGCTTTCGAGACAACTCTGGTCTCTTCATCAGACTCATAACGACACAAATTCTGAACACACATTTGTACACAACAGAAAAAAGAATAGTGCAGTAAATAACACCAGTGACGTGAAGTAGAACACAATCAGTGTTGGACGGGGGGGAAGAGTAACTGGGACAATAAATATCAGTGTTCCTGAGATAAAAGGTGTGATTGTTTTAGTGTTCTTTTGATTGGTGGTCTGATCTTGGATTTAAAGATTCTTTAATTGATTTAAAAAGACATAAATCCATGTGAAACAATCATTCCTGCTCTGAATGTGCCAAAGGTCATCATTAATTTGTATTCCTCTGTCTCTTTGGGATTTGAAATGACCTTTCATTACTAGTATTTTCATGTCAATCATGGTGTGATGAGGGCTCCAGAAATGATTGGCCACAGGTAAATCTGTTCCTTTTTTCTCTAATTGTGTGGCTATGAGAGTTCATCCTAGTTCTGAGTTTCTGTCCTGCCTCCCCTACATACAGACTGCCCCCCCCCCCCCCAATCCCATTGAACACACCACATTGGTTGTGTGGTGCAGCTGTACCTTGGATCTTATGGTCCTGATGTCAGATGGGATCCTTTATCTTATCCGTTGTCATTATATATGGACATGTTTTGCACTTCTTCTGGCTTCTGTTTTTGGAAAGGACAGCGAGCATCTGGCAGTAATGCTGTTTAGATTCGGGAACTGCCTAAAACACAGAGGTGGGGGGTCTAGAAATCTAGATTTTAGTTGGGCATCCTTTTATAATAGTGGTTGTAGTTTCCTTGCAGCTCCTCTTAACCAGGAACGTGGAGTCAGGGTTGGTGCCCATTTTGCGTCAAGATGAATTCAGGGAAATTGAGGAGTCGGAGTTGAATGTTTGGCTTACAGACTTCTCAGCCATGGTTGTGGAGTCGGGGATGGTGTCCATTTTGGTGTCGTTAGAGTAATAGTTGGATTCAAGGAGATTGACACAGTCGGATGTTTAGCTTACCGACTCCACAGCCCTGCTCTTAACACCTCTAGATTTGGATTGTAGGTGACTACCAGAGGGACCTGGTTATTTTCTTCTTTAGTTTTGTAATGTAGGCATTGATTGCTTGATATTCTGGTGGCTCTTGTAATTTGGTTTTGAATTAGTATTGTTGTTTCTAAATGAATATGAATGTGTTTTCTTTGCATTATTTGAGGTCTGATGTTTCTTTTTTATTATTTTGACTATTTCTCATTTGCTGCAAATAAATACAACATTTTTAGCTTTGAATTTTGGAGACATTTTGTCAGTAGTTTATAGAATAAAAGAACAATGGACATTTTACAAAAAAATATACCTAGAAAGAGAAGAATCTGAAACTGAAAATTTTGGAGTGGTCTCTTAATTTTTGCCAGAGCTGCATATGTTAGTGTCAAATGTAAAGTAATTGTGGGTGAGGATGAATCTTGTAAATTTCACCATATAATCAGCATCAATCCCTGTGTGTTCCAGAAATACTTTGCAGGCATTTAATCCATCCTGGTGTGGGATGTTACTGTACAGAGTCCACATCCATGGTGGTGAGGATGGTTCCTTCTGGTAGAGGACCTATTACTGACAGTTTATTCAATAGGTCAGTTGGGTCCTGAATGTAGCTGGGTGTCTCTTTTACCAGGGGTTTGAGACAACCCTTTACCCATCCAGAATTTTTTTCGGTGAGGGGCCCACACATGAAATGATGGGTCTTCCTGGATTTTTAGATTTGTGGATTTTGGGAAGCATGTAGAATGTGCCTGTTCTTGGACTTTCTGGTATCAGGTCATCAACTCTTAAGGATTTGTCAGGCAGACAAGAGACCAGCTTGTTTAATTCTTTGTAGTGATCCTGTGTAGGGTCCGACTCCTATATTTTATAGTAGCATGTGTCCGTCAGGTAGTCAGATTTGTTCATCATGACTATTGAACCACCCTTGTCTGCAGGTTTAATGATGTTTTTCTTTGTTGGTTCTCAAAGCATGTATGGCCCTTCTCTGCTGGGCACTGATGGATGGTTGCCTCGTGTGTATCTAAGATATTGGATTTTGCCAAATGTCTGAAGGGGTCTATATAGTAATCCAAATGGGGGTTGCTTCCAGGTGCAGGTGTCCAGTTTGACCTTTTCGTGGTTGTCAGGATCCCTCTTCCTTCAGCCCAGTTGGGTTTGGAATCCTCTTTGTTACTGTAAAATTCCCTCAGGCGTAGTGTCCTTACGTAATCTTCCATGTCGCTGCACAGTTCAGTTTTATGCAGAGCTTTAGTAGTATAAAATGAGATGGTATGTAGAATTGGACTTGCAATCCAAATTACAAGTTGATGCCAGGGCTGTGGAGTCAGTAAGCCAAACCATCGACTTTATCTCTGACTTCTCAATTTTCTTGACTCCTCCTCCAACAAGTTTTGTTACTATTTAAAGTAACACTCAAATATATAATTTTATGCATTAAAGTACTTAATGTACCTATCACTGCTTTCTTTCCTTTCAAGCACTGTTCCAGTCTGCTTTTGCACAGAGATTACAGCAGGCATATCACACCACCTTACAAAGCTGGCTTGATAGACCGGCTTACAATGTTGTATACTCAGTGTTAGCGGATTAGAGCCTCGATATAAGTCTAAGATTTACATTGAGAAAGTTACTTTTGCTTCACACATAAGATGCTTTGTGAACCCGATAGTTACAACTGCAGTCGTGGTGCAGAAGATGTCCATAGCTGTCCTGGAGAAACAACACAAACAGCAAGACTCCTTTTTTCAGTCAATGGAAGGCTATCAATTTTAAGTTCTAGTCTTTTATGGAAAAAGCCAGTAAAACAAGGCAAATGCAACACATGATGTAGCACAATGGGCATTGTGAATTATAATTGTTATTGGTAGTATGTTCTAGAGAATTGACGCAGCTTTTGAGAAGTGTTGGAGAAGGGAGTTGGACATTTGAATCATTGAGGACGTCAGTCTTAGGTCATTAGTGGAATGGAGGGCTTGAGTAGGGTGGTAGACATAAGGGAGGAAAAGTAAAGAGGATGGGTAGGGTGAAAGACAGATAAGGGTGGCTTTATAGGGTGTGGCAGAACTGTGGAGAGGATGTGTAGAGTGAAAGACAGAAATGAGGGAGGAGATGTAGGGCGAAACAGAACTGTTGAGGGCTTTGCTTATGAGAGTGATAAGTTTGTCTATATTGTACTCTATAGTGGATGAATAACCAGTACAATGACTGGCACAGAGTAGGAGCATCAGTGAAGCAGATGGAGAATAATATAATTCTGGCTGCTCTATTCAGGATGGATTAGAGAAGGGAGGGTTTAGTAAGAGGGAGACTGAACAGTAGAGAATTGCAATAATCAGGGGCAGGCTGGTGCACTTTTTCCTGGGTGGCAACATTTTTTCCCAGCCCTTGCAGGTGAGGACCGGAGGGGTGCTGGAGGTTGAAGCGAGGAGCGGGGGGAGGGAGGGGCTTCACACTAACCACGCTTCCCGGCCGCCGCATCCGATGGTGGCTGCTGAGATACAAGCAGCCGCGGCCGCAAATCAGAGCCGCCAGGCGTTTTACTATGGGGCGGCCCTAAATGAGGACAATTCCACCAGCCTGGGGGGCACTTGCCCCCCTGCCACCTAGGCCAGTCCGCCCCTGGCAATAATCCACACGAGAATGAATAAGAGTGACAGTAAGAGTTTTTGCAGAGTCAATAGTAAGAAAAGGTTGAATTCTAGACAGTAGAGTATAATTCAGCCGTATAAACTTTTTTGTTAACATGATCTCTTCCTTCCAGCCATCCTTAGTTTGATTTTTATTACACTCTCCCCCATCCTTGATCTTTTACCTTTGATTGCAAGTTTTCGCCTGTATAGGCTCATGGATCCAAAAATGTGTGTCTTTTTCCTTATTTCCTTAATAATTATTAATAAACGTATTTGTGAAAAATGTTAACTTGGCTAATTAGAATGATCATAAATTGCCTTTTGTGAAAAATCTTATTATAGAAATGTTATAAAATAGCAATATACCGTAATTTCAAGTTAAAAGTATTAAAAAATAATAACAATAGTTTAATTCTTGGCAGATGACTGTTCTTGGAACTCGAAAGGACATCTAATAACATCAAATTTTAATGCAGATGATCATGGCACCACAGAAGATATATATAAAGAGCGTGCCGTTATTCCAGATATACCTACAACTTACCAACCGATCCAATTTTCTGATTTGTCACAGACTACTAAGCCAATTAAAAGTCACAGCAGAGGTGTTGTACAAAAAAGAGCTCACAGAGGGGAGAGGATATTATCAAGAGCAGTTCACAAAGGTGAAAAGCCATTTTTTTGTTCAAAATGTAACAAACGCTTTACCCGGAGATCAAATCTTGTTAACCATCAAAAAACTCACACAGGGGAGAAGCCATTTTCATGTTCACAATGTGGAAAACGTTATACCGCTAAATCAAGTCTTGTTACACATCAGAGAACTCACACAGGGGAGAAGCCATTTCCATGTTTACAATGTGGGAAATGTTTTAGATGGAAATCAAATCTTGTTAACCATGAAAAAACTCACTCGGGCGAGAAACCATTTTTATGTTCACAATGTGGGAAAAGTTTTAATCAGAAATCGGATCTTTTTAGACATCAAAGAACTCACACAGGAGAGAAGCCATTTTCATGTTCAGAATGTAGGAAATGTTTTACTCAGAAATCAAGTCTTGCTGACCATAAAAAAACTCACAAAGGTGAGAAGCCATTTTCATGTTCAGAATGTGGGAAATGTTTTACTCAGAAATCAAGCCTTGCTGACCATCAAAAAACTCACACAGGGGAGAAGCCATTTTCATGTTCAGATTGTGGGAAATGTTTTAGCCAAAAAGTACATCTTGTTTCACATCAAAAAACTCACACAGGGGAGAAGCCATTTACATGTCCGGAATGTGGGAAATGTTTTACCCGAAAATCAACTCTTGTGGAACATCAAAGAATTCACTTGGTGGAGAAACCATTTTCATGTTCTGAATGTGGGAAATTTTTTACTCAAATGTCAACACTTGCTGAACATCAAAGAATTCACACCGTGAAGATGCCATTTTCATGTTCTGAATGTGGGGAATCTTCTCAGAAATTAGATCTTGGCAACAACACGGGTGAAAAGCTATTTTCAAATACGGAATGTAAGAAATGTTGTCGGTTATAATGTAAATATATTCTATATTGTTAAGCATTTTCATTAAAGCATATAGAACAAAAGTAAATTTGTTAATGTTGTCAATACATACTAAGATATACATACCCATATGTATATACCGTATATACTCGTGTATAAGCCGACCCGTGTATAAGCCGACCCCCCTACTTTTGCCCCCAAAACCTGGGAAAACCTATTGACTCGTGTATAAGCCGAGGGTGGACTCCAGCACAGGTATACAGCCCCCAGCAGTGTGGTATACAGGCCCCCCAATGGTAGTATACAGCAGCCTCCCCAGTGGTATATACAGCAGCAGCTCCAGTAGTTAGTATACAGCAGCCCCAGAGGTATATACAGCCCCAGTGGTAGTATACAGCATCCCCAGAGGTATATACAGCCCCAGTGGTAGTATACAGCATCCTCAGAGGTAGTATACAGCAGCCCCAGAGGTAGTATACAGCAGCCCCAAAGGTATATACAGCAGCCCCAGTGGTAGTATACAGCAGCCCCAGAGGTAGTATACAGCCCCAGTGGTAGTATACAGCAGCCCCAGAGGTATATACAGCCCCAGTGGTAGTATACAGCAGCCCCACAGGTATATACAGCCCCAGTGGTAGTATACAGCAGCCCGAGAGGTATATACAGCCCTAGTGGTAGTATACAGCAGCCCCACAGGTATATACAGCCCCAGTGGTAGTATACAGCAGCCCCACAGGTATATACAGCCCCAGTGGTAGTATACAGCAGCCCCAGAGGTATATACAGCCCAGTGGTAGTATACAGCAGCCCCAGAGGTATATACAGCCCCAGTGTAGTATACAGCAGCCCCAGAGGTATATACAGCCCCAGTGGTAGTATACAGCAGCCCCAGAGGTATATACAGCCCCAGTGTAGTATACAGCAGCCCCACAGGTATATACAGCCCCAGTGGTAGTATATAGCAGCCCCAGTGGTATATACAGCCCCAGTGGTAGTATACAGCAGCCCCAGAGGTATATACAGCCCCAGTGTAGTATATGCAGCCCCAGTGGTAGTATACAGCAGCCCCAGAGGTATATACAGCCCCAGTGTAGTATATGCAGCCCCAGAGGTATATGCAGCCCCAGTGGTAGTACACAGCCCCCCTCATTAATATGCGTCCCCCAGTAGTAATAAACAGCCCCCCCTCCTTATCATGTCCCCCCCGGCTGCGGCAGCTGTGAAAATAACAAACACTGTATACATCACCTTCCGACGCAGCTCTCCGCTCCTCCGGTCCTCAGCATCTCCGCTCGCGTCTTCTTCTTCTTCCTTGATGTGCCGGCTTGTGACCGCGCGCAGGAAATGACGTCATCTCCTGCGCCCGGTCACATGACACCGGCACAACAAGGAAGAAGAAGCCGGCGAGCGGAGATGCTGAGGACTGGAGGAGCGGAGAGCTGCGCCGGAAGGTGATGTATATACTGTTTGTTATTTTCACAGCTGCCGCAGCCGGGGGGGACATGATAAGCAGGGGGGGGGGCTGTTTATTACTACTGGGGGACGCATACTAAGGAGAGGGGGCTGTGTAGTGCAATATGCACGGCATCCCCCCGCCGCTGATGGACGGGGGGATGCCGTGCATATTCATTGCACTAATGAGGCGGCCCCACGTGACCGCCTGCGGTCACCACGGCCCCCTCCTGCCTCCTCCAGCCCCCGGTCACAGCTCCCCCCCCCACAGCATACCGTATTGACCCGTGTATAAGCCGAGGGGGGACTTTTCAGCCCAATTTTTGGGCTGAAAAACTCGGCTTATACACGAGTATATACGGTAATCTCAATGTGGATATCAAAGGAATATAACATTTAATCATCAAAAAGCAGAAATCTTATCTTTTCATGTCATTACCATGTAGAATATAGCAATAGATCTACAAAGTCAGAAAAAACTAATAGAGAGCAGTGCTCAATTGAAAAGGGGGCCTAAAATGGTTTGGTGTGTGCATGCAAAAATGACTGTGGCACTCAATCCTGTTAGTGAGCGCAAGTGCACACCAGATACAATACAATAGTAGAAAAAAGCGGCACCCTGCTATGACAATTAGGACACAGGAATATTTCATAAGCAAAAATTGCAGAACTTGGCTTTATAAATGTGGCCATATCGATAAACCACCCAGTCGCCGCATTGAGACGTGTCTGTTTAACTGGGTCCCTATACTCAATTTTCAGCCTCTGAGTTAAAATCCTCCTCCTTTTTATGGGCAAATTTGAAAAAAAAGGAAAAACTGATAACAGAGAACACTAGCTTAAACCCATACTGACATACAAAAATGACTGTGGCACTCAATCCTCTCAGTGAGCGTAGGTGGTGTATGAGCCGGACTCTTATGGCCACTTTACACGTCCCGATATTGTCGTCCAACTCCGATAAAAAGTCACGTGGTTAGTGCGTTGACCCCGATATCGTTCGTGCGTTGTGTGGTGTAAATGTGCAATTCGATGCAAGATCGATGCCAAAACGATATCGGGGATCAAATGAGTCTGCTCTCCAACTGCCCGATATTGGATGGACGATCTGGCAGGATCGTGCTGTGTGACAGCCCAACACCGACTTGGAGTACAACTTCCCCTATTCACTCCCATGTTAAATGGTCGTTCCTGGGTCGCCCGTACAAGGGGGCGTACACATCGCTGTTGTGTTGCCTGCCGATATCGCGCTGTGTAACATCTCCTATGCGATCTTGGATTTCAGACAAAAAAGTGCGCGTTCCCGTGCCGTTGTATACAATATCGAAACGATGTTGGGACGTGTAAAGTGGCCATTAGATCCGTTTCCATAGATCCCATCGCTTGCAATTCACAAAGGAATAGCAATATTTTTCCAAAAGAACCCCACGGAACACTACAGGGAGCTTTAGGGATCAATTTTAGGGTAATATCACCAACGTTTAACAATTTTTAAGCATAATGAGAGAACCCACGGACTGAATTTTCGGCTTTGCTCAGACTAAGGTGGCTTGTGCTTTTGCACAAAGATTACAGCACCTTGATTTCCACTCCCCAACCAGAACGCCAGGCAGAAAACCTTAGGAAGGTGGAAAATCTGAAAAAAAGACCCTCCAAGTCACTGGCAGTTTAAAATGCAGCCTTGAGTTTTTTTTAATCAAGCAACTTGTTGTCAAGATATGGCTGTGAATAACATAGAGAGTCCCATACAACAGCACTAGCGATGAACGAGTTTATTCGTTACTAGTCGCTATTCGCACGAATAGTACGGTATTCGCAATACTCGTTACTCAGCGAGTGTCGCTGGTGCTCGCGAGTGATTTGTCGATCATTATCGATCTGACACAAATTGAAAACTCCCTTCAGTAAACAATGGGAATGAGCACCTCAGGGAGAGCAGATTAAATGTTAGGCTCTCTCTGGGGGCACAGCAAGGTGTTTTATGCTGTGAAAATTTGAAAAAGCCCACCCTACTCCGGAAAGACGCATTTTGTAGCCTGATGTGTGTGAGCATAGCCTTAGGTGGCCGTCACACGGTTCAATATTGCGAACGATATCGTTTAAGTGATCTGCTTTTTGATCGCTTAAGCGATATCGTTTGTGCATCGCTATGTGCGATCAAGCGATTTTACAATGTAAAATCGCTTGATCGTTACATCACAGATATGGGAGCCGGAGCTCATATCAAGCGATCATCGCTTGATCAATCTGCATCATCGTGGTGTGTGACACCACGATGAACGATCTCCCAGCGGCAGAGCCTATGCTGGGAGATGGTATCTATGGTAAACGTCAGGTTACTAAGCGCCGCGCGGCACCTAGTAACCCGATGTGTACCATAGTTACCAGCGATCTCGCTGCTCCACATCGCTGGTGAGTCTGTCTGTGTGACATCTCACCAGTGATGTGAGCGATATCGTTAGCGATCGCGCATGCACGTGATCGCTAACGATATCGCTCACGATATTGTACCGTCTGACGGCCGCCTAACACTCATTGACTAATATTGTACCCGCTATTCTGACTAGTACGCGAGTATTAAAGACTACTCATTACAAGTATAGCGAGTGTGAATACTACGGTACTCGCTCATCACTGAACAGCACATAAACTTTACCGCTGTATTCTCCTCCCAGCCAACAGACCAACATTTCTATTTCTTTGGCACCCTAACTTCCACCAGGGAAATATGTATTCATATTAGTTTCAATATATAGCATTCTATTAATTGGTTTTTATTCCTGTACTCGATTTGATTGTTCTATTGCTGTCTGATCTTGGACCTCGTTCTGATTATCTGTTTGTGTAGCCCCTTTGCTCTTATCCGCTGCCCTCCAGGTATTCTGACTCTGGACTGTGACCTGACTACACCGCTTTTTTTTGTTGACCCAGCCAAAATGCTCAACATGAAAAACTGATCAAAAACACATTTTGGGCATGCATCCTTGGAGTAGGGCCCCCATACACATTAAACTAATGTTGGCTGATCCCGCCACAATTGCCTAGTTCGACCAACAGCCATCTAATGTGAATAACTTGATGAAATATATGGAATCCAACCGCGCCGCTGTACAATCGACCATATACAAAGGAAATTGGTGAATGCAAGTGGCTTTATTCAAGGTGTATTCCTCACCCCTTCAGACTGTGTTTTCATGTGCATTGAAAAAACCTGCATACTTGCAAACACATTCCTATTTTGGCATGCGTTCATATGCGTTTGTTCAATGCAAGTCTATGGATGCGTTAATGCATCCGTTACATTGCATTTGTGCTGCTGTCCAACTGATCTGTTGTAACGCACAGCACAAACGCAATGTTAACCTAGCCTTTGGCAGCACATTTGAGCATGGACAACCACCAGTTGGTGGTTGAAACATGTGGATATTGGTTACGGGAACAGGCTGAATTCCACTTCTCCAGTCTTCTCTCTGATAATCTGGTGTCAAATTGATTATAATGGTGAATGAAGTCAACAAGGTTTGTAGGAGCATCAGCCTGTGAAAAAAAAATATGTGTATATATATATATATATATATATATATATATATTATATATTTCCTATATATATATACAAAAAATTTATAAAACTATTATACCAAAAAATATGTATATTTGTGTAAAAATAGAAATAAAAAAGTACACATATTTGGTTTTGTGGCATCTAGAATTGATCTATAATATTGGAGTGTTCCAGAGTAATAACTTTAGAAATTGACACTGTCCTAGTCAGGAAAGTGAGAACAGGTTTGAGGGTGAAGGGGTGGATACAATCGATATGTGCACATAGAAAGTGGGGTTTTCAGAAGCACGTGGCCTGTTTACCTGAAGCAATCTGCTACCAAGAGATATTATTTTTAAACTGAGTAAAAATCGTTGCACTTCACGAATAATAATTTTGTTTGTACATCATTACTGACCTATTTAGGTGAGTCAATAGTCAGGAAGGCGTGATCTTACGAACAATTATTGGCTCATGTACATGTTTCATACATTATTCAGTGGCTGTCAGCTGTTCATGTCAGAAGCACACACCCTTTTCATTGTATGCTAGTACCTATATATGTGTGTGTATATATATATATATTGTGAGGTAGCGCCCTAGGGGAACCCGCTTGGCACGGGGAAAATGACAGCAGAGACTACATTTCAACGTAACATAACCAGCGGATTTATTAATTTCTGTCATAAACCGCTTTCAAACACATCAACCATAACACTGTATTTCCATTTTCACATATAATATGCATATCCTTACATTGCATTATATGACATTCCCATATGACATTACATTACAGGACATTCACATATGTTTTCCCCAGAACTTCAAGGCGTCACCCACCGACCCTTGCAGACCTCAGTCTGGTTCTAAAGACGGCTATCACCGTCTATCACCCTGACAGGGATCATTCCCCATCCTATTGCACACGAGTCATCACACATGGCACTTTTCATGAACCATTATGACTCACGCATGACACAGCATTCATGGCATTTTTACATAAACCCATATGCTACATACTCAGGGCCCACAATAGTACCAGGAACCCTGTCACTCAGTACACACAAGACCTCCACGGATCCACCAGGATCCGGGACACTTACATCTGGATCAACGGGACCATATCATGACTCACTCAGTCAGTCCCAAAGTCGGCTGTGACCGCCTGGCTCTTGAGCCGTACTCGGTCTCTCACACCGCACATCTGACCGCCTGGCCCTTGAGCCATCCTCGGTCCTCATCACACATATGACCGCCTGGCCCTTGAGCCGTCCTCGGTCCTGGACACTTGCTGGCATGCACGCATCTTCGTGCCACCGGCATGGAGCGGGCAGGCTCCCATCACTTCCCCCACCGGGGACGGATCACTTCCAGCACCTCCTCACATGGCAGTGGTCTGGACTTCTGACTCCCATCGTCCTCTCCTCACTCAGACACCTGGCAGGTTCTTATCCAGGCTGCTCACTCACAGCTGCAACACAGTGAGTCAATCAGCACATCTTCACTCACACACAGACCTGAGATGTGATTTACCCCCTGTGCACCATTCAGGTTTAGCCCAGCAAAGCACTCATCCCCACAGGTTCAGCCGCTCATTAGGCTCATGAATGTATCAGATCTTCAGCACTCACACTCAGTTGTTTTACTCAGCTCATGAAAACCCTTCAGCTGTTAAACCCTTCAGCTGTTAACCCACTGTACATCGGACAGGTTTCACACAGCACACACAATCAGGAAAACCGGCCCATGTGAACAAAGACCTGCATTGATAACCCGTGTGATGCACCCGGCCAGGGGCCACATCACCACAATATATATATAAATATATCCAATATAGAAAAAAGAGAAGCAGCAATCACCCTTTTAGATGTCAAATCCTTTATTTTGTCTTGCTCACCTTAGCATAGACAAATCAGGCGGCGAGAGGGAGTGGGGGTCGGCGGATGATGGCTTGCCGTTTCGCAGCTTTTGCACGCCCAGTGCCTGGAGGAACCCCAGGTAGCCTTACACTTCTTTGCAGATAATCTGTTGGTACCCGGTCCTCTACACAATTGGAGGATATATATAATATAAATTTATTAGTCACTGCAATGTAGTAGGAAGCTGCAAGGACAGGTAGTTATAGGTTAGGGGGCTAAACTAGGTGACAGGTTCCCTTTATTCCCAGTTCTCACTCGACTTTCACAAAAAGGATGGTATATGGAATGCAAAATATCAATAGAGTCCCTTGTGACAAACAGAATTTCTTTTTTTTTTTAAATCAGATAATTTTTATTCAAAAATTGTCTTATGTCATAGTAACACAATCAACAGTACACACAATAACAAGTGTACAAAGCACCTTATCCCCCAACAACCGCCCCCCTCCCAAAAGGCCCACCCCTATCAGAACCAAAGATAAAAGTTGGATACACATATGATATTCTTATATGCGTCTACACATGTTAAACCACGAATAAGCAAGTGATGATCACAACATGATACAGGTGTACATATTTAAGTCCCTCATAACAAAAAATTACCTACAGCTAGGTCATACAAATATAGTCAAATCTCTTTGGGGTAACAAACCTTAATTCTGTAGTTCATTCAAAATAGCCATAATATGATAGCCATGAAAATTATTCCACTTATTCCATATTTTGTCAAATTTATGCAAGGCTTTCCATTTTCTATACACCCCCTCCTCTAAACGGATTAAAGTTTCATCTTATCCAAAAACTCCGCTGGCGAAGTGGCTGAGGATCAGCTATCGTTTTCCTAATCAGGAATAAAGTACGCTTCAAAGCCAGTGCTTCATTGATAAGTACCTGAACCCAGACATCCCAGTACACACACCAACGGATCAAAGGGTAACTCAGATTCAAATACATTGTTACCATAACCAAGACATTCATGACATAATTTTGCAACAAATTTACATGACCAGAACATATGGAGAAGGTCTGCACCTTCCCCTCCACATTTTGGGCACCGGTCATCCGTCCCAAAGCCAACCCGATAAAGAAATTTAGGGGTTCATTATACCCTATGAAGCAAATATAATTGGGATAGTCACTGGGCTTCACACAGAGAGAGAAGAGGGACACTCCCCACAGCCTCCTCCCACAGTTCGGCGTCAATGGGTCCCAAATCCCTCTCCCACCGTTCCCTGACTAGCAGGGGTCTATCCCACTGGAACTGCTGCATCAAGATACCATATATCCAGGAAATCAGTCCCTTTCCCCCACTATGACACAGCAACATATTAAATAGATGATGCTGTATCCTAGTTTGTAGATACTTTGATTGGCTCATCCAAGCGTGATGGAGCTGCAAGTAAAAATAGAATGTGGTCCTCGGAATAGAGAACTCCTCAGACAACTGTTGGAACGATTTACACACATCACCATCTAGAAGCTGTGCCACGAAAGAAATTCCCAGCCCCTTCCATAAACCAAAACCATTAAATTTGCACACTTCTGGTAAGGCAGGATTTTTCCACAAACGGGTGAAGGGGTGTAATCCGTCAAATTTAAAGTTAATTTAATCTTCTGCCACACCTTCCTCATAAGTGTAACAGTTGGCAGGTGGTTTCGGTCATCCCCATCCATAAGCCCACCCTCCAAGAAAGAAGGAACAGGAATATCTCCATGAACCTCCCGTATTAATTGTACTAGGTTCCCTCGTAGGAGTATAATCTGTTGTACCTGTGACGCCAAAAAGTAGACCCATGGGTTAGGGGCAGCCAATCCCCCCCGGTCCTTGGGACACTGCAGCGTGTCAAAACGAATTCTAGCTACTCCCTTTTTCTAAATTAATTCCCTAAACAGCGCCTGAAATTTATAAAAAATCTTCATGGGGATCCACACCGGAGAATTGTGCAAGATGTACAAAAGCTGAGGCATTAAAATGATCTTCACCAAATGAGTCCGTCCAACCACTGACAAGGGAAGTCTACACCAGATATTAACCTTCTGCTGAAATGTACCCAACAATTTCACTAAATTTAATGAGATATATTCAGAAAGCACTGGGAACACTGTAATACCTAGGTATTTAAAGTCTCGCACCACCCTGAGGCCTGACAAACAGAATTTCTGGCTGACGTAGTTCAGATTTTTCTTTCTTTCAAAAATAATTGTTGGTTGGCTGCTTTCTCGTGCATCAAAGAATTTACAAAAAATGTGCAATTGAAATACACCAGGTCAAGCAACCAGCCCAGATACACTATAATACTGATCAATCACACATTATTTTGGGAATTTCACACAAACTAAGGGCCCTTTCACATCAGCGTTTTTTTCAAATCGCGGCAGATGCGGTTTTTTCACATCTGCCGCGATTACCGCATACCGGCTGCACTTGCGGCACAGTTGCGGTAAACTCCATACAAGGTATAGGTGGACTTGCGGCAGGTGCGGCAAGTGCGGTTTTGGCACTTGCAGCAGGTGCGGCCGCGAAAAAAAACCGCGGCTGACAGCATTTTCTTTCGCGGCCGCACCTGCCGCAAGTGCCGAAACCTCACTTGCCGCACCCTTACCGCAAGCCCCATAGACATTGCATGGGGCTTGCCGCAAGTGTGCCGCAAGTGTCGCGGTTATGCGTTAAACGCGGCAGATGCGTTTTTTTCACCGCATCTGCCGTGAATTTCAAAAAACGCTGATGTGAAAGGGCCCTAAATCTCAAATTGTTGCCCGATTTATTTAATTTTCACAACTACTAAAATGAAGTATGAACGTACTCCTTGTACTGCACTTCTGAGGAAGCCAATACCCTATTTGTGGCTAGAAACTACTGCTCAGGAACGCTGGAGAGTTCGAAATGGAAGAAACAATAGGTTGGAGTACAAATTTTTCTGAAATGGTTTTTGGAAACCATCTCGTATCAGCAGAGCAGCCACATTTTACAAAACCACTCCCCCCCTTGAGTAAATGATCTTTGTGGTATGAAATATTTGAGGTATTTGAATTTATGACCTTGTGGATTATGAACGATTTATGGAGTACATAATGGTATAAACTAGTTTTGTGATAATGAGGGGATTCAGAAAATTAAATTAAATATCCCAGGATGTGTGATCCTCTGAAACCTTCCTTTATGCACCGGTTATTTGGGTCAGATATTGCTCTGCCAAGTGGTGTCTGGTCAGTTGCTTTTTTGCAACTTTCCTTCTAGTTTTGAGAACTTGACTTGGAAAATGTTAATTTGCTATGTAATACATGCACCTTTAGTTCGAGAAGCCCTGCCCTCTTTTTTCTCAAATATTTAGGCATTGATTGCTTCCTCCTGAAACTGAAGAAATGTGCCAGTCTGGTCTCCTCTATTCCATCAGTTTCTTTTGTATTGCACTGTAGGGTCTGAGGTTCTTACCTGAGAGATGACCTTAGTATAACTGATATAAAGAGTTTATAAACTTACTAGCCTGGAGACATCTGGGCGTATCCCTCCTTCTGTTATACTTCAGGGCTGTGCATTGCATGTCTGTGCTCCCCCTCCCTCCGTGCCTGCTGCCCTGCCCTGATGGGTGTGATCGTTATCTCCTCTGCACGAAGGGAGGGGGAGCACAGACATGCAATGCACAGCCCTGAAGTATAACAGAAGGAGGGATACGCCCAAAAGTCTCCAGGCTAGTAAGTTTATAAACTCTTTATATCAGTTATACTAATGCAAGATTTTACACAAAAACAGTGCTGGAAAGGTATCCTTAGAGTGCAGGGACATGTACTAACTGTGTACTAGGGTAATCTGAGGTGGTTGGTTCCCTTTAATTCAAGCAAAGACAAGGACACCCCCTTGTAATTACTTTTGATCATCAACTTGTCACTACGTTGGGCTTGGGTCTCGCCCCATTTGTGCAGAGGCACAGTTAGCAACTCGGGGAGACCTCTGTTTAGCATTCAGTACCACATTCACTGCTACCTTTGGCACAGTGGTACTTGAGGAGACGGGTGTCTGTGCACAATTTGCCTACATTCAGGGCATAACCCTGGTCCAGTAGTGGATCTACAAAACTTGAACACAATTCTCACACTATCGGGACATATGCAGTGTCTGGAAAGGAGAAAGCACAAATAGGATATACCTGTGTGAACAGGTGGAGAACAAACCGGTTTTGCTCACCTTTTTCAGGTTGTGAGGGTCACAACCACACTGAACACACATGTGCAAATTAATCCTGATGACGGTCTGCAGCAGTTCTCCCAAAACCAAAGATGAACAGCAAAAAGGAAAAGAGATGAAAAGGTTATCCGAATCGTGCCCTTGTCTGGGGAAAACAATTCACTTCCAAAGACTTGGAAAATTTGATGGTGATTTTTTATTTTCAACGCGTTTCGGGGGTGCAATCCCTCTTCTTCGGGAAATAATCACAGATGTACATCCATCCTGTTGAACTGAAACAATGTATACATTCCCATTTACAAAAATGACATCAGCAGTTTGGGTTGAACAGGAAGTGACGTATAGTCACATGATCACCAAAGTAACCATCTGCATGCAGAATATTTTCACATTTTCCTTACATAAAAAAAAATCACATTTTATATATCAAAAAAACAAATTTTTATCAGAACAATGTTATGTTAAAAAAACCTATACATACCAGACATTGTTTTACTGACATATTGTTTCCTGCAGGGACATTCAATCAAATATATTACATATTCAGAGCAGCATGTAAGTCTTCCTTTGATTTCAAAGTTCAAATTTTCATTATTAAATGAGGAAAACCTTTTTCTATTATTGTGTGGCGCCCCGCACCGAGTGCGTCACAGGAGGGTATTGCAGCCAAGACAGCGCAGCAATATTCTCTGACCCAGCAGTAACACAGTTAACTCAGAGATCCATACCCTACATGCATCACCTAGCATAGAGGGCCAATCAGGTCCTGGTGGGCGGAGTGTAAGGGTAGTGTGTAGTGGAGAACTGAGTACAATTAGTCAGTTAGGAAGAAGAGCACGCTCCGAGCAACGTAGGAGAAGGAGCTAACCAACCAGCTCTGCAACCTAGGAGAGGGGGTTGCACAGTTCCGTGCGGCCCCCTGGCCAATCCCCTGGCCCATCTCCCATTCATCATCCCGGTTGAGCACCCTTATTCCCGATGCATTACCAACCGAACTTCAGGCATCAACATGCGGGTCCAAAAACATCCCGTGCCCATCTACAGCCGGTTTGCTGGTACCGAAGCTAGCAGCAGTTCAGCTCTGTTATGCGAACCAGAGGAGTGGAGAGACAGCTTTACAGGAGCACCCCACCACCGCCATACTCAGTCGTCTAGCCAGCGGTGTACCCACCAAAGGACCCAAGGCTCCCCAAAGCATCTGGAACGTATACCCCGGATAGGGCATTCAAGCAGCCTCCTTGTACCTGATCTGGCATTCCTGGGCGACAAAGGCAACACAACTTAGCTAGAATGGAGGAACACCGCGGATCTCTGAGGGACACTGATTACTGCTGAGTCCACCTGGTCCACTACCCGTCACTGTATACCATGTACTGCCTGCTGGTTACAGTAAAGAACCCGTTACAGAGACTTAGTGTCCGTGCTTCCTTATGAACTGCTTATCCGCATACTAAGGTAACCGCAGCTGCCTCAGAACATCTTGCGCAGCTCCTGGCTCCGGGGATCACCGCTCAGCCTGTGGGGAGCGTTCCATCTTGCTGCATTCCATCCCCCGGAGGCCCCGCAGTGCCGGTACAGTTACCGAAACTCTCATAGGTGGCGTCACTAAACAATTTAACCCCTAAACTGTTCAAGCCATGACGTCTCTCTCTTTTGATCTGCACCACCGGGCCTCCACAGCCGCAGGCGCGGTCCATCCGTGACAAGGAGGAAAGAAGAAAATGCCTGCCATGTGTCGAACTGGTCGCGGTGAGTCAATTGCTTACATCTTTACAGCAAAGACAATTTTTTGACATGCATTTAAAGGCTTTATTTTTGTTTGTAGGGTTATCATACTGTCTCTTTATATTGATTGTCTTCCTAAAACACCAAGGATCACCTTTTAAGGCCCAGTCTCACGTTTTAATGGTTGAACGATCCGATCAACAATCCGACTTTACCTAATTCGCTAGAACAACGTTTAATGATCGCTAGTGAAATGTCACACGTAAAGATATCGTTAACGACGCAGCAACGATTCCACGACAAGCAAACAATACCTGCGGTCGTTAGTTCGCGTACGCCCTTCACTTCTCAATAGGCGAAGTCGTTAACGACATCGTTATCGAGGTGTCGCACACACCCATGCTGCAGGTTGAACGAACGCTCATCGTTTGGTTTAAGGTCCAGTTCACAAACCTCCCATCAACGATCTGCCATGGATGTACATGACACACTGAACGACCTTGTTAGAATGACTGAAAACCCGTGATGTTTGAACGATATCATTAACGATATCGTAGAGTGTGACGGTGCCTTTAGGAGAGCTCCCACTATAAGAGTTCAGACACACTCATCCGAGTTTGACGGACGAGACTCGGAACAGGCTGGAGCAGTGACCCTGAACGGTCTCTCCCTCTCTGGACGGGGAATGCGATGCCGCACAGAAACACAAGCAGCTGTCATTCCCTGTCCAGACAGGGAGAGACCGTTCAGGGTCACTGCTCCAGCCTGTTCCGAGTCTCGTCCGTTAAACTCGGATGAGTGTGTCCGTGCCCTTAGGGTACCTTTACACACCGCTACGACAGGATGGATACAACCTGCTACTTCACGTGCACAAGCACGGCCAAACGGTTACAAACGGGAAACGCACCACCTTTACACGCCGCCACAAGGTGCGCTACGCTACGCTACATCTATCCCCGGATACATCGCCGGGTGTCTCAAGTAGCCATCTGTAGCTCATCGTACCTCATTTACACACCACTACAACAAGCTAATATGGGCGGACCTGGTGCAGCAGGGACAGCACATAGGCGTGCCACAATTGCGGAGTACGAGACGTCCGTACGCTGATAGGACAAAGCAAGAAACCCATGATTGGCCAGGCATCGCAGGAGGCTGATTAATACATGACGCCCGAGCAATTGTGTAGTGTGACTGGGCAGCTCCTTAAATATGCCGCCCTGTGCAGCGACAACCAATCGCAACGAAGGAGCTTCCTCCAATGATCGCTGAAGGGGCGTGGTATCCCGGAGGCTGTGTCACGCCCCAGCTACATACCAGGTACATTGCCTGGTGTATAGACATCCCTTCTGTAGCCTCTTTACACGCCGATACAGCTCGCTACAATCGGCTTTGTAGCCATCTGTTTTCGAGCAGTGCTCGGAAACAGATGTATCTGTTGCCAGCTGTCTCGTCCCGTCTTCACACGCCGCTACTACGGGCTATATTGACGCTACAAGCTACATTTGTAGCCTGTAGCGGGTTGTATCCATCCTGTCGTAGCGGCGTGTAAAGGTACCCTCAGGGTAATAATTGCCCCTAGTAGGATGAAGACAATCAATATAAAGAGACAGTGTAACAACCCTACAAACAAAAATGGAGTCTATAAATACATGTCAAAAAATTGTCTTTGCTGTAAAGTAATATGCAATAATACCAACAGGTTTTCTTCATTTAAAAATGAAAGTTTGAGCTTTGAAATCAAAGGAAGACTTACATGCTGCTCTGAATATGTAATATATTTGAATGAATGTCCCTGCAGGAAACAATACATCGGTAAAACAATACAAGCCTTGCATGAGCGACTTAACTCTCACAGACATAATATTAGAAAAGTTTCTTTCTTAGGGCCCTTTCACATCAGCGTTTTGCGCTGATCGCGGCAGTTGCGGTGAAAAAAACGCAACTGCCACGATTACCGCATAACGGCTGCACTTGCAGTTCACTTGCGGTAAGCCCCATGCAATGTCTATGTCGGTATGCCGCGTTTTTTTCGCGGCCGCATCTGCCGAAAGTGCCGAAAACGCACTTGCCGCACCTGTTGCACACTTACCGCAAGCCCCATAGACATTGTATGGGGCTTGCCGCAAGTGTGCAAGTGTGCCGGCCATTATGCGGTAATCGCGGCAGTTGCGTTTTTTTCACCGCAACTGCCGCGATCAGTGTTTAGCGCTGATGTGAAAGGGGCCTTACATGGTCTTTCTAAACACTATGCTTTGTATCACAATAATGATCTGTGGAAAATGGTGGTAACTCCCATTGATTCTGTTTCAAAAGACCAATACAATAGAGTACTATGGTAATAAATAAAGGAGACAAAATTAATATCGTTAATTTTTTTCTATAATAATAAAAGACTGGTTTTTGTTCACGAGGGTATTAACAAACACAACTATTAGTGAGCCCTCGTGGACAGGAACCTCTCCCGTCGTGTATCAGCAAGCATTGTCTGCTCATATGTACTGTACCTGTCCTTGTTACCCCCACTGCTTATGTAAAGCGCCATGGAACCAATGGCGCTATATAAATAAATAATAATAATAATAATAATCACATAAAAATACTGATTTGAATTCTTTCTAATAATTTTTGTCTATTTAGTAAATCTAATTACTATCTATTATATAATCACGAATGGGTTTTTTGCCCCTTCTGAGTCCGCTCGCGCTGCGAGTCAGCGTGGTCATGTGGATACGCCCGAAGCATTGGCCGCACAGCGGCCATTGCGAGCAGTTCTAAGGCGACTCGCTATGCCCGCGCAGGGGGCATGGCGAGTCGCCTTAGCAGCGCGAAGCATTGGCCGCGCAGCGGCCATTGCGAGTCAGAGACTCGCTCTTCTAGAATCCCGATGCATGTGCATCGGGCACCCAGCTAGTGGCACATAATTTACTAAAGATACGGTACTTTCTCATTCACTCACTGATATTAGTTCCGGTATATAAAAATCAGCTTGCACCGTATTAAAATATAACATTTCTATACATGTTTACAATTACACGTTTACATTAGTCTTTTGGGTTGCACTTGTATTTTGTCTCCCCCCTGGAATGGTACCTTTACACGCCGCGACGGCAGGCTGGATACATCCCGCTACAGGCTACAAATGTAGCTTGTAGCGCCAATGTAGCCCGTCGTAGCGGCGTCTGAAGACGTGACGCTACAGCCAGCAACAGATACATCTGTTTCCTAGGTCTGCTCGAAAACTGATGGCTACAACGCCGATGGTAGCGAGCTGTATCGGCGTGTAAAGAGGCAACGGAAGGGAACTCGGGACAGCCTGCGATGTAGCTGCAATGTAGCTAAGGCGTGACCCTGGCTCCGTGTTACCGCGCCCCATGTGCGATCATTGGTGGAAGCTGCTTGACGATTGGTAGTCGCTGCATAGGGAGGCATATTTAAAGGAGCTGACGAGTCACACTACACAATTGCTCGAGCGTGCTGTATTACTCAGCCTCCTGCGTTGCCTGCCCAATCAGGATGTTATTGCTTCGTCCTATCAGCGTACGGACGGCTCGTAATCCACAATTGTAGCACGCCTATGTGCTGGCCCTGCTGCACCAGGTCCGCCCATAGTAGCTGGTTATAGCGGTGTGTAAATGAGCTACAGCTGGCTACTTGAGACACCCGGCGATGTAGCTAGCTATAGATGTAGCGTGGCGTAGCGCATCTTGTGGCGGCGTGTAAAGGTGATGCGTTGACCGTTTGTAACCGTTTGAGCGTGCTCGTGCATGTGAAGTAGCGGGATGTATCCAGCCTGCCATCGCGGCGTGTAAAGGTACCTTTAGTGATATGTATATTTAGTTACGGATCTGTGAGTGTGTCTCGAACTTAGTGTTGAAGTTAGGCCGGCTTCCACTGCGGGTCTGATCCGATCCGTGGATGTCAGTGTAAACCGGACAGCCCTGGACCGGATTTTGGCCCCATAGTATCCTATGGGGTCGGATGGAAGCCGGGTGGCAGCTCTCTGCCATCCGGTTTCTATCTGTCCGGGAGAATTCATATTTTTCTCACGGATACAAAACCGTTGCTTGCAACGTTTTTGTGTCCGAGGAGGAAAATCTCCCCTAATTGCCTTCTCCCGGATCCTCCTGGAGCCGGGGCAATCCGGCGCTCCCTAACATGGGCGCCTATGGGACCGCATTGCCCCGGTCCGGGAGGATCCGGGAACCGGACACCTGCGGCTGCACGCCGCTGTTATTTCAGGACCGCAGCTAGTTCCCCGCGAGCCGCGGTATTGATGCATCAGCAGCAGCAGCAGCTGCGTGCGGCTGCACACCAGACCGGAGGGCATATTAGCCCTCCGGTTCTGTGTGCTGGCCCGGTCCGGGGCTGTCAGGTTCATCCTGACAGCCACGGATCGGATCAGACCCAGCCTAACTGTATTTGCTACTTTGGAGTTTGGTGTCGTTCAAACGTCATCGTTAGTACGTCGTTGCGTGTTACACCGAGATACGACTACGATAAATTGTTTGATCGCTGTTTGCAGATTTGAGAACATGTTCTCAAATCAGACGATCGTCGTTCAGCCAACGTGCTGCATCGTTGTGTGTGACACCACGATAACGATGTTGTTAACGACTTCGCCTATTCACAACAGTGAACAAGTATCGTTCGCTGGGTTGTACGAACGATAGTTGCTCCCCACTTCGTTGGTGCGTCATTAACGATATCTAGACATGTGACATGTCACCAACAATCTCAAAAAGATGTCCTAACGACCGCGCTCCCATTGGTGAGATCTTAACGACATTGAAGCGTGTAACGGTGCCTTAAGGCTCCTTTTCAAAAGTCCATGCAAAAAATGCATGTGTGCGAGGGCTCGTTTTAAGAGTCTGTGTGTATCATCCATGTGCTATCCGGATAGCACACAGACAGCATGACTTTGTGTACTTACCTATCTCCGGCACTGCTGTCCCACTTGCTTCCGGGTGTACTGTTTAAGTCAGTTCAGGCAATATTCATGAGCTTAATGAGAGGGGAACCCGGAAGCAAGTGTAAAAATCCATTTATTTTTAGTGACAAAAGCTTGCTCCAGGATATGTCATACGGACATCATCTGTGTGCGGATGTTTTTGGCAGGGACCTGAATGGGTCCATGTGTCCATTCTGCTGTCTAAAAACAGACATTTCGCCATGTTTAGCACAAAGACATGCGTCTGCTCTACACGGATGTGTCAGGACTATGGAGTAATATTTATATACAGACATGTGAATGAGGCCTAATACTGGAATTTAAACCTCCCCTTAAAGTGGACTAAGGACTCATCTTTGCAGATATCCTTTGGGTTTATGCAGAACTCAACAGAACTGTTGCTGAAGTGATCAATGACTGGCCTAATTTTAATTATGTAAAACATCCACAAATATACATACTTTTTTGGCTTTTTCAGCATCTCCATGTGCAACACCGGGACCCAAACCTTTATCTTTTTCGCTGCATTTTCAACATCTAAATAGAGAATGATGAAATGGTGTTTTAGACAGTAAATTGTAGGGTATATCTGGGCCAACATGAAATTTCCAAAGCCCAAGACTTTTTAAAGGGAACCTGTCAGGTCGCACTATCCTTCTAACCTATCACTACTTGTACCTTCCTATCTGATCCCTAACCATCCCTGTTTGAGCTAAAGGGGCCCTATAATGTCCCTTTAAAGGTTCCCTTTAAAGTTGGCTCTGTTCCGTACACATCGTACGCACAATTCTGCTCCGCACACGTCATTCAGATTCCATTTAATACACTTCGTACACACACTCCTCCGCTCCGTACATGTCGTCCACACGTGGCTCCGCTCCGTACACGTCGTCCACCCGCGGCTCTGCTCCGTACAAGTCGTCTACCCGAGGCTCCACTCCGTACACGCCGTCCACCCGTGGCTCCGCTCCGTACATGCCGTTCACCCGCGGCTTCGCTCTGTACACGCTGTCTACCCGCGTCTCCGCTCCGTACACGCCGTCCACCCGCGTCTCCGCTCCGTCAACGCCGTCCACCCGTGTCTCCACTCCGTACACGCCGTCCACCCACGGCTCTGCTCCGTACACGCCGTCCACCTGCGGCTCCGCTCAGTACATGCCGTCCACCCGCGGCTCCGCTCAGTACACGCCGTCCACACCGCGGCTCCGCTCAGTACACGCTGTCCACCTGCGGCTCCGCTCTGTACACGCCGTCCACCTGCAGCTCCGGTCCGTACACGCCGTCCACCCGCGGCGCCGCTCCGTACATCTCGTCCACACGCGGCTCTGCTCCGTACACGTCGACCACACGCGGCTGAGTACACTTCACATGTGGCTCCGCTTCGTACACGTCGTCCACATGCGGCTCCGCGCTGTACACGTCGTCCACACACGGCTCTGTACATATCGTACACATATTTGCTCTCTGTAAATGTCCTCCTCACAGGTCTCATCCTTGCATGCTGTTATGAAAACCCTCGTCTCCTCCCCTCCATGTGACATCATCACAGGTCCTGTAAGTACAGAGCAGCCATATATGTAGTGTGCGGCTCTGCAGGTGGAGGTATGTGACCATTCCCCATTACTGGGTGCAGGACACATTATCCCTCTGCACTGTATGTTGTATACTCAGAGCTGTGTATATACAGCATAGAGTGTGGAACAGTCAGTCCTAATATATTTGGGCTGTTACTCTTGTGCTTCCTTATGTATTTACTTTACTTCAACTACCTCATTGGTCACAGCAGTGATGTCACATATATGATACATCAATTGTCTGTAACTGTAAAGTTGTGATATAAATCACAGAGAATATAATCAGACAAAATAATACATTTACACGTTCTATCTCCTACTTTCTTTCCCCTTATTATCTCCAGTCATTGTATTATTACACAGGATCTTTATGATGTTCCATCGTCATCTTCTCCCCATTCAGGTCCCTACAATATCGGATCCTCTCACATCTTCTATACAAGAGAATTCTCCTGATTGACCATCAAGGATGGATCTGGACAGGGACAAGATGGCGGAGAGGATCTTCCACCTCACCCTAGAGATCCTCTTCCTTGTTACTGGAGAGGTGAGAGATTGTGATGACAATGTCACATGACATCATTCTTATCTATGGACAGAATAACAGATGACAGAACTGGAGAGGTGAGGACTCTGGAAATGTCTGGAGACTGGAGATTTATTAATGTGTCTCTCCATAACCAGGATTACACAGTAGTGAAGAGCTCTAGTGATCTGTGCTGTCAGGACCCTGTGTCTGAGGGAAGAGCCCTGAGCCCAATCACGGGGCCTCCACCTCACCCCCTGATACATGAGGACATCAATGACCAGAAGATCCTACAACTCACCTACAAGATGATTGAGCTGCTGACTGGAGAGGTGACACTGCTGGGAATGCGTGCTGCGGACATTATACAGTAACGCTATGAAGGGATCGGGGGATGACAATGGTATCATTGTATGTGTCAGGTTCCTATAAGGTGTCAGGACATCACCGTCTATTTCTCCATGGAGGAGTGGGAGTATTTAGAAGAACACAAAGACCTGTACAAGGACATAGTCATGATGGAGGTTCCCCGGCCGCCCCTCACATCACCAGGTAATAGACAGGACTAAATACACACGGCCTATAATGATCTGTATGTAAAGAATGAATTCAGTCCCTGTATGTGTCTCCTCCAGGTCTATCCAGTAAGAGGACAACACCAGAGAGATGTCCCCGTCCTCTTCTTCCACAGGACTGTAAACAAGAAGATCCCGATGTTCCTCAGGATGATCAGGTAGATGGAGAGAAGGTGTGATGAGATCTCCCTATGATGTGTAGACGGCTGTGAAGGTCTTGTGCTCAGTCTTGTTTTATCCTCCAGTATTCTATGTTTTATACTTGTGTAATGAGAACGGTGGAGATGGCAGATTACAGCTGATCATAGATGGGACTTCTCCATCTGTCTGTGACTTTTACAATCTTTGTTTCAGGGTGAAGATCTGCCCCATATTAATACTACAGAGACATATGTGAGGGTGATGATGATCTGCCCCATATTAATACTGCAGAGACATATGTAAGTGATGAATGGTGTAAAGAGGAGATTCCTACATATGACTATCCAGGTGAGTAGTGACCACTAAATCAAGAGAATAAATAGCTTTCTAGTAGCTTTAATATGTTTGTGTTTAACTTTTGAATCTGTGTATTGTGTTTCTTACTGTTTACATAACCGCTGAGTTAAAGTCTAAAGCTATCATGCTGAAAAGAGAAAATAAATCTACAGAGCCAATGTCTACCTGATTCGCACTGCTGGAACCACATGCAGTTGCTCACTGACATTACATATACCCACTTATAAGATGACCTGGACAGTATCCATTTTTTTTTTTTTAAATCTACCTGTCTCGGCAATGAGTCAGGAAACCTCTCCGTTCCTTTATTTTCCTCGTTTAAATTCTCTTTATCCCTCTGCATTCTTGGCTGTGGCCTGTATACATTATCACCTTCTTGCCAGGTCACCTCCTTTCCTATAGAGCCATTGCTGTTTCCCCCCACAGCTCACACACTCTGCCCATCGACTGCACTTACCTTACAAGACACTATCCTGAGACTCCTATACCATCTCAAGATGGATAAATCTCTACACAGTTTGTTCTTCCTAACATTCCTTTGATTTTACCTAGTATGTACTATTAATAGAGTCTCCTTCAGTCAGTGTTACAGGTGCTGATATTGACATCACACAGGTTTAAGCCCCCGTCACACATAGCGAGATCGCTGATACGTCACAGGTTTTGTGACGCAACAGCGACCTCGCCAGCGATCTCATTATGTTTGACTTTTAGCAGCGACCGGACCTCCGCTGTGAGATCGCTGATCGTATCAGAATGGCTTGGACCATTTTTTGATGGTCGGGTTTCCTGCTGGACAGCATGCATCGGTGTTTGACGCCTAATAACGACCTCGTTGACAACTCAGAACTCAGCCAATTAGGACTGAGTCGTCAGACTAGCTGCTGTGTGACAGGGTCCCAACGACCACCGAGGTAATCATACTGGTCCCCGGATCGTTGCTGCGTCACTGGTGAGATCTGACTGTTTGACATCTCAACAGTGACCACGTAGCGACGTTCCAGCGATCCTTACCAGGTCGTATCGTTGTCGGGATTGCTGGAGCGTCGTCAGGTGTGAAGGGACCCTTAGTAAATGTATGTGTCAGAGGTGCTAATAGTGCACAAGTGGAGTAGTAGCAGTAAGGTAGAGCTGGGCTGAGGGAATCAAGTAAGCTAGTCTGACCCTGTAGACTGGGGTTCCCTAGCTGACCCTGATCTCAGAGTTACCTGTAAAGATGGAAAGGTCTGGGTTGCCTACCCAGCCCTGGGCTAACCTCCCCTCACTTCCACCCACGGAAAGTAACAGCAACTCCCAACAGATGATTGTTACAAATCAGTTTGCTTCAGGAAAGCTGTAACACACATTACGTCCTCACATCACAGGTCAGAACAGAGACTAAATTCTATCAACGACACCTGCCGGTGAGAGAAGTAATTATTTAGAGAATAGGGGCATGGAGAACCACGTAACCTGAAACACACAACAGCTAACCTGAGGGGTCACAACAGACCATAGACATCAATACTGCAGCAGCTACTGACATTAACTCCGAATTTACTAACAGGAATTAAACTAACTTAATCACTGCAGGCTATAAGTGACACCAAGGGAACAATGAGACATGCAATATATTAACATAATATTCTATACAGTAAACTGGCACTCACAAATGCCAAGCATCATCTTTCTGGATCTACAGGGCTTCCCTCCCTGTACACATTCCCAGACTCAACTTGCAGAGTTTACACCCCTTTGACATCACCACTCAAACCAAAGTGGTCTGAAAACTATGAAGTTTCTTAATTGCTCATAGATTTTACATTGTTTTAATCATTTGTGTGCCTGGAAGGTCCCTTGAAATAAAAAATATATTTTTATCATTCTCTCAGTTAGACTTAGGTAACATGTATTAAAATATTTACTGTACCTATCACTGCCTTTTCTCATTTCAAGCAACACACCAGTCCTATTCTGCACAACCAGATGACAGCAGCCAGTGGCATAATTAGAGTCTGATGTGCCCTGATGCGAAATTTAGACCGCCCCCCCCCCCATCCCCACTCACGTTGGTCAGTTGTATGGGCCCTGTTTAACATTCTAAATCCTAGAAAGACCCATGAATTGGCCCCCCTCCCCTTCATTATGTATTAATGTCCCTCATCTTGGAATATGGCCCTTATGATATATATGTCCCCTGTCCTGGTATATATAGTTTTCCTCCTCCCGCCATCACAGTCCTCCAATTATTATAATGCATCCCCATATTCCTCCATATATTACAATGTATCCCCATAGTCTTCTATGTATTATAATGCACCCCATTACCCCCCATTCATAAGGTAGCCTCCATAGTCATCCAATTATTATAGTGCACCTCCATTATCCACCCTCCATATAGTATAATGGAGCCTCAAAGCCCTCCATACAGCATAATGCAGCTTCATATTCCTCCATATAGTATAATACACTCTCACAGCACTCCACATGGTATAATGCAGCCTCATAGTCCTCTATACAGTATAATGAAGTATCATAGCCGTCTGTATAGCATAATGCAGCCTCATATCTCTCCATATAGTATAATGCTGCCTCATATCCCTCCTTATAGTATAATGCAGCCTCATATCTCTCCATATAGAGCAGCCTCATATAGTGCAGCCTCCTGTCTCCATATAGTGCAGCCTCATATACTGCAGCCTCCTCTCTCCATATAGAGCAGCCTCATATAGTGCAGCCTCATATACTGCCAGCCTCATATCTCCATATACTGCAGCCTTCTCTCTATATAGTGCAGCCTCCTCCATATAGTGCAGCCTCCTCCATATAGTGCAGCCTCATACAGTGCAGCCTCCTCTCTCCATGTGGTGCAGCCTCATATAGTCAGTTTCATAACTCTTCGCACCCCCTCCTCCCCGTTCTCAACCCATAGTCCTCTGGCCACCATGTACTTAAAAATATAAATCATTACTTACCTCTCCCCATTCCCCCACTGCTCTGGTCTCCTGTGCTGAAGACTCAGGAGGCTGCAGTGCCGGCCTGCATTCCACTGTGGAACGCATAAAGCAGGAAGTGCCACATACTATTGTGGAGGAGGCGGCACCAGCCTGCTGTATGCATTCCAGCAATGCTGTGGTAAGAGGAAGCATGGGTAGGGGCGGGGCCGGCAGTAGTTGGAAGCAGGAGGCTCCCCCTCCCCTCCTCACGTGATCGGCCCGGCTTCAATAAGCGCATTGCGCATGCGCGGAGCCGGACCGATCAAGTCCATAATGCACTGGGGCCGATCACGTGATCGGCCCCATAATGCACTAGGGCCAGTCACGTGACCGGCCCATAATGCACCGCGCCGGATGTGACGCCCGGCCGGTGCATAGAAGTACACAGAGGGCGGGAGATTCCAAATAATGGGGGCGGAGAGTACACAGAATAAAGTCGCCCAGCGGGGCTTGCATTACAACACGGAGGTGTGATGAAGGAAGCGTGGCCACGCCTACCCAGTTCCCCAACCACGGGGACTGCAGTAAGTTTATATGTCTTTTACACATGTTTAATAGGGACACTTTAGATAAGAAAGGGATAGATAGGGAGCTGCTAGGAAGGTATAGGGACAGCTAGGGATAGTGTAGGGACTTAAAATCAGGTGACAGGTTCCCTTTAAGGGACTTTTAGCTGCGACCATGTGATCACTTGTGCTACAGAGAGCAGTGCATCAGCACTATTCTGTATAGCAGAAATCATAATCTCTTAAGGCCCAGTTACACACACAGATAATTGTGCAGAGATTGTTCGCAGATCTCTGGTTGCAGTGAAATCATGGACACATTGTTACATTTGTACACGGCCACAAAATAGAACAATGTGTCCATGATTTCACTGCAACCAGAGATCTGCCAACAATCTCTACACAATTATTTGTGTGTGTAACTGGGCCTTTATGAACGATAGCTCGCAACTTGCGTTCACAGAAGGACAGATACACTGCCATCAGTTGACCCTTGGCTGTCGAAACCCAACAGCACCCAGCTATCCTGTCATGTGCCAATGGGAGCAAAGATTGAGATTTATATGGTTTTAACTGTTTAAAAGCCACGGACGAATCTTTGATGCACCTGTGACTCTTAAGGTACCATCAGACGGCACGACGTTGAAACTATGTCAACAACGATCTTGGGGCGCACGGTCTTTTTTGACATTTCAACATCGCTGGTGAGATGTCACACGTCTAGATGTCATGGACCTCTCACCAACAATGTTGTGAGCAGGTATCATTCTCCAATCCCGCGAACGATCCCTGCTCATTGCTGTGCATGGGTGAAGTCGTCCACGACATCGTTATCGCGGTGTCACACAGAACGATGCAGCAGGTTGCTGGAGTTGAGATCGTTAGGTGTTCCAACATGTTGGTAAATCTGTCAACTCCGATCCAACGATTTATGGTAGCAACTTGCCACAGTCATGCGCAACTTTGTCGCTGGTACTCCTCTGTGATGTATTAGCGATGTCGTTGACGAGGCCTTGAGAGGCACATGATGGCTGATTTAATCAAAGATTGCTTGGCAAAAGATGTTGGCTCTGCATGCAAGCCCACATCAAAGTCAGGGACACGACATGTAACATAAATTTACATAATATGTCTTGAAGGTGTTTATAGTCGGAACCAGCGGTGTAACTAGGTTTCATGGCGCCCGGGCAAAGATCCATTTCGGCCCCCCCCCCCCCCAGAGTAGGTGAGGAGCCGGGGGGGGGTTGGGGTGCTGTCAGCTGTGGCCACTGGGAGGTGGAGGGGAGGAGGACAGGAGAGTGAGGCTTTTGGCAAAAGGGAGGAGAGGTTAGTGGGATACAGACATAAATGAGGAATCTCCAGTCCTCACTTCAGGTCTGACATCTTGTGATCCTGGAGCTTCCCCTGCCCCTCCTGCTGGTGCCGACTGCAGACCTTCACAGAATGCAGAGCAGGGGAGAGGACACCATTTCTTTACTTTGTCCTCTTGGTCCTGCTCTCCTGATCACAGACCTCTCCTTGCTGCATTTACACCCTGAGACTCTACAGCAGGTCTGTGCTGGAGGATGGGGCGCTGCTGTAGAGTCGAGGAGCAGTGAGAGCAGAGTGGGGGGGATGATTGTGCTGAGTCTCCCATCCCCCATCCTATGCACAGACTCCCGGGGCTGGAGAGAGGACACGACACCCATCATTCTGTGCATGGCTCACTGCAGCCTGACCTGACCCTACTCACTCCCCGACCTCTGCATGATAAGGAATTACCATGAAGATGCATCTGCTACCGCTTCTCAATCTCTTCCTGTGATGAACGAGGAGGAGCGCAGTTTGATGTGAGCACACAGTGTCATGTGCTCCAGTCTGAGCAGAGAGACTGGGGTCCACAGGGGAGCCTCCAGTACCTTGGAGGGTGCTGCGGCTGCATTCTATGTGCACTGCGGACAGTGCACACTTGCTAAATAACAGCGGGGACAGGTGCAAGGGGCAAGCCCACAGGGGTTTAGCTGTTACCCCGGCAGGCCAGACCGACACTGACTATGGGGCTCCGTTGACTAGCAGCAAGCAGCACATAGCTAGTCAGCGGAGCCCCATAGTAACCCGATGTTTACCTTAGCAGCGGCCCGCCGGTTTGCTCGCCGGTTTCAGCCCTCCGCACCTATTGCAGCCATGGTTGAGGAGGGGGGGGGTGCCGCCGGCGCCCTCCACTGAGTTGCGCCCAGGGCAAAAGGTCCGGCTGCACCCCCCTAGATACGCCCCTGGTCAGAACTGGCCTATTTCCCTTAAGTGTTTACTTGATTTCTTCCTACATAGTCAGCAATGAAAATTCTTATTACCCTGAAGTATTAACATGACCTTTTCATTCCAACCTTTCCTAGTTTGCTTTATGTTACACTTAGGGTGCTTTCACATAACGATTTTCGGATTTCCGATGCTGTCCGAAAAAAATCGGACAGCATCGGACCGATTTTCGGACCCCATGTATCCCTATGGGGATCGGACCGAATCGGATGTGCACTAAATGCCATCCGATTTGGTCCGATCCGATTCTGTCCGATTTTATTATCGGTGCTAAAATCGGAGCCTGCTCTGATTTTAACACCGAAAATAAAATCGGACAGATTCGGATCGGACCAAATCGGATGGCATTTAGTGCACATCCGATCTGACCCGATCCCTATAACATGGGGCCCTATGGATAAGGGTCCGAGGAAACATCTATGTCTCCTCGGACCCCGTTTTACTGTACTGAGCATGCTCAGTACAGTAAAACTGCTCCTAACTAGGAGCACAAGTGTTAAAAAAAATAAATAAAGGTTATTCTCACCTCCCCCCGAGCCCCCGCCGTCTTCCGCCATCTTCTGCCATCTTCTTCTAGGCTCCCGGTGGCTCCCGCAGGCTGCCGGTGTCAGCAGAGCGCTCCCTCTGCTGTTCAGGACCTGCGGTGATGTCACAGTCACGTGACCGCGGGTTCACCATGGTGACATCACCGCAGGTCCTGTGTACAGCAGAGGTACACCTCTGCTGACACCGGCAGCCTGCGGGAGCCACCGGGAGCCTAGAAGAAGATGGCAGAAGATGGCGGAAGACGGCGGGGGCTCGGGGGGAGGTGAAAATAACCTTTATTTTTTTTTTTTTTTTTTGCAGCCCGGCGCCGATTTTATGCCGGAATCGAGTGTCTATTTGGCACCCGATTCCAGGCATCAGAAGGGAGCCGATGCTGTCCGATTTATATCGGACAGCATCGGCTCCCTTCACATCGTAATGTGAAGGTAGCCTTATCCAGAGATGTGGGTCATCTTTTTTCTTATGTAGTAAGTTTGTAAATAAAGTGTTTGAGAAAAATATTAACTTGAGTAGCAGAAATTGTCTTTTGTGAAGGATTTAAAAAAATAAATGTTCTACAATATTAATATAATTTCAAGGTAATAGTATAAAAAATAATAATAGTTTTATTTTTGGCAGATGACTGTTCTTGGAATTCGAAAGTACATCCAATAACGTCAGATTTTAATGAAGATAATCATAGTACTACACAAGATATATATAAAGGGCATGCCACTATTCCTGATATACTTTCACCTAACCAAGAAGTCCTAATTTCCAAACTATCACAGACTGTTAAGCAAATGAAAAGTCACAGAAGAGGTGTTGTACATAAAAAAGCTCACACGGGGGAGAAGCTATTGTCAAGACTCGAAAGTAGACCATTGTTAAACCAGAAGTCAGATCTTATACATCGGATAATTCCTGCAGGAAAAAAGCCATTTTTTTGTTCAAAATGTAACAAACGCTTTACCCGGAAATTAACTCTTGCTAACCATCAAAACACTCATACAGGGGAGAAGCCATATTCATGTTCACAATGTGGGAAATGTTATACTTCTAAATCAAATCTTGTTAAACATCAAAGAACTCACACTGGGGAGAAGCCATTTCCATGTTTAGCATGTGGGAAATGTTTTAGATGGAAATCAAATCTTGTTAACCATGAAAAAACTCACACTGGGGAGAAGCCATTCTCGTGTACACAATGTGGGAAATGTTTTAATCAGAAATCGGATCTTTGTAGACATCAGAGAACTCACACAGGAGAGAAGCCATTTTCATGTTCAGAATGTGGAAAATGTTTTACTCGAAAATCAACTCTTGTTGAACATCAAAGAATTCACCGAGTATAGAAGCCACTTTCATATTCTGAATGTGGGAAATATTTTTCTCCGAAAGAAAACTTTCTTGCTGACCACCGAAAAACTCACACAGGGGAGAAGCTGTTTTCATGTTCTGATTGTGAGAAGTGTTTTAGCCAAAACTTACATAAAAAAAACTCAGAGGAGAATTCTCTTGCAGGCCCAGAATGTGGAAAATGTTTTACCTGAAAATCAGTTGTTGAACATCAAAGAATTCACGTGGTGGAGACGCCATTTTCATGTTCTGAATGCTGGAAATCTTCTCAGAAATTAGAAATTGGCAAACAATTCAGTTAGGCTGCTTTCACATTAGCGTTTTTGCTGAATCGCGGCAGATCTGCCGTGTAAAGCCCCCATTCATTCTCTTTGGGACTTGTGGCAGGTGCGGTTTTTACCGCCATCCGGCACTTGCGGCAAGTCAAAAAAAGGCGGTTAGCTGCAGTTCCGGATTTGCCGGATCACAACAAAAATCGCACCTGCCGCAAGTCCCATAGACAATGAATGGGGACTTGCCACAAGTCAGCCGTTACAGCTGACCGATTTACCGCATCTGTCACGATTCAGTCAGCCGAAATGCTGATGTGAATAAGGGTGCTTTCACATCTGCGTTTTTCGTAATTCGCGGCAGATGCGGTGAAAAAACCGCATCTGCCGCGTTTACCGCATAACCGTTCCACTTGCGGCGCGGTTGCGTTTTTTTCTATGCAAAGTATAGGCATACTTGCGGCAGGTGCGGCAAGTGCGGTTTTGCACTTGCGGCAGGTGCGGCCGCGAAAAAAAACGCAGTAAGCCGCGGTTTTTTTCGCGGCCGCACCTGCCGCAAGTGCAAAACCGCACTTACCGCACCTGCCGCAAGTATGCCTATACTTTGCATAGAAAAAAACGCAACCGCGCCGCAAGTGGAACGGTTATGCGGTAAACGCGGCAGATGCGTTTTTTTTCACCGCATCTGCCGCGAATTACGAAAAACGCTGATGTGAAAGGGCCCTATCACGGTGAAAAGTTTTTTTTCAAATTCAGAATGTAGAAAATGGTGTTGGTTGCAATATATTCGTTAAGAATTTCAATAAAAACATACACAACAAATGCAAATTTGTTAATATTGTCAATACGTACTGAGATATCTTTATGTATTTTATATCAATAATAAAGTGGATATCAAAGGACCATAACGTTTTAATTATAAAAAGGCAGAAATCTCAATAACTTTGCTTTTCCTCGTCATTACTATATAGAAAATTATATTACAGATAAAAATCAAAAAAATCACAAGACTATTTTCAGAAAAACAAACAAATGGAGAGCTGCATTCAATTGAAAAAGGGGCTTAAAATGGTTTTGTGTGCACAGGAGCAACTTTCCCATACATCCAATCACCTACAATCTGCAAAGGAATAGTGATGGTTTTCAAAAACAACCCTACGGAGCATTCAATGGAACTTAGGAATCAATTTTAGGGTAGTATTACCAATTTTTAAGAATTTTTAAGCATGGGGAGAGAAGCCACAGACTAAATTTTCTACCTTGCCCACTATGGCTGGCTTCACACTGCGGTCAGGTCAGGTCAGATCAGGTCAGGTTTTGTGTTTCAAAACCAGGAGAGGAACTTGCAGAGAAAAAGTATAATTGAAAGATTGACACCTGTTCTAGGTTTTGGAGTCACTCCTGGTTTTGGCACACAAAACCTGACCTGACCTGACCTGATCTGACCGCAGTTTGAAGCCAGCCTATGAGATCAATTGTGCGTCTACACAAAGCTCAAAGCACCTTGATTTTTAATCATTAACCAGAACTCCAAGCAGAAAACCTTAGGCTGGTTTCACACAGGTGTTCCCTCCTCAGAGTTCTGCGGAGGGGAACCGCCATGTGAGCGCAGCCAGCGCAAGCCCCTATGTTTATAATGGGAGCGCACGGTGCTGCGCTTGACTGCGCATGACCGTGTGCTCCCATTCACTGCAATATGTGATTTGTACGCAGGCGGATGCCTGCGCACAAATCACACTTTCTCGTCCGCATCGGGAATGCAACATGTCGCGTCCCTGGTGCGGACGAGTGTGTGATTTGTGCGCAGGCATTCGCCTGCGTACAAATCACATATCGCAGTGAATGAGAGCACACGGTCATGCGCAGTCAAGCGCAGCTCCGTGAGCTCCCATTATAAACATAGGGGCTCAGTTGTAGTGGGTCTAAGGTTCTGGGACCCCACTCTCGATGAGAGTAATATACATACGAAAGGGGGGAGGATGTGGGGGTGGGAAAGGGGGGAAGAGGGGAAATGGGAGGAGGGGAGCAGACAGCTATGCACAGGGATAGCAGCAATTCAACTACAAAACATCTTGGTTAATGGGGAACGGAATAATATTATTTGCTGGAATGTAAGAGGGCTATCGGATAAGTCAAAAAGAGCAGCGGTTATTCGATACGTGCTAGACCGTAGGCCATCAGTGATATGCCTTCTGGAAACTCATTTGACAATTGATACAGTGGATGTTCTGAATAGAAAGTGGGCGCAGAGGACGTACCACTCCACTTTTTCTTCTTACGCCAGGGGAGTTTCGGTCTTAATACATAATTCGGCACAATATGAGGAGATAGAAGTTGACATAGACACTGAGGGACAATATGTGATGGTGGTTTGTAGATTGTCTGGACAATTAATGTGTATCGTGGCAATTTATATTCCTCCGCCATATTCCAGTATTAAATTACGAAGGGTAAGAGAGATGGCGGAAAGGAAGGGGGTAATGCCATTTTTGTTGATAGGAGACTTTAATAATGTGATAGACACACAGTGGGATAGGAGCGCCACGTCTGGGGGGGGCACGTAAGGGTACTCTGACCCCATTTGGGGTAGTGCTGACCCACTGATAGTTTGGGAGACAATGAAGGGGGATTCTGTTTCGGGATATCTGCAGATGTAAATCACAGAATAAACAGATGGAAAAAGATAGTATACAGAAATTTGGAGAGAGCAGAGTGGGAGGCGGCAAGGCAGAGTGATACACATTCTAGGAAAAAATTCCGAGAGGCACAGAAAGAGGTGAATAGAGTCCTTATGGAAAGGGCAGATAGGAAATTGGCGTTCCAAAAAATGAGATTCTTTGAAGAAGGAGAGAAGGTGGGTCATTTACTGTCCATCATAGCGGCGGCACAGAAGGGGAATCAGTTTGTCCATTGCTTAGTGGGAGAGGATGGAAAACGAGTCACAGATACAAAGAACATTATGGAGATCTTTGTGAAGTTTTACGGGGATTTATACACATCACAAGAAGGGTCGGATGAAAGGGAGATAGAGGACTTTTTGGCAGCTGCATCGTTACCCACTCTATCGACGGACGATAGGAACGCTTTGGAGGCACCTATAACAGTAGATGAACTGGGGGGGGCATTGCGTGGCATGGCCAATGAAAAGGCCCCGGGGTCAGACGGACTCCCGGCGGAGGTTTATAAACGGTTGGAAGAAATTTTATTACCCAGATTATTGGAGGTCTATATGGAGGCTACAAAACAGGGGGTATTACCAACATCCACGAGAGAGGCGACTATAGTTGTGATCCCTAAGGAGGGTAGAGACCTTAAAAATCCAGAGTCATACCGGCCTATTTCATTGTTGACGGCAGATGTGAAAATCCTTGCAAAAGTACTGTCAAGCCGTTTAACAACGGTGATCTCAAATCTAATACACTCAGATCAGTCCAGCTTTATGCCTAATAGATCTACTGCGACCAACTTAAGGAGATTATTTTTGAATCTGCAGCTGCCGTCAGACAATATGGGCCGAAGGGCTATAGCATCGCTGGACGTTCGTAAGGCCTTTGATAGTGTGGAGTGGAGGTACCTATGGAGGGTGTTACAGTGTATGGGATTTGGACCGCAATTTGTGTCATGGATACAACTCTTGTATGCCCAACCTACTGCCAAAATTAAAGTCAATGGGGTTGTCTCTAGAAGGATAGCCCTACGGAGGGGTACCAGACAGGGCTGCCCGCTGTCGCCCCTGTTGTTTGCTCTAGCGGTGGAGCCTTTAGCTGCTACCATAGGAAAATCCAAGGACATCAAGGGATTTAAATACGGGGAGAATGAGGAAAAAGTCGCGCTATACGCGGATGACATTCTGCTGTTTCTGGAGGATAGTGGGGCTTCGTTGGGCCATGCCATGCGGACCATTGAGGGTTTTGGGGTGCTTTCGGGGCTTACTATAAATTAGAATAAGTCAAGTGTATTTAAAGTAGACAAGGAGGAGAATGACACAGAAGAGGAAGTGGAATCGGGAAGATTGCATAGGGTGGAACAATTTAAGTATCTGGGCATTTGGGTGACTTTACCCATCACAGACTATTTGCAGTTGAACCTTACTCCATTACTGGCAGTACTGAGGCATAAAATTATTGCCTGGAATAAATTGTGCTTATCCGTGGTGGGGAGAGTTAACCTGATCAAAATGATCTTGATGCCCAAATTATACTATACATAATGCACAACTCGCCCTTATGGATCCCTCAGCGTAGGCTTAAGCCTATTAATGCCATATTTCGGGAACTGATTTTGGGGAGGAGACAACCTAGGATTCGGCTAGAGACACTGCAGAGGCCAAAAGATGACGGGGGACTGACACTACCCCACCCTGGGATTTATTTTTTGGCGGCTCAAAGTCAGCATTTGCGGGGGTGGGCCTGTAAATGAGAGAATAGTCCCAATACGAAAATATTGGAAAAAATAGTTGGTAGATCCCCTCTGATAGATGGACTTGAGGACGGGTCTGTGGGATCGTTGGGAAAGAAATATCCAACACTTGACCTTACACATAAATTATGGACAAAACTTAAACAATTGAGAGGGGTGACAAATTTGATGAAATACACTCCCATATGGAATAATGGGAATCTCCCTGAATTAATAAAAATGGGACGACTTACGGAATGGGAAAACAGCGTTTTGTGTATATGCATCAAATTATGAATAGACAGGAATTAAAGACCTTCCAACAATTAAGTTTGGAATTTGGACTGCCGGTATCGGGTTGGTTCCAGTATTTACAGATACAACATGCAGTTGGTGTAAAGAGTGGGACTGGTGCCTTGCAAATACAAGAAGATATTGTCCTAGACTATATTTGCCATAAGGGACTCTCGACTGGAGTGATATCGTGCATATACAACGACTTACTACATACATTCCTCCTTTCATTCCCTATAAAAGCACGTTCGAAATGGGAGGAGGAAGTGGGACACATACCGGATGATAGATGGACTAGTATCCTGGAATACATACCCAATTGTCTATGTGTGAATCGGCTAGGCTGTCGCATCTATATGTGTTACACAGAGTGTATCGATCGCCAATGGTTATGTACCGTGCAGGTTTGAAGACTGACTCTGAATGTTCGAGATGCAGAGGGGATAATGCGGGCATTTTCCACATGATGTGGTCCTGCCCAAGATTGACCACATACTGGACGGCGGTTATTAACCGGATAGATAGAGTGTATGGTGTGAAATACCTAGAGAACCGGTGGTCTGCCAGTTGGGCTATGTAGAGGAAGTGGATACTGAAAATGCGTTAAAGATAGCGATTGCAAAATTGCTCTTTGTGGCAAGGAAACGGATTGCAAAATATTGGATTCGGGATCTTCCCCCAAGCAGAGAGGAATTTGTGAAACAGGTAGATAACCTAATTTATATGGAAAAGGGTATTTATGGGAAAAGAGAAAAAATTGCAATATTCGAAAAAATATGGTTGCCCTGGATAAATTATAGATGACAAGAGGAAGTATGACTTACAGTTAGGGCCAGAAATATTTGGACAGTGACACAAGTTTTGTTATTTTAGCTGTTTACAAAAACATGTTCAGAAATACAATTATATATATAATATGGGCTGAAAGTGCACACTCCCAGCTGCAATATGAGAGTTTCCACATCCAAATCGGAGAAAGGGTTTAGGAATTATAGCTCTGTAATGCATAGCCTCCTCTTTTTCAAGGGACCAAAAGTAATTGGACAATGGACTCTAAGGGCTGCAATTAACTCTGAAGGCATCTCCCTCGTTAACCTGTAATCAATGAAGTAGTTAAAAGGTCAGGGGTGGATTCCAGGTGTGTGGTTTTGCATTTGGAAGCTGTTGCTGTGATCAGACAACATGCGGTCAAAGGAACTCTCAATTGAGGTGAAGCAGAACATCCTGAGGCTGAAAAAAAAGAAAAAAATCCATCAGAGAGATAGCAGACATGCTTGGAGTAGCAAAATCAACAGTTGGGTACATTCTGAGACAAAAGGAATTGACTGGTGAGCTTGGGAACTCTAAAAGGCCTGGGCGTCCACGGATGACAACAGTGGTGGATGATCGCCGCATACTTTATTTGGTGAAGAAGAACCCGTTCACAACATCAACTGAAGTCCAGAACACTCTCAGTGAAGTAGGTGTATCTGTCTCTAAGTCAACAGTAAAGAGAAGACTCCATGACAGTAAATACAAAGGGTTCACATCTAGATGCAAACCATTCATCAATTCCAAAAATAGACAGGCCAGAGTTACATTTGCTGAAAAACACCTCAAGAAGCCAGCTCAGTTCTGGAAAAGTATTCTATGGACAGATGAGACAAAGATCAACCTGTACCAGAATGATGGGAAGAAAAAAGTTTGGAGAAGAAAGGGAACGGCACACGATCCAAGGCACACCACATCCTCTGTAAAACATGGTGGAGGCAACGTGATGGCATGGGCATGCATGGCTTTCAATAGCACTGGGTCACTTGTGTTTATTGATGACATAACAGCAGACAAGAGTAGCCGGATGAATTCTGAAGTGTACCGGGATATACTTTCAGCCCAGATTCAGCCAAATGCTGCAAAGTTGATTGGACGGCGCTTCATAGTACAGATGGACAATGACCCCAAGCATACAGCCAAAGCTACCCAGGAGTTCATGAGTGCAAAAAAGTGGAACATTCTGCAATGGCCAAGTCAATCACCAGATCTTAACCCAATTGAGCATGCATTTCACTTGCTGAAATCCAGACTTAAGACGGAAAGACCCACAAACAAGCAAGACCTGAAGGCTGCGGCTGTAAAGGCCTGGCAAAGCATTAAGAAGGAGGAAACCCAGCGTTTGGTGATGTCCATGGGTTCCAGACTTAAGGCAGTGATTGCCTCCAAAGAATTCGCAACAAAATATTGAAAATAAAAATATTTTGTTTGGGTTATGTTTATTTGTCCAATTACTTTTGACCTCCTAAAATGTGGAGTGTTTGTAAAGAAATGTGTACAATTCCTACATTTTCTATCAGATATTTTTGTTCAACCCTTCAAATTAAACGTTACAATCTGCACTTGAATTCTGTTGTAGAGGTTTCATTTCAAATCCAATGTTGTGGCATGCAGAGCCCAACTCGCCAAAATTGTGTCACTGTCCAAATATTTCTGGCCCTAACTGTAACACTGTGCTATGTGTAAATTGATCTGCAGAATTGCATAATTGATGTACCTTATTAACGATTACTTAACTAAATGACACTATGAGCTGTTGTGAAATGAGCTGGCTGTCGGGTGGGGGGGAGAAGGGAGGGTGGGGATTGGGATTGTATTCTAAGTATTCATGAGAAAAAAGGGACATGTTGTCTCGATGCATTTGTGTAATTCTGTTTGGAAACTGATTATTTAATAACAATTTATCTGATTTAAAAAAAAAAAAACATAGGGGCTTGCGCTGGCTGCGCTCACATGGCGATTCCCCTCCGCAGAACCCTGCGGAGGGGAACGCCAGTGTGAAACCAGCCTTAGGAAGGTAGAAAAACTGAGCTTAAGACCCTCCAAGTCACTGTAAGATTAAAATGCAGCCTGGAGTTCTGAATTCAGCAGCTTGTCATTAAGATATGGCTGTGACTAGCACAGACAGTCCCATACAACAGCACATAAATTATAAGTACTGCTGCTATATTCTCCTCTCCTCCAATAATAGAACTTCAAATAAGGAAACCGTTATTCATATTAGGAGAACTGTTTCAATATATCAATATACAGGTACAACTCAATTAATTAGAATATCATCAAAAAGTTAATAATTTTCAGTGATTGAATACAAACAGTGAAACACATATAGAGTCATTACAGAGTGAGCTTTTTTAAGTGTTTATTTCTGTAAATATTGATGGTTATGAATTAGTCAATGAAAACCCAAAGGTCATTATCTCTATATACTGTATATGCTGCTAGATTGAAAATCTTACCCACACATCCTTTTAAAAGTGAAATTGTATATAATACCTGTCTTTGAATATGCTAAATACTGCTGCCATACGCAGCACCCCAGTAGGTGATTCAAACGCCTATGCAAAAAGAATATGTCAGTGTGAAACTTCCCCTGTGTTACGTCTTCCCCAATATGCTGTCCAGGAAGCAGGCGCTGATGCCTTCTGCCCACAACCTGCTGTTGCACACACACAACAAACATCTGTAACCACGTCCACTTTCTTGTCCCAGTGTTCAGTTCTCCCTTTCCAGCATACATGTGTTGTCCTGAATTTTTACTAATTGTTACTAAGATAGGGCATACATATTCCATAGCAGTTTACAGTGTCCGTGGCTGGCAGGAGAACATTCCTTGGTAGTCCATGGGTTAAATGAGATTACTGTCTCTTTCCCTAAACTGTTGCTTCCCTTTAATGTTATTAAAAGTTAGAAAAAAAATGTTGTGGGCCTGGTAGGGTACATTTGCAGTATATTTTTTGCAGGCCTGAGAGACTGGGGTAATTCAAACACAAGACCTATTTAAGTCGCAGCCTTACACATATTGGAACATTCAGAAATCCAAATAGGGTTTGGTGCTTGAATGATCCATGCTGCTGTCGGGATGAAAACACCAGGGAGACCAAAAAGCTCCTTTATTTCCTATGCATTTCAGTGCTGTCCCTGCACCTTCCTCAGCTGCCATCCCATCATTGTCTGGGGATGATGGGATGGCAGCTATGATGGTGTTACTTCCCACGGGTGGAGCGGGTCCCAGGGCATCCGGGGTAGAGGTCTTGGGTAATGGTGGGCCAGAAGGGCTGACCTGGCTGCAGGGAGGGATCGAAGCGTCTCACAGGCAGGCTTCTCACACACATTTTTGAGTTCCAAACCCGGTTTACTTGGCTTTTCTCTGCAGGCACAACAAGATAGAGTTCTGGTACAATCGCGGTCCAGATAGTCCTCAACAACCGGGATGGCTTGTCCAAGACACTTACTTTATGTTCCTTTCTACTTGGGTTACTCTTCCTCAGCACTACCTGCTCGCCTCACTCCTGCACGCACCTCCGCACATAGTGCCCCAATCCAGCAGCCACGGGTCCTGTCGGGCGACTGGCTTTATCCCCTTACACTAGTACGGCTGCCTTTTCGGTGGATGTGTCGGGAGTTGGCCACAGCTCCTCTAGAACTCGTGCCCTTCGGTTCGGTGGTTGGAGCTTGAAGTCTCCTCGTCACCTTGAAGGCCAGGTCTTCACAGGCCAGAATTGGGAGTGTCTGACTGCGGCTTAGGGGACTAGAGGGGGTCGACTGGCATGAAGAGGGCCTCCTCGTTCAGTGGGACAATGTCCAAACCTTTTCTGGCACTGTGTTCTGTCTCGTCCTCGTCCATGTTACAGGTTGTAGAGTCAGGGCTTGAAGCAGCCCACCGCACCAACGCCTTTTCCAAGAGGGCTTGCTGCCATTGCCCCACTGTGGTAATGTGGGTCCTTACGAGCTGGCGACTCAATCCTCAGACCTCTGCCTGCAGGAATTCAGGGTCCAGTCAGGGCTTGTGGCTCAGGCCGCTCTCCGGTGGGCTGGGAGAGTCTTCAGCTACCACTTCACGCTCCGTTTTCTCGGGGCCTTTCTCTACCATCACTCTGACTAGGCTGGAGACGCTGCTGTTGCTGCCACTCCCTGGTGTCCGAGTCGTGCTAGAATTCTTGTCTGCCCCCTCCTTCTGTGGGCATGTCTCTACTCCTTCGCCACCGGCCACTCCTCTGGGTGGATTAACAGTCAGTTGGCCGCATGCTGCCAATCATTCTCTCCCTCTTCAGCAGCATTTAAACAGTTTTTTTTTTCTTCCAGACGTGCTGTTTGGCTCCGTCCCTCAGGGGGCTGGGCTAAACGGACTTTCTGGGAGAGAGAAAAAAAAACTCTGTTTAAATGCTGGAGAAGAGTGAGAGAATGATTGGCAGCGGTGGGCAGATTACACATGCAGGGGGTGTGAATCTGCCCTTGGCTGCAGCCCCTAGCCACCTCCTTAATGGCTGGAGCATGTAAGTTTTCTAACTGTATTATCTCAGGGTACAGGGCTGCTCAAGTGCTGGGGGACCCCTTGCCTGGATGCAGCAGACATGCTGCATCCAGTGCTGTAATTAGATCACCATGCCTGGTTTGGTGACAGGTCCTCTTTAAAGGATAAAGTGTTTGTGACGCCACCCATGGTTTGCGGCTATGAGTGGCCACTGCTGCTGCAGTACCTCTGGGGATGATGGACAGGCAGCTGGGATGTAGTGGCTCCCCACAGGTGGAGCGGGTCCTCAGGGCAGCAGATAAATGAATTGGTAGCGTCCAGCAGGCAGGGGATAACTCTAGGCCTCGTTGCCTTGCTCAGTAGCTTTCACAGCCGGTTGCCACCATTAATAACACATTCTCACACAGTTCTGCAACTCTGTGCCTGGGTTTACTCACAGCAAGCTTCAAGTTTCAACAGGTCATAAATGTTAGTCTCTCAGATAAGCTCTCAGGTCTGCTCAACAATTCGGCTTCCTTCATCCAGGCTGCAGCTTGAAGCTCGGCCAGCTCTTCCTGTCGTTGCACCCAATGTATCAGCCCGATCTCGTTTTTTACAGGCTTCACCAGGGCACTCTTCTTTTCTTCATGACTCAGTCCACACTCCGCAACTCAAGACCTGGATGACTGGTCAAGAACCTGCGGAGTCAGGCTGGGCACCGTCACAGCCTCAACCTCCACCTGTGTGATGACTTCCCTGGTGGTCGGCTGCAGCTTTTCTGGCCCAATCTCGGATGGTGCTCTGTTCTTCAGGGCTTCGGGCCTCGTAGCCACCTGCACCAGCACATTCTTTTTCCAGGCCTTTAGGCTGGCTTCCCATTAGCGTTCCCCTCCGCAACGTTCTGCGGAGGGGTCCGCAATGTGTGCGCAGCGGCCACCAGCTCCTATCTTTATAATGGGAGCGCACGGTGCTGCGCTTGACAGTGCACGACCGTGCGCACCCATTCACTCCTATATGTGATCTGTGCGCAGGCGGATGCCTGCGTACAGATCACACACTCTCGTCCACACCAGGGACGCGACATGTTGCGTCCCTGGAGCGGGCAAGAGTGTGTGATTTGTGCGCAGGCATCCGCCTGCGTACAGATCACATATAGGAGTGAATGAGTGCGCACGGCGGTCTGCAAGCATCTGCAGACACCGTGCGCTCCATTATAAAGATAGGGGCTGCGGTCTGCTTGCAGAGGCTTGCAGATGCCTCCACAGAACGCTGCGGAGGCACCTGCAAATGTGAAGGCAGCCTTAAAATCCAACCGTGAGCCCAGTTGAGCTGCACGGCTAAGTCTTTTCACTGCATCGTTCCAAAAATCTGGATCCACTGGCAGACTGATCCAGGCTCCCTCCTCATCCATGGGAACGCCTGCTCCCTCCTCAGTCTTCCTGCCTGCCAGGTTCTCACGACCCGTTGTCGCCATTTTCTCCTTCCTGCTCACTGCGCAGCCAACTCGCGTCTTCTCTGTCTGGCTTTCATCTCTCGTCTGCACCCCATCCCTCTGACTATCAATCAGTCCTCTGGCTGGAGTCAGTATGGTGCTAAGCAGGCCCCCTTGGTTTTCGGCTGGCATTCAGGGCGGGCATGCTCTCTTGCGCCTTTTTCTGGCCCATCCCACGACGGGTGGCTGAGACACGCCCCCGGGCCAGCACATGGCGTCAGTCCTTCATAGTCGCTATTTTCCAAAGTCTCTTTCACACAACAGTTCAAAAGTCTCTTGTTTTTTTTGTCCCTGAGAAAGGAGCTTTTTAACGATCCAAAATGCGTAGATTATAGAACACCCTTTGAAACCAGTGTTCCAGTTTCTGGTTTCATTCATTCAGCAGCGCGGATCCTGAGACACTTCGTCCCAATACAACAAAAGTCTTTTAAGACACACAAGACCCAGTTATGCCAGGCCATTCGCATCCTGTTTGTGACGCCAAAAACTCTGGATGCGCCCCAGGGCCGTGGGGCACTCGGAACCAGGCTTTGATGCTTCCAGGGAGTCACAGGAGTTGGTTCAGTGTTAAAGCGTTCTTGAGAGTATATAGGGATAGGGTGGTTTAAAGGATAAAGTGTTTGCGACACCACCCGTGGTTTGCGGCATTGAGTGGCCGCCACTGTTGCAGAACCTCTGGGGACAATGGACGGGCAGCAGGGATGTAGTGGCTCCCCACAGATAGAGTGGGTCCCCAGGGTAGCAGATAAATGAACTGGTAGCGTTCAGCAGGCAGGGGATAACTCTAGGCCTCGCTACCTTGCTCAGTGGCCTTCACAGCCGGTTGCCGCCATAAATAACAGTCTCGTACAGTTCTGTAACTCTGTACCCAGGTTCACTCGCAGCAAGCTTCAAATTTCAACAGATCATAGATGTTACAGTCTCTCAGATAAGCTCCGGCCTGTGTAGTCTTTAAGATATCGGGGCGGTAAGTACAAGATCCTCGGTGGTGTGCCTGTCTTTGCCTCTCTCTCCCTCTCTAGTCCTGTTCCTCAGCGCCTGTGCTTGACAGCGCCTCTGCACGCAGAGCCCAGATCCAGCAGCCTCGGGTATTAGTGGACGACTGGTACCTTGTCCCCAGAACCTTGTCCGGCTGCTTTCTCTGGGAATACACCAGGTGTGTGAGCCACAGTTCCTATGAAGCTCGTAGCCTCCGGTTCAGTGGTTTGGGTCTGGATCCCAGTGCTGTGTTGAGGTCCAGTCCCTGTTTCTAGACCACAGTATTACTAGTCCCAGATTCGGGCACACGAGCCACTTCAGTTACCCCAGTGCACCTAGGGTTCCTTCCTCTCGGTTTCCCAGGACGAGCGTAGCACAGCTCAAGTTACCTTCTCTGCAGTCTTTCAGTTCTCTCCTCACTCGGACTCGACTTCTCTCTTCTGTGCTCTACATGCTAGCTATTCTCTGTTTCACTCCAAACTGCAACTGAACTGTGGCTTTTTGCTCCCACCCACACTTCTCTATCCCTGTTGTCCCAGTGGGTCCTCCCCACGGGTTTTAAGTGTGAGTGTGTGTGTGTGTGTGTGTGTTGAGGTTCTTTACACCTACCATCCCCCATCTCCTGACTACTGGAGAACCACACCCGGGATTGGGTGCAATACCCCTCGTGGTGTTCAGACAAGTGGGGCGCCACAGCTCCTCTCCATACTCCTCGTAAACATGTGGCTCTGTTACGTACACCTCGTACACACGGGGCTCCTCTCCGTACACCTCGTACACACGGGGCTCCTCTCCGTACACCTCGTACACACACGGCTCCTCTCCGTACATCTCGAACACACGGGGCTCCTCTCCGTACATCCTCGTACACACGGGGCTCCTCTCCGTACATCCTCGTACACACGGGGCTCCTCTCCGTACATCCTCGTACACACGGGGCTCCTCTCCGTACACCTCATACACACGGGGCTCCTCTCCGTACATCCTCGTACACACGGGGCTCCTCTCCGTACATCCTCGTACACACGGGGCTCCTCTCCGTACACCTCGTACACACATGGCTTCGCTCCGTACACCTCGTACACACTCGGCTCTGCTCCGTACACCTTGTACACATTCGACTCCGCTCCGTACACGTCGTACACATGCGGCACCTCTCGGTACACCTTGTACACACACTGCACATCTCCGTACACTTCGTGTACACGTGGCTCTGCTCCGTACACCTCGTGTACACGTGGCTCTGCTCCGTACACCTCGTGCACACTAAGCTCCGCTCCGTACACCTCGTACACACTCGGCTCCGCTCCGTACACCTTGTACACATTCGACTCCGCTCCGTACACGTCGTACACGTGCGGCTCCGCTCCGTACACCTTGTACACATTCGGCTCCGCTCTGTCCACCTCGTACACATTCGGCTCCGCTCTGTCCACCTCGTACACACATGGCTCCGCTCTGTACACCTCGTACACACATGGCTCCGCTCTGTACACCTCGTACACACATGGCTCCGCTCCTTACAGCTCGCACACACGCGGCTCCTCTCCGTACACCTCGTACACACGGGGCTCCTCTCCGTACACCTCGTACACACGGGGCTCCTCTCCGTACACCTCGTACACACACGGCTCTGCTCCGTACACCTCGTACACACGGGGCTCCTTTCCGTACATCCTCGTACACACGGGCTCCTCTCCGTACATCCTCGTACACACGGGGCTCCTCTCCGTACATCCTCGTACACACGGGGCTCCTCTCCGTACATCCTCGTACACACGGGGCTCCTCTCCGTACATCCTCGTACACACGGGGCTCCTCTCCGTACATCCTCGTACACACGGGGCTCCTCTCCGTACATCCTCGTACACACGGGGCTCCTCTCCGTACATCCTCGTACACACGGGGCTCCTCTCCGTACACCTCGTACACACGGGGCTTTGTTCTGTACACCTCATACACACGCTGCACCTCTTGGTACACCTTGTACACACACTGCACATCTCTGTACACTTCGTGTACACGTGGCTCCGCTCCGTACACCTTGTACACACGCGGCTCTGCTCCGTACACCTCGTGCACACTAAGCTCCGCTCCGTACACCTCGTGCACACTCGGCTCTGCTCCGTACACCTCGTACACACACACGGCTCCGGTCCGTACACCTCGTACACACACGGCTCCGCTCCGTACACCTCGTACACATTCGACTCGCTCCGTACACGTCGTACACATGCGGCTCCGCTCCGTACACCTTGTACACATTCGGCTCCGCTCTGTACACCTCGTACACATTCGGCTCCACTCTGTACACCTCGTACACACATGGCTCCGCTCCGTACAGCTTGCACACACGCGGCTCCTCTCCGTACACCTCGTACACACGCGGCTCCTCTCCGTACACCTCATACACACGCGGCTCCGCTCCGTATACCTCGTACACACACGGCTCTGCTCCGTACACCTCGTACACACTCGGCTCTGCTACAACCACACTGTATACCCCTCCTGACCCCACGCATAACCTTCACCTCATCCATCACCATGATAACCAGCACAGCAGAGTCCTGCATACACTGAGGAGCTGATCATGTGACCCCTGACTCCTCCCCTCCATGTGACATCATCACAGGTCCTGTAAGCACAGAGCAGCCATATATGTAGTGTGCGGCTCTGCAGGTGGAGGTATGTGACCATTCCCCATTACGGGGCAGGGGCAGCATTAACCCCTTCAAAACCATGCTTATTTTAGAGTTTTAGGTCACTGCATTTCTCGAGTCGTAACTTGTCTTTTTCCTCCGTATCACCGTATCAGGCTTGGTATTTTACGGGACCTATCGTCTTGTGTTGACATTTGGGGTCACATATGACGCTCTGATTGACTATTATTGACATATTTTTGAGGAATGATATAAATGGACAGTAATCACATCATTATTTTTGCATTTTAAATGTACAATTACTGTGATCTCAAATATTTCCTGGGAAAAAAATTGTTTGTCTTTTCTTTTCAAAACCCTGAAGGCCGCTTTACACGTCACGATATCGCAACGCAACTACGATAAAAAGTCACGTGGTATGGGCGTTGCAGTTAATATCGTTCATTTGTTGTCGTGTAAATGAGCAATGCGACGCAAGAACAATGCCAAAACGATATTGTTTATGAATTGTGCATGCTGTTCAACTGTGCAATATTGGCTAGGCGATGTGGCAGGATCGTGCTGTGTGACAGCGCAACTACGATTTGGAGCACAACTTCCCCTATTCACTACAATGTTAATTGCTCATTCCCTGCGTTGCTCAGACACAGTGTGCAAGAGGGGCGTACGACATCGTAGTTGCGTTGCCTGCTGATATCTCCCTGTATAACATCTCCTATGCGATCTTGGAAAAATGACAAAAACGTGCACGCTCCCGTGAAATCGGAACGATATTGCGACGTGTAAAGCGGTCTTGAATTTTTTTCTGTTTTCCTTGTGCCATTGCAATCATTAACTCCCCGTGATCAATGCTCTGATTAACCATCAGGATGTGACCATTACTACTATCCGTAGCATGCGAGATGCAACCACATGATGTACAAGCTGTCTGAGCATCCTGATTAATAGTGACAGCATGACTCAGGAAATCATCACAGGGATTTCCAACTATCGGTACCTAATAAATTATCACTCCATCAGTTCCCGAAGACTAAAGCAACCAGTCCTCACAAATAGAGAATAGAACGTCTACACATTATATTGTCTCATATTTTCTCCTTATTATCGTCATCTTCTCCCCATTCAGGTCCCTACAATATCGGATCCTCTCAGATCTTCTATGTAAGAGTTTTCCTGATTGACCTGTAAAGGATGGATAAGGACAAGATGGCGGAGAGGATCTTCCACCTCACCCTAGAGATCCTCTTCCTTGTTACTGGAGAGGTGAGAGATTGTGATGACAATGTCACATGACATCATTCTTATCTATGGACAGAATAACAGATGACAGAACTGGAGAGGTGAGGACTCTGGAAATGTCTGGAGACTGGAGATTTATTAATGTGTCTCTCCATAACCAGGATTACACAGTAGTGAAGAGCTCTAGTGATCTGTGCTGTCAGGACCCTGTGTCTGAGGGAAGAGCCCTGAGCCCAATCACGGGGCCTCCACCTCACCCCCTGATACATGAGGACATCAATGACCAGAAGATCCTAGAACTCACCTACAAGATGATTGAGCTGCTGACTGGAGAGGTGACACTGCTGGGAATGCTGCTGCTGCTGGGACATTATACAGTAACGCTATGAAGGGATCGGGGGATGACAATGGTATCATTGTATGTGTCAGGTTCCTATAAGATGTCAGGACGTCACTGTCCATTTCTCCATGGAGGAGTGGGAGTATTTAGAAGGACACAAAGATCTGTACAAGGACATAGTCATGATGGAGGATCCCCAGCCCCTCACATCACCAGGTAATAGACAGGACTAAATACACACGGCCTATAATGATCTGTATGTAAAGAATGAATTCAGTCCCTGTATGTGTCTCCTCCAGGTCTATCCAGTGAGAGGACAACACCAGAGAGATGTCCCCGTCCTCTTCTCCCACAGGACTGTGACCAAGAAGATCCCGATGTTCCCCAGGATGATCAGGTAGATGGAGAGAAGGTGTGATGAGATCTCCCTATGATGTGTAGATGGCTGTGAAGGTCTTGTGCTCAGTCTTGTTTTATCCTCCAGTATTCTATGTTTTATACTTGTGTAATGAGAACGGTGGAGATGGCAGATTACAGCTGATCATAGATGGGACTTCTCCATCTGTCTGTGACTTTTACAATCTTTGTTTCAGGGTGAAGATCTGCCCCATATTAATACTACAGAGACATATATGAGGGATGATGAGTGGTGTAAAGTGGAGATTATGTCAGATGACTACCCGGGTAAGTAGTGGTTTAAATCTATCCTTTCTTCCTATGAGTGATATAATAACCTTTCAATGAAATACTATATTGACATGTTGGGATAGGACTGTGTATGTTCAAATGATATACCCTGGCAATCAAAATTAGAGAACAACACACAATTTTCTTAATGTTAAGGTCATTGTGTTGTCCTATGGGAAAATATCCTAACATGAGTAAAGTAACAGTATTTTAGGCTTATTTCATAAATGAATATATTCTAAAGCACAGAATAAAAATGTAAATGAGATAAATGAAAAAGACACTAATCAAAATTAGAGAACACTTTCAGATACCTGGAAGTTATTGGTGTTAATCTGGAGCCTGGTGCGAATTTCCTTAATTATCGGACAAACCTATTTAACTGGCAGCCTAACTTTCCAGTTTACATTCACTTTGGAAAACTGGCGTGCCATTCCAAAGTGACTGAAACCCTCCGGCAGCAGGTTGTCCAGATAAAGTCCAAAGTGGTCACCCTATCAGCCATCGCAAGAAAAGTTGGTCATTCCATGTCTGTGATTTCTAGAATATTGCATCTTTACAACATCACACACTCTTTCAAGTCCCCCAAGAAGGCTGGTCACCCTTGAAAGGCAAATGCAAGAGAGGACAAGATAATGCAGAGAATCTCCATGGGTTATCAACACTAAGGCTGGAATAGCTCACCAGTTGAGCACTGACTGAGGAAGAAGGGCGTTCCCTTTGAAACTGGTCGATCTCCAGACCTGTCAGTTCAGAGACCGCACTTTGTGCAACCTCTCCAGCATTACAGCACTTGTCAGATTCAGTCGAGCCCCTAGGCACTGCCCCTAGATAACGCGGACGATCAGGTGACAGTGTGACGGAGCCAGACCCGAGACTGCAACCCGGAAGACACTACACCGTCGCACCACGCGCGGGACAGCGTGTCTGGCTCCCGCTCTCTCCCCTCAGTTTTGGAACCAACCACACTTACAAGACCGAGGGAAGCACGGGATATAAAGATATAAGTATTATATCTATCGCATACTGGGAGAACCATAGAAAGTAATACGACAGCCGACAAGTAGCCCCTATCCATCAGAGAGGACTATTAACTCCGTAAAGACTAATAAAGAGAAAGCGAAGATCAAATCAAAACTAAAGCAGTAATCCATATTATATACGCCAGGACTAAAGGAAAAGACCTGCAGAATATTCCGATGGGACATATTTTCTGAATGGACCCTCTTTGATGCATATTTATCGCTTTTAATGTTTGATATATGTTTTTATATAGTACATGGTAGCACAAGAAATCAATAAAATATTGTTTTAATTTTCAGTATATATAGATTTATTTTTATACGCGGTTTTTATATTCAGTGCGCTGAACCCCAAAATTCTATTTATTTTACTTATTAGGGCGAGTGTCTCTGCCATAGAGGTATTCCTACATGGAGGTCCTCAGGGGTTTCCTAGCAGCGCACGGATACTAAGTAGTATATGAGCACACTACTACGTGCCCGTCAATACTTTTACGGCCAGCTCCAGTGTTCTTCTGTATATAATTCAGGATAAGGATCTGTCTCGTCATAAAGTGTCACGACGTTTGACTGAAAGCCCAATCTACATTAACCAAACGTCTCATTAGCAAAAAGAATCAAAAGGCTAGGCTCACCTTTGGTGAGGAGCATGTTGTGTGGACAGAGAAGTGGTCCACAGTTCATTTTATTGATGAAAGCAAGTTTAATTTTTTGGGTCTGATGGGAAACATTATGTTCGTCGACAAATTGGGGAGAGACCAAACCCAAAGTGTGGAAAGAAGTCAGTGGAAGGTGGTGGAGTAAGTGTCACGGATTGGGGAATGTTTCCTGCTGCAGGGTTGGACTTCTCATACAGGTACATGGCAGAGTGAGTGTAAGGGTGTATCAGAACCTTCAACACCACTTGATTTCTTACTTGCTTTCAGCACTCAATCAGCCAGCAATTTTCATGCAGGACAATGCCCCCTGTCACACAGGAAAACGGGGAAAGCAGTTCCTTGAAACAGAAAACATTGAAACAATGAAATGGCCGCCAGAGCCCTGATCTAAATTCAATAGAAAACCTCTGGAAAATCCTTGGTGACAAAGTTATGGCCAAGAAACCCACAACAGTCACAGAACTAAGGAAGAGACTGGAATTAGAGTGGTCCAAAATTCCCACAGAGCAGTGTGAGAGACTAGTGATGTCCTGTGGCCGCAGATGTGCTGAAGTCATTCACAGCAAAGATCTGTACAAAACAAAGACCTGTACATGTCCTACTGATTAGTGACTGTTGTAACCTTCACAATGTTTAGTTTTAATCTTTCTCTTTGATACAGTAATTGCTGTTCTCTAATTATGATCATCGCGTTTTGTGTAAAATAAAAGTTTTAAGTTGCTAAATTTTGGTTATTTTTGGAAATAACGAGAACCAATGGTCACATTGGTTTGTCCTGAGGAAGGGGCCAGACAGCCTTAAAATACATTGACAAATAACCCTATGTTGTAAACTAACCCTTGACATCTTGTGGATTTCGGCACTGTGGTGGTTAACCCCTCATTTGTCTTTCTCTTGGATATACATTGTTTGTCCTTGAGCAATTTTCCAGATGTTCTGTTTTGGTGATGAGCATCGCTATTTGGTTTTCATGTCGTCTCGAATCTTTGTTTAAACCTGGTAAGTTATCTTCCATGTCACTGACCTTATTTTCAACTTCCACAATTCTTTCATTTACTTTCCTGAGTTCCTGGCTCATAAAAGAGAAGTACTTTCCAAGTAATCCCATCTGTAGACTAAGGGTGGAGAGCAGAGTTACAACTTTTTATTGCCTTAAGGTACCGTCACATGCCGCAATCTCACCTGGAAATCATAAAGGTGATATGTTGCCCCAGAGCAATCGCCGTGAAATTGCCTCACGGTTGTGCCGTGTGATTGAGCGTTTTCGTGGCGATAAATCGACCTTCGCCTGTCCCCTGATTCCTGAATAGTGCTCAGTAATCAGCCGCAATCATTAAGGCGATATTTCCGTGTTGTGGCGTGTGACAGGGCGATAATGATGGAAAGAGCTTTGCCTATGATTTCCCGTAGGCGTGCCTCAGCGTGCTGTAGTCCGCGCCCCGTCTGAACTGATTGGTGTTGGCTACTGTGTTCCCATTGCCTATCAGTTGAAACCGTGCCATATTTGAAGAACTGTCCGTTCAGCACCACACACATCTTCAGCTACACAACCGTCCGCAAACTCAGTGCAAACTCAGATAGACAATTGCGTCATGTATTAGCCAGCCTCCCAGCTCAGGCTGACCAATCGTAACGCTGTTGTGTTGTCCAATGAGCACGTATGGGGCGCGGTGTAAACCACTGTGACACGCCTATCTCCTCACCACGCTGAACATGTACGCCCACATTGCCTTTGAAATTGCGGCGTGTGAAGCGGCGATGGAATGAGGCAAGATTGGTCCCGCTGTAGGTGAGGCGATTTCCGGAGCGACACATCGCCTTACTTTCAGGGCGAGATTGCGGCGTGTGATGCCGCCATCGGGGATCTGAGGCAACCATGAAAAACGTGCACGCGCACGTTAGATCGCCTCATATCGCCAGCCGAGATTGCGGCGTGTGACGGTACCATTAAAGATGTCCCAATGGTGGGTTCCTTCTCACGTTGGGTGTCTTGATTCTTATTGGAGACCATATGATTTAGGTATTGTAGTCTCGTCCAGTTCCCCACTTTCTACTGAGTCGGCCCTCGTTCCCCTTCGATCGAGGGGCTTCCGCCTTCTGAGGCCCTACACGATTTGTAACTCTTTCAAAGGGTTCTAGCTTTGCCAGTGCTTGGTGCTGCTTTTTTTCCTGCTCCCATATTAGTATTGCCTATTATAGGGCCTGTAGAATTACGATGCTCCCGGTGGCTCATGCCTGCCCCCGCTTTAGCTTTCCTGTTTGTACCTCTAGTCATTTTGTATCTTTTTGGTAAGAGTCCTACACTTTCCCCAAGAGTTATGCAGTAGGCAATCCTGCTGCTAAGCCCTGCACCTTTTTCACTGCTTCAGCTACTCAGCAGCCCTGTAAAACGAAGGTACCAGTGAGATGATCAAAGGTCGGTCTGATACCGTTAACGACTCCATGGGTGAAAGGCCTCTATCCTCTGCTTTCAAAGTTCTTTCACCTTCTGACCGGTATCAGTAGGCAAGACAATTTGGGAAGTATTATTGTGTTATTTTCTAATCTGCATCCGTTTTTATATTGGCCCACCACTATAGTTTGCAGAGAGTCATATAAACTGTAGGATTTTGTTGGAGCAGGGATTGTTTCTCATTTATTAATCCAGATTATCATTCCTCCACCACTCAATTTAAATGTACCCTTTTGTTTATTACAGCCCTTTTAATAGCTAGCAATCATCCACTGTTGAATAGATGGGTGGGTTTTATTCTTGTTAAACCTCAATGACCTCCGGGTAGCAGCAGCGTCACACTTTATTTTATATATTAATTATATCAGTAGTGTCCTCCAGAGATTATTAAAGCTGCTATAACGTAAAGAGTCTGTGGAGCCCACTGGGACGGGGTACTCGGTGCCGGACCGGGGTACTGCTGGGGGATGTCACGGCGGTCCTGGTCCGGACCGTGTCCCGGGCCCGCACAATAAAATGGGGGTTATTTACAGGGGATTTGTCACTCGTGACGCCACCCACTATATGCGGCCAGTAATGGGGCCGCCGCTGCTGCAGAACCTCCGGGGATGATGGGTTAGCAGCTTGGATGGAATAGTTCCTGTGGGAAGAACTGGGTTCCCCGGGGCAGTGGTAGTAGTAGTTAAAGTCTGTGAGGATAGTTATTGATGCTGCAGGAGAGTAGGGGTAGCAGTAGAGATGATGAGAGTAGAGGTAATCGCAGTATATGAGGGCAAGTGGGGCTTCAGTATAAGGATCACGCACACTCACGGTTTCTGTTGTTTTCCAAGTCTTTACTTGTAGATGGTATATCACAGTATTGTCCACAGAGTCTGTACCAGGTTGCTCCCACCCTGACCGGGTCCTTGGCTTCCTACTTAAGCGCTGTGTGTGGCCCTGCTGCCGCTTGTAGCTGTACTGCTGGCCCTGCCTCTGCTCACGGGTACCAATATGCTGGGCAACTTGAGTCCTCTGTGTCACTGACTCCTCTGTGTTGCTTTGCTATGGTGCAGTGAAGATGGTGGACCTTCACTATGCCGGTGTTTACTGTCCTGTCTGTCTCAAGCACAGCCTCGGATCCGGTATCCGTCTTAAGCGCCTCTCCGGGGTTAAGTTTGGGGTAACTCTTTATCCCGGGTATGTTCCTCTGTTACTCTGTCTCCTTTCCTCAGACCTCTCAGGACCTTCACTTCTACTTGACTCTGCTCCTGCTCCAGACTCAAACTAACTCTCTTCTGAACTGAACTAACTGTCACTCTTGCTCTGTGGTAAACAACTTTGCTCCTCCCACTAGTGCAGGTGCCACCTAAACTCCTCCCACTTTCTAGTGTAGTGTTGTGTGGGGAGTAAACCTGTGTTGATGTTTCTGTGGCACATTAACCCTTGGGGTGCCACACTTATCTACGACTTCTTCATACGACAGTGTAACATGGACCAGGACCAACACCCCCTTGCATAATTGGAATATGTAGCATGATACTCATGCCTAATCCATTTCCTGGTTAGGACTCCAACCTGATCTTTAACCAAGTGAGTTTCCAGAAAACATGTTATGGACGGTTTATAGGATAGAGCATGCCTTACCACCGCCGCCCTTTTACCTCTGTCTGCCAGACCCCTGACATTCCAGCTTAGTACTTTAACTACTCCCACCATGTATTAGCATAGACTGTATAAATTAGCTCCAAACCCCTCTGTATCTGCCGCCTACAACTCCCCTCTCTCTCATCTACATCATCCCACCTCATCCTACCCGCCACCCCCCAACCATTTCCAACAACCAAACTTTAAGCTACCTCACCCTTAACAACCCTCCCCCCCTTTTTAAATTCCCAACTACTCTACCCTCCCCTGTCTACCCTCCCTAGTTTCCTTCTCTATTTGAGAGTGGGGTGAATCACCGCCTAACCCCTTCCTCGCCTTCCTGCTCTATCTAAACCGCTTTCTACCCTTTTTATTAGACCAACAACTGTTTTTAAAAAAATTAATACTCAACCAATATACCTATGCACCTCTTCCCCCTCTCTCTGTCACGGTGTAGTGAGAATGCTGATGAGAGAATGGCAGTTATGGGCAGGGTGACCAGGGAAGACTAGTCTGACCCTAGTATGGAAACCCTGAATGGCCCTGATCCCGAAAGTATCTCTGATGGTGAGAAGGTTCGGGCCTCTAGCCTCTCCCTAAAACTCTTCCACCAGCCCTGCGCTATTCCCCCCTCACCTCCCTCCACAGAACTGCATACAGCAACTCCAACAGAAAGGACATTAGCCACACAAACACATAGGTCAGCACAGCACGGCTTCCAGGCATAGAGTGAAACAATATCGGCAGCACCACCTGATGGAAGGAGAGGCTACTTAAAGGAAAGAGGGAGGGGATCTCAGGTGAGTCACACATTAACCCCTCAACCAGCAGTTGAACCTAATAGTGAATGCAGTTCTGGAGAACAACACAGGAGTCCAGGACCTTCACAACTATCAACCATGCAGCTCTTAAAGACAAACATACACAGCAGCATCCAGAAATGTCAGCACCTTATGTCAACATCACAACATAAAATTGAACATTTTGTGTACTTGTTAGACCAGCCACACCGCCTCAGCCCAACCACCTCCCCTCCATCAAATATTTCGCCGTCAGAAGTCCTCCTAACTGAAGTCCAGAGACAACAGGCTGCCGTCTCAGTCCCCTTTCTCCCTTAGTCTCCTGCCATTCCTGTCAATCCACTCTGTGGCCTCTTCTGGGGACTAAATAGAAAAGCACTTGACCTAGTGCAACTAATTGCAGTCTGGCAGGGTACATCACCGAGTACTCCAGGCCCATTCCTCTCAGATGCCATTTCACCTCAATGAATCTTATCCTTAGTTTTTGAACTGTGGCCGAGTAATCTGTATAAAAGGAAATATTTTGTCCATTGATCGTCAAATCCTTAATGGTTCTGGCCTTCCTCAGAATTTTTACTAGAAAAAAACAGTACTTCCAGTCTGGGTTTTTAATCAATTGCTACAACTGCTAATATCAATTTAAACAAGAGGACCATAGTTGATTTAGCAAAATAGGGATTCCATTTATTAAGAACAATCCACATAGTTAGAAAGGTTATGATGAGTAATATTTCAAGGTAAAATTAAAGTGCACAGTGATGAGACAAACGAACATGCAAAGAGTTGCCTCCTCAGCAGTATAGGACTCAGCTGAGAATTTAGTTGTGTGGGTCTTACAGAGATATATATACAGACAGTTTACAGGGGTTTTACAGTTCAGTATCATACATAATGACATACATCAATGTATACATAGTGCTTAGATAACAGGGTCATACCAGGTCAAACTGGTGTGCAAACAGATCTCAGGTTGGCAAACAGAGAATTATTATGTATGGTAATACTATCCTACACCCCAGGATAGAGCACACCCTTGCCTGCAGGCACCAGTTCCTATATGTCACCATGCATCATGTTGCCAAGTTAGTCAATGTTCCCCCTTTCTGTACTGTTTCTAAATATCGCTAGTCTCTGATCTACTGCCTAGAGCCACAAGCTTTGTGTCAAGATCTGCAGTCATACTATCTGCTGTTGGAGGGTCCCTCCGTGCAAGTGCCGGCCCCTACGCCGTTTCGCTGTTAAGCTTCGTCAGGGGTGTGGCTACGGCATCGTTCCTTCCCCTTTATACCATGTGACTGCGCACATGGTAACCTTCAGCCAATCACGGAGCTCCGTATGGCGCATGCACATCTCGCCGCTACGGCTCGCATCCTCTTCCCAGCCCCGTCATGGCCGCGCACAGATTGTTTAAACTGCAGCCATGGTGACGGGAGTGGGCGGGACAGGAGCCAGCGGGTAGATGGGCCGTGCGCACTTAACCCCTGATTGGAGGAAGGTGGAATACTGCTGACAGTGGCAGCTACAGTTATTTGTTATACATCCTGGACCCATACTTCTCCCACCTTCCATGGGTAACATTTAGATACATCCTAAAGGGACATGGTTAAACTCAGCAATAATTTATAGGGCATACTACACATTTCCACATTGTGTTCCTCTATACATAGGTCCCCATTATACAGAATTTAGATCTTACAATTACCAAAGCGGTAATAACATCACATATGAGCAAAACATATACATCCTATATTCCATTATGCTAAGAACCAGTCTTGTATTTATCACAAATAATGTTCCACTTTTTCAGATGAATAGGGGGCAGTTGTGGTCCAGTGTGTCAACATAGATCTTTCAAGCTGTCACATATCTCAGTCAGGCAGTTATCACTTCAAAGAGGTTCCAGAAGAACACCGCAGCCAGTTCTATCCGAAAAAAATGAAAATGTGAAATTAAAATATGTGTGAGGTTAAAATCAGCACCTGCAAATCAAGGGCATCACCCATATCAAGGTTTAGTTTAAAAGATATACATATACGCACTGGATTAACCTAGATATGAGACAAAACTATTCACTTCATTTAGCCCCATAGGTGTCAACGTGCCTAGGACCGTGATCCAGTGACATTCCCGCTGCTGCAATTTCTTCACTATGTCACCTCCCCTTGACCCTAGACTAACATGTTCAATTCCTCTGACCATAAAGGTCTTTGGATTTGAACTATGATGTTCTTTAAAATGACGCGGGATGGTTTTTAAAGTTGTTACATCTTCAACCTCTTGGGATGCGATGATATCGCGAACATGTTCGCGTACTCGCACCTTCATCTGTCTGGAGGTAAGGCCTATGTAGACCTTGGGACATCCACATGTAGCATAATAGATGACTTGACTAGTTGTACATGAAATGTAGCTGCGAATTGGGAATTGTAATTTTCCGTCCGCAGATTCGAAATTGCTACATCGCAATGTATTTTTGCACGAGACACAGTCACCACATGAGAAACAGCCTTGAATTTTTGGCCGCCTCCCAAATGGTGTCACTGCCTCTGGATGTAATGACTCTCTACCAAGATGTCTTTGAGGTTTCGGCTTCTTTTACATGTCATCTGTGGGTAATGCAACACATGTTTTTTCAAAACTGAATCGTTTTGTAAGATGTCCCAATGTCTACACAGGATTTCCCTCATCTCCCCCCATTTCTCATTGAAGGTGGAGATAAATCTGATCCCTACGTCCTTGTTTGTTCTCGGGAGGGTTGGAGCAGTTTATCACGTGACATGTATATCGCTCTATGATAGGCCCTTTTTATAGAACGATTACTATAGCCCCTGGCCTGGAACCGCGACCTAAGTTCCCCTGCCTGCCGTTCAAAATCCACACTTGATGAGCAAATCCTCCTCACTCTTAGGAACTGACCAACTGGAACGGCTTTTATGGTCGAATGATGGTGGCCCGACGATGCATGGAGCAGCGAATTAGTCGAAGTGGGCTTCCTGAACACCTCCGTCTGTAGTAAACCAACATGATCTCGCCGTATTTTGATGTCCAGGAAGTCCACTGAATCCGCGCTGCATACATAAGTCAGCCTCAGATTCAAATCATTTTGATTGAGCTGGTCCATGAAGTCCCCGAGCTCGGCCTCACCACCCTGCCAAATGAAGAGGACATCATCTATGTACCTTAGCCAAATTTGCACTTGGGATACGGCCGGCGCCCCGCCCCCACCAAACAAATCCCTCTCCCAGTAACCAAGAAAGAGATTTGCGTAGGACGGGGCGCAGGCTGCACCCATCGCTGTGCCTCTCTTCTGTACATAGAAGATGTCCCTAAACACAAAAAAAAATTGTGAGTGAGGACGAACTCGAGGAGTTCCAGGACCAGCTTAACAGTCCGGCCGTCCCAGTTGCTCATTCCCAGAAAAAATCGGGCCGCTCCTAATCCCTGATTATGATCGATTGAGGTATATAGAGCCTCGACATCCGCTGTTACCAATAACATGCCGGGCTCCAATACAATCCCATCAATCCTTTTCAAAACATCTGTTGTATCTTGAACGTACGATGGCAACAGATGTACCAAGGGCTTCAAGTAGTAGTCTATGAACTTGCAGACAGGGTCACACAGTCCGCCCAGGCCAGAGACTATTGGACGTCCTGGGGTTCCATTAAGTTTTTGTGAATTTTAGGGATAAAATACAAAGTGGGGATCCTAGCCTCTTTTACCATTAATCCTTCATACATTTTTTTAGGGATTATTCCCTGTGTAAAAGCATCATATAGGATGGAATCGAGTTCACCAGAAAAAGCTTTTAGGGGTGATGAAGGGAGTTTGTGGTAAGTCTCCTTATTACGTAATTGTCTATTGGCCTCTTTTTCATATAAAGTTTTGGGCCACAAAACCACGTTTCCCCCTTTGTCCGCGGGTTTAACAACGAGATCATCAAGATTCGCCAATTCCATCAATGCCCGTCTTTGATTTCTGGTTAGATTGTCTCGTTGTTTGTCGGGGAGATCCGTTTAAAATCCCTGATAACCAGGTCAGTAAAGATGTCCACCGCCGGACATATGGACAAAGGGGGAAACTTGGTGGACCTAGGAGCCAAATAGTCAGGAAACTTACCCATAGCATTTGCCCCCTGTTCCTCCATGAGCTCATCAAGATCATCGAGTGCCATCCTTTCTTTATCTGTATTTGGATTGGGTGGTGGAGAGTTCTTATCAAATAGCTTTTTAAGTACCAGCTTCCTTGCGAATAGTTGTATATCCTTTATGGCTGTGAATAGATTAAAGGAATTAGTTGGGGAAAAGGTTAAACCTTTTTCTAATACCTCAATCTGATGTATTGATAGTTCATGCCCCGATAAATTAATTACCTCCAATCTATCCTTAGGTTTTTTGCCCTTTTTATCCGGTTTCTGGTTAGCTGGTTTCTGGCCCGATCTTAGAAGCCTTCCACTCCCTGTGTTTGGTTCCCCAGTTTGGCTACCCTCTGTGGATGTCTGCGACACCCCTGAAGGGGTGGTGCTAGGTTTTCGGGGTCTCCGCTTCTTATTCCAACGATAAACATTCCCCGTTGTAACGTCATTTATATCTCTTTGATACTTCTTCGTTTTTGTATCCCTGATTTCTTTTTCCCACTTTTTGAATGATTCTTCCAGATCAGCATTTAGTCTGCTCATGGCCTCCTTATTCAAACTATCCCGCAACCTACACTGTATACTCTCAATTTCCCCATCAAGATCTTTCAAGGTATCAGTGTTCTGTTGCTCTAACAGTTTGATAAAGCCCATTGAGCAAATTCCTGCTAGCTCCTCCCATTTCTTACGGAACCCTTGGTCCGAAACCTCAAATGAAGGAAACACTTGTATCCTTAGACCTCTAGGGATGAGTTCTTTCTGGAGATATTTATTAAGAAAAGCGCGGTTCCACCATATCCTAGTGCGTTTATGCAACAGAACCTTAAGTTGGGTGATGTCACTTTTTGACTCGCTAGGTGCCTCGGATACAACTACGTTCGGCTCTCCACTGAACACCTCGTTGATCTGGGACTGCCAAGCCCGTTCTCTGACCTTGAAATCCATAAGTAGACTGATAACTGTGAATAACACAGAGAATTGCATTACTACTAGAAAAAACCAGTACTTCCAGTCTGGGTTTTTAATCAATTGCTACAACTGCTAATATCAATTTAAACAAGAGGACCATAGTTGATTTAGCAAAATAGGGATTCCATTTATTAAGAACAATCCACATAGTTAGAAAGGTTATGATGAGTAATATTTCAAGGTAAAATTAAAGTGCACAGTGATGAGACAAACGAACATGCAAAGAGTTGCCTCCTCAGCAGTATAGGACTCAGCTGACAATTTAGTTGTGTGGGTCTTACAGAGATATATATACAGACAGTTTACAGGGGTTTTACAGTTCAGAATCATACATAATGACATACATCAATGTATACATAGTGCTTAGATAACAGGGTCATACCAGGTCAAACTGGTGTGCAAACAGATCTCAGGTTGGCAAACAGAGAATTATTATGTATGGTAATACTATCCTACACCCTAGGATAGAGCACACCCTTGCCTGCAGGCACCAGTTTCTATATGTCACCATGCATCATGTTGCCAAGTTAGTCAATGTTCCCCCTTTCTGTACTGTTTCTAAATATCGCTAGTCTCTGATCTACTGCCTAGAGCCACAAGCTTTGTGTCAAGATCTGCAGTCATACCATCTGCTGTTGGAGGGTCCCTCCGTGCAAGTGCCGCCCCTACGCCGTTTCGCTGTTAAGCTTCGTCAGGGGGCGTGGCTACGGCATCGTTCCTTCCCCCAGAATTTTGTCTGTCCCGGTAGTTTAGAATTCCAGCCAGAATAGTACGCGGAGCCAAACCAGGAGGTTGGGGTCTTGTGGGGAGTCAGTGTGCTCTCTCCACCGCAAATACTCTGGATAGGTTCTTCTCCCCCATTTTAGATCTGAGCCACGACTCTATGAACTCAGCGGGGTCTGAACCCTCTGCCTTTTCCAGGATCCCAAGTATCCTAAGATTATTTAGTCTAGAAAACCATCAGTCTTGGCAATGATGTCAGTGTATTGTTCACATATTGTTTTTAAGCTTTCAAGGCATGAATATTCTAATTCATGGTGAGCCAGAGGAAGAGTGAAAATCTGTTGCCTGTTACATTGTGTGTTTTGCTTGGTATGTGTTGTATGCCTTTTTACTGTTAGGGATCCAATGAAGTCTTAACATTGTGTAGTTGCCTCACCCTGTGTTGTCTGAGTAGTGTTCTGTCCACGATTAAGGAGTTTGGGCGTTCAATTGGGATGAGCCCTGGTCCGTGCTGTCTTTCTAAAGGCGGCCGGGCCAGCAGATGGGTGCACCCACTGACCCCCATGTCTCCACATACAACACATTATCTTCACACAAAGCCTCACATTGAACTACAGTTGTAATGCTTTAATGGACATAGATTCAACAGTTGAGTAATTCTTGTTTTATTATTTTATCTCATCTTTATCAATACATTTTTATGACAACTTGGAAAACCTATTGTAGGGGTTCAGCTCTCTGATAGCTGCTTTGCTACACAGAGGCACAGAATGTTTAATGTTCAAAAAAGGAGTAAAATTTGCCATTCATAATCTTTTAAACTCCACAATAAAACAGGTTGTTCACCACAAATAAACAAACAGTCCTTTCTTCAGCACGTATGAATAACTAAAGCAGACCTTTGTCTGCGTAAGGCTAGGTAAATGAAAACCGTCTTACCACTTTAGTATTACAGGAACATTTCAGGCTGCAGTGCAGACTATTCGCCAGCTCTGTCTTTCTGTAGCCTCAGCATACTCCTCCTGAGTTAAAGTTATTAGGTGTATGGGAGCGACATATCCCACCCAGGCTCTTTTGGTCACTCCTAAATCCCAGACTTGAAATCCACTCTAAATAAACTACTCAGTAAGGCCCCTTTCACATCATCATTTTTCGCTGATCGCGGCAGTTGCGGTGAAAAAAACCACAACTGCCGCGATTACCGCATAACGGCCGCGATCGCGGCACACTTGCGGCAAGCCCCATACAACGTCTATGGGGCTTGCGGTAAGTGTGCGGCAGGTGCAGCAAGTGCGGTTTCGGCACATGCCGCAGGTGCGGCCACGAAAAAAACGCGGTCAGCCGCGGTTTTTTTCGCTGCCGCACCTGCCGCAAGTGCAAAACCGCACTTGCCGCACCTGCCGCAAGTCCGCCTATACTTTGCATGGCAAAAACCGCAACCGCGCCGCAAGTGCAGCCAGTATGCGGTAATCGCGGCAGATGCGGTTTTTTCACCGCATCTGCCGCGATTTCAAAAAAACGCTGATGTGAAAGGGCCCTTATACTTTCTTCAAAATTATCAGTTTTTCCAGGATTATATTGGAACTGCTATTTTGTTCTGTATTAAAGGACATGTTACTATCAATTATTATTTGAGACAGATAATAGCACTGATTTAACTGGCATATTTTTCTTTTTATGAAAAGATGTTTTTTAATTATAGATTTTTTACATTTGTTTTATTTTTTGCAGATGACTGTACCGGGAGATCAGAGGGACAGTTGACGCCTTCAATTTTTAAATCGGAAGACCTCGATATCACTCAAGATGCAATTGAAGTGTTTCCCTTTTACCAAGATAGTCAATCATCTTTTCCTACCGAAGATGTATCTTTTGATCCTTTTAAAGAGGCCCAACCTTCTAATTCATCTCTGGCTATTCAGCAAAACGAGAGTTACAATACAGATGATAGAAATCAAAGTTCTCTTACAGGGAATATGCCATTTTCCTGTTTAGAATATGGAAACTGTTTTTCCCTGAATACTTCATTTGTTAATTATCAAAAAATTCAAACACAGGAGAAAAGATTTTCATGTTCAGAGTGTGGGAAATATTTTAACCAGAAATCCGATCTTGTTAGACATGAGAGAATTCACACAGGGGAGAAGCCATATTCATGTTCAGAATGTGGGAAATGTTTTAACCAGAAATCATATCTTCTTAAACATCAGAGAAGTCACACAGAAAAGATTCTATTTTCATGTCCAGAGTGTGGGAAATATTTTACCGAGAAATCAAATCTTTATAGACATCAGAGAATTCATGCTGGGGTAAGACCTTTTCCATGTTCAGAATGTGGGAAATGTTTTACAAATAAATCAAATCTTGCTTCTCATCAGAGAAGTCACACTGGAGAGAAGCCATTTTCATGTTCAGAATGTGGAAATTGCTTCACAAATAAATCAAATCTTGTCACACATCAGAGAAGTCATACTGGGGAGAAGCCATATTTATGTTCAGAATGTGGGAAATGTTTTAAAGATATATCTAATCTTGCTACACATCAGAGAAGTCACAAAGGTGAGAAGCCATTTTCATGTTCACAATGTGGAAAATGTTTTCTCCTCAAAACAACGCTTATTAAACATCAAAGAATTCACACAGGGGAAAAGCCATATTCATGTCCGGAATGTGGAAAATGTTTTTCAAATAAATCCTATCTTGTTACACATCAGAGAATTCACACAGGAGAGAAGCCATATTCATGTTCAGATTGTGGAAAATGTTTTACAGAGAGATCAAATCTTATTTCACATCAGAAGACTCACACGGGGGAGAAGCCGTATTCATGTACTGAATGTGGGAAACATTGTAGAGATAAATTCACTCTTGCTAGACATCAGAGAACTCACACAGGGGAGAAGCCATTTCCATGTTCAGAATGTGGGAAATGTTTTGGCGACAAATCACATCTTGTTAAACATCAAAGAATTCATGCAGAAAAAAATACATTATTATATCTGGAAGGAGAGAGAGATGTTTCTTGAAAGTCATATGTTGTTGGGTATCAAAATACTCACATGTGGAGAAGCCATATATCTTATTGACAAATTTGGCAAGAAAACATGTAAAGGGCCTTTCACACTTGCGTTTTTTTCCTGATCTTCCAGATCAGGAAAAAAACCTGATTCTTAGGGCCGCTTTACACGTCCCGATATCGTTCCGATATTGTATACAATGGCACGGGAGCGCGCACATGTTTGGCACTAATCCAAGATCGCATAGGAGATGTTACACGTACCAACTTCACCTCCGACCAATGACGAACCTGCGTTCCGGAAGTGGCCGTGCCCGACGGGCCGCCGACTTAGCAGATCGTAGTTGGGCCGTCACACAGCACGATCTGGTCAGATCGTCAAGCCAATATCGGGCAGTTGGAGAGCCTGCACAATTCCCCAACGATATCGGTTTGGCATCGCATTGCTCATTTACACCACACAACGCACGAACGATATCGGCTGCAACGCACGAACCACGTGACTTTTTATCATTGTTGGACAATGATATCGGGACGTGTAAAGCGGCCATTAGGGCACGTCGAAATATCGTTCCGATATTCCATACGATCTCACGGGAGCGCGCACGTTTTTGGCACTTGTCCAAGATCGCATAGTAGAGGTCACACAGGGAGATATCGACAGGCAATGCAACTACGATGGTGTACGCCCCTTCTTTGCGCTGTGTACGAGCAACCCATGGAACGATCATTTAACATTGGAGTGAATAGGGGAAGTTGCGCTCCAAATCGTAGTTGCGCTGTCACACAGCACGATCCTGCCACATCGCCTATACAATATCGTACGGTTGAAGGGCTTGCACAATCTTCTTGCAATATCGCAGTTAGGTTGTTTTCACGTGGCATTGCCCATTTACACGACAACGCATGAACAATATCAACTGCAACGGCCACACCACGTGACTTTTTATCGATGTTGCGTTGCGATATCGCGACTTGTAAAGCGGCCATTACAGGATTCCTTTTTTTGCCCATTCACTTTAATGATTTCAGGAAACAACCTGGAGCAACAAGATTCTACCTGACAACATTAAAGAGAATGGGCAAAAAAAATAATCCTGTAAGAATCAGGTTTTTTCCATATCTTCCAGATCAGGAAAAAATTGCAAGTGTGAAAGGCAAAGAAGCAAAGAAAAGTAAAAAGTAATTGAGGAAGAGAAAGATGTTTAGAGCTTAAGATAGAATAGAAAAATGTATCTAATTACTAACAGACATCGATTATCCAAAAAAACAAATAAAAAGTAATATTAAGTGTGTACTGAATGTTTTACATTTTCACTATTTGGACATACCTTTTTAATCATTTAATTCGGGTTTGTGATTTAGACTCATAAGCAAGCACATCATCATGCAGTTTGATGTTACAAACATTGTGATACAATGGCTAGTTTTGTAGCGATCACTGAAATTGAGAATCGTACCGTGATGAGATACCATTGTTGCGACATATAGCAGGCTGTTTTATTCTACTCTTATCTCATAGTTTAATAGCTGAAATGAGCACTTTGGTATATGTATCCATTACAAATGTACTACACAAGGTACGCTATATGGAGAAAAACATTGGGACATTCCTGTTAATTACTGAATTCAAATTAGTTTGTCAAACTGCATCTCTCCTAAATATTTGTGTATCTACTGCGAGTGGTATTATTAGCAGACTACGTAAAGGCTCAGAGGGGATAGGTAAAAGCTGAGGAGCATAGTGCATTAAAGTCAACCACTCTCTGCTGACCCCACAATTGCAGGGCTACAAACCTCCTCTGACATTAAGATCAGCACAAAAACAGCATACCCTCTAGGAGCTTCATGCTATGGGTCTCCATGGAAAAGCAGCTGAAGGCTTACATCACGAGCACAATGCCAAGCTTTGGATGGAGTAACTGAAATCACATTGCTGTTAGACTCTGGAGCCATTGAAATGTGTTATGTTGAGTGACAAAACATGGTTCTTTTAACACATGAGTCTGAGTTCGGCTCTTGCCGGGAGAATGTTACTTGCCTGACTGCATTATGCCAACTGTTACGTTTAGTGGGGACATAATGTTACAGGCTTTTTTGTTATGGGTTTGCCTATGGCCCTTAGTTCTAATGACGGAAATCCTTATTGCGTCAGCATAAAAGATATAAGAAGAGAGGGGCGCAATGTGTAGGATCACTTATTAAACAGTTTTGTGGCGTGAGGCTAAGTGGCCACTAACCTATTGGGGTTGTGCGATCCCTGCACAACCCGGTGACTGGGCCTGTGCGTTAGGCTTATTGCCAGCGCTATCCTCTCCAGGCTCCATGGAGCACCACCTGATGAAGACAGACTAGTCCTGTCGAAACGCGTTGTGGAGCTGTGGAGGGGAAGAAATAAAGGTTTACCAACCATTTAAATTAAATTGTGTGGTATGTGTTCCTTTTATAATGCATGCCCCCCACACCTTTCGGGTGAGGCTGTCGTCTTAATTGTCTGCCGCCAAATTGGATGCTTTGTCTGGGTGCGTGCACGTCACCGGAAAGAAACCATGCTGACACGTTGTCAATGTAGAGCTTAATGACAAAGACCTTTATTAAAGGAGCAGCTAGCAGCTTTATTACTTATCCTTAAAGGGATGAGCAAAGGGGTGTTACTAGATAATTGCATCATCTTATGCTGAATCTACATTTTATTCTGGAAAACATTTAATTATATTTTCTGCGTGTTAGTTAGTTTAACTAGCCTTGAAGTTGTACAGGATGTTCAGAACATGTTGATAAGAGCTTCTATACGGTTACCTCTAAATCAAAACATTTATACAAAATCAGAGACACAGAAAATTCTAGAGGAAAGTCTAAGGATTCACATAACCATGTTTTTGGAAGGGTTCTGAAATGGCTTCAATTATTCAAATAAATTATTAACTATTTATTTGCCATAACACTTTATCGCTTCTAACAGACCGCTATCATTACCCCTGCATATTTCTTCAGCATAGGAAGACCTTTTGGACAATTCTATGCTTCCAACATTGTGGGAAAAGTTTGAGGAATGTCCTTTTCTGTTTTGAAATAAGTGAGTCCTAGTGCACAAACCAAGGCCCATAAAGGCACGGTTCGTTGAGTTTGATCGTCCCACATAGAGCAATGACCTCAACTCCTTCCAAATCATTTGGAATGAGCTAGAATGGAGATTGTGAGAAAGGCCCTCCCAGCCAACCGGATTTGCTGACCTCTCAAATGCACTTCTGGATGATGGGGTAAAAAGTTCCACAGAAAACTACCAAAATCTTGTAGAGCACTTTCTCAAAAGAATGTCATAACAGCTCTGTAGGTGTACTGTGTAGATGTCCCAATACCTTTATCCATATTGCTTGTGTGTGTATATATATATATATATATATGTTTACGTATACACACAATAATTAATGATTGATAAGTATTGCAACGTCTGACTTGGAGAGAGTGAGAGAGAGAGCACATGAAGCTTCGTGAAGTGTGTAAATGTAAATGCAATGAGCCTTTAGTCTGCTTTTGGTTTAATGTTTATGCAATCTGTTTTCTAAGGGTGATATTGTAAAATTTAGTTAAGCTAAAAAGTTACCCGTGAACACAGTCTGATTTGATTCATGTTGGTCTGTATCTTTTGTCACTGTTATATCTGGGTCTATGTTCCTTCTCTTTTTTAAAAGGAACCTGTCAGGTCCCCTGTGCACACAGAACAGCAAGTAACTCTGTGCACATACCTAGAATTTCTGCCTAACAGTGCCTTCATGTTGTAGTACACATAAACTGATCTTTAGAAAAAGTATTTCTAAAGATGCTACATAGGGCTTTGATTAGTCGAGGGTACATTATTTCCCCCGTTTAGTGTACTCACTTAGCATGTCATCACGCCCCTGTGGGCGTGGTAACGGGCTTTATACAGGCAGCATCATCAGCACCGCTATACAAACCAACGCATGCGCTTGGCTTTAAATCCCTCAGCATTGAATTTCTCTGATGACAGATATATGCGTCCCGGCTTCATCGAAGATCACTGCATATGATCGGAAGTTGCCGTACTTACGGCCATACGCGCTACACCTCTCTGAAGCCGTTATGCATACACCCGACGTCAGAGTAGTGCGCATAACCCGAAATGCAGCGACTTCCAATCATGCACAATGAGCTTCTCTGAAGCCGGGACACATACATCCGTCGTCAGAGAAACTCAATTCTGAATGATACACATGTGTACGCATACACCCGTCTTCAGAGACGCTTACTGCACATGATCGGAAGTTGACGCACTTCGGGTCATTGGCGCTACTCTGAAGTCGGGTGTATGCGTCCCAAGTTCAGAGAAGCGTAATGCGCATACTGGAAGTTCGGTGACTTCCGATCATGCATAGTAAGCTGCTCTGAAGCCAGAACGCATACTCCCGGCATCAGAGAAGCTCAATGATGAGGGGCACATGCGTACGCATACACCCAGCTTCAGAGAAGCTCACAGCGCATGATCGGAAGTTGCCGAATTTAGGGTCATTGGCACTACTCTGAAGTTGGGTGCATGTGTCCCGGCTTCAGAGAGGCGTATTGTGCATGACCGGAAGTATGGCGACTTCCGATCATGCGCAGTGAGCTTCTCTGATGCCAGGAGGCATACACCCGGCATCAGAGAAGCTCAATTATGAGGGGCACAAAGTCAGGTGTATGTGTACGCATACACCCAGCTTCAGAGAAACTCACTGCATATGATTGGAAGTCGCTGCACTTCGGGTCATTGGAACTACTCTGAAATCAGGTGTATGTGTCCTTGCTTCAGAGAAGCTTAGTGCGCATGATTGGAAGTACAGCGACTTCCAATCTTGCACAGTGAGCTTCTTTGACGCTGCGACACACACACCTGGAATTGGAGAAGCTCATTGATGAGGGGCACAAAGCATGCACATGATCATATGCTAAGTGGGGCTGACTCATTGGAGGAGTTAATGCCCCCTTGACTTGTCACAGCCCTATATAGCATTTCATAAACAGTCTCTAAAATCAATTTATGTATGCTACAACCTGAAATCACTGTTAGGTAGGGATTCTACGTATATGCATAGAACTAGTCGGGGTTCTGTGTGCACAGGGGACCTGACAGGTTTCCTTTAAATAGCTGTAACCCAGAAATTGGAGAAATCAATTTGCAGAACTCTGGTCCATCGTATAGGTCAGTAATCTGTGTCCTCCCATCATTCCCAGGATTCTCAGCTTCTCTTTTGATTACCTGGACTGCTGTGACATCACTGCAGCGTGACGCAAACACATAAACTTATTGAAAGAGGAGAGGAATGCCGAGAATTAAAGACATACGTTGGTGTCCCGTCACAGATTACTAGACCTGGCGGATGGGCCGGAGTTCTGCATATTGATTTCTCCCATATCTACTATACCTTGAATGCTGTATTGGTGTAGACGTGTTGTAGTTTTCATTTTGTGCTCATCATTCTCTTTGTATTCTACTATGTATATGCTTTTTAAATCAAGTTCTAATACTATTGTCCAAAATTATTTTGTTCCATATATTGAAAACATGTATACATTTCTCATTAAAATTTGACTAAATCATCAAAAGTAGCGTAAGTTGCGTATCATTATTGCATTGATCCCACAACTTGCATCATCTAAAAAGCATGTTCTAATGCCAGCATTACTTCTGCTAAGAAGTTCTGAAATATTGATACCAGTGCAGTGTCAAATTTTCCTGTAACAAATCTGTCAACTAAAAGAGGGTGACTATGGTCAGATATGGCAATGAGTTTGAAGAACCGCACCTCGCAGCCCCATCTGACGTCACTAATACATTGGGGTACCATGGTATGGTTTCCCACTTTCCTTCAACGTGAGGATACACAATGTCAGCTTGGCACAGATTCACACAAACAACCCATGTCCACACAGGCATGGTGGTGAGAGAGGGTGGCCCACACAACCGGGAATGTGCCAAAACACTCGTCCATAACAATGACAAGCTGAGAGATCCCTTTCATTAGCTCCAGTAAAACAGAGCCTTACCAACATGGTAGGACTGAACTGGTAGTTCCTCATTAAATTCAAGCCCTGTATTAACGGGATGATATCGCAACAGAAATCAGTAGTGTGAGGTTGATTCGAGAACACATGAATATACATATTGTGAGGTAGCAACCGGGGAACCCGCTTGCAAAACGACAAGAACACGTGTCTTTAAGTTAACCAATGTCTACCCGTTTATTTTCACATATTAATCACATAACCCGGGTAGCATGTTTCACACATATCACATTGATTAACAACACTTTACATAAACACCATACATTTACATTTAACATCACAACACTTATATTGCACATAACGATTTATAGTAACCCGGGACCTGTAACCACGACTCTCTGTCCCCATTGGAGCTCTACTAACAGCTCCCGTGGTGGCTACGGCCTCCGGCCTACTTACACATCTTACAGTACCTTTATAATAAATACATTTGATATACTTCGATGATGACCCTTCCGGGTTCATAACAGGGATTGGCAAACCCTAGTAACCCGTGGCTGCGGCCTCCGGCCTAACCACGCGTTACCCAGTACGGGAGCCCTTCTAACCCCTGCTTCTGACCTTCGTTACATACGCCTCAACGGGCCCTGTGGGTCCCAATGGCGGTACCTGCCGCCTGGCTTTAGTCCCCCAGCATGATGACTCAACACTCACCCGTAGTCAGGAATCCTGCCTGACCGGGTCCTTACACACCGTATGTGATCCATCATTCAAACGTCCATGGATCACACACCTGCTCACAGCCCACATCCATGGACTGTGGCCCCTCCATGGCCCATTACAGGGATTGGCAAACCATAGGAGACGGGAACCTCTACATCCGTTACCTACTGGAGCCCTCTTACCCCTGTCTCTGGCACCACAGGCACACTCACCCCATTAGAGGTCGTGGTTGAGGGACGGGTACCCTCTGCAAGCAGCAGGGCAAGCCTCCCTCTCGTCCCAAGGACGGAACGCCTCCAACATCATCCATACTCGCTGGGTCACTGTCTCTCCACATTATTATACATGGGTCTTACATAGGTCATCATCTCTCATTCAGGGCCATTACTTACGCCCTCATACACATAGTTCATCGGGTCCCTTAACTGAGTACTCTGACTCGGACCCAAAGGCGGTCTATGCCCGCCTGGCACACTACATACAATTGCCTCCACGGGCTACTTACATTCCGGTTCATCAGGACCTTTAACGGACTCCTCTGAGTCGGTCCCAAGGGCGGTCTATACTCGCCTAACATGATTTACGCACACCAGGTGCACAGTTCACACTATCGCTCGGGAACTGCTTTCTTACCGGGCACGGATCCGGGTCTCGCTACCTGGGTCACAGGTTCCACCAGGCATCCCCACAGGCTCCTTTCCCGGGCGTGTTTCACCCCACGCCCGGTCTAGCGTCCACGGGTCAACCATGGCTTCCCCCTCTAGGTGCGGACACGACCACGGACCTCGGCACCGGCATGGAGCTAGCATGCTCCCATCATGTCATGCACACAGAGCCTTGGACTGCTCTGCACTCAGGCTGGTCTCAGCTTCCATCTCAATCACTCTCAGCTTCCAGGATCAAGCTCAGCCTCCAGACTCTATCTGAGCTTCCAGCCTTCCAGAATGAATCTCTCTCACAATCACTCAGGTGGCCGGCTCTTATCGTGCCAGCCACTCCCACCTGGACACACCCCCTCAGCTGCTAATCATCAGCTTCCACACAGCTCAGGTTAACTCCCTGTGTTCCGGGTTGTCGGCACTCACTCATCACATCCTATTCCTCATGGACTCCTCTCACTCTCACTGCCGCTCATTAGGCTCATGAACTCATTGTGTTCAGGTTGGTTCACACAGTATTACCATCACAGGAAAACCGGCCAGTGTGCACAGGATCATCCTCTGATCCTACATGTGATGTACCCCGGCCATGCGGATCATGCCGGCGGTGCCTCACAATATACAATGTCAGATAAGCAAATACAGGTGGCAGTACAATAATTATAAGCAGATGGTTCAAAAGTCAGTTACCAATTGATGTTAAGCCTTGGTGTTGCACAGCCACATGGGACGTGTGTGCGTGTGTGGTAGCAATAGTTACTGGTTTCTTCCAACACAATATGATGGTGTGATCTCTTAGGCTTTCACATTACGATTTTCTGGGATCCATGGCTGTCCGTTGTAAAACGGACAGCCACGGATCCGATTTGGCCCCCATATTAACCTATGGGCACGAATCGGATTTGCCCTTAGTGGCATCCGATTTTTGTCAGATCCGTTTTGGTCCGATTTCTTCATGTACCCAAAATCGGACACTGCTCCGATTTCGGGCACAGCGGATCAAATCGGACCAAATCAGATCCGACATGATCCGTGGCCCGTAACATGAGGGCATATGGAGCATGGTCTGAGAAAACATCGGATGCTTTCTCGGACCCTATTTTAGTGTACTGAGCATGCTATAGCTATAACAAAATAGAATTTGAATATGTCATATTAATGACCTGTAGGAAAATAGAAGCTGAGCTGTGATTGGTTGCTATAGGCAGCCTAATAAATCTCCAGTCAACAGTAAACCCTCCCCCCGGCCGGGCAGTATATATTACCTCACACATAAAAGACAGCTCATGTGACTGACATCTGCCTTAATTCCCTATATGGCACGGGTTGCACATTCGCTGTTTTTAATCAGATGTTTATTTTTGGAAATTAAAGATACCAGACGTATGAGGCGACTTGTGCACATCTGTGTCTGTCTGTGTGGTGTGTGTTTTCTCTGAGGTGTGTGTCCCTGGGGTGTGTGTATGTGTCCCAGTGGTGTGTGTGTGTCCCTGTGGTGTGTGTCCTTTTGGGTGGGGAGGGGTGTCCCTGTGGTGTGTGTCCTTGTGGGGGGAGGGGTGTCTCTGTGGTGTGTGTGTGTCTCTGTGTCCCTGTGGGGTGTGTATGTGTGTATGTCCCTGTGGTGTGTGTGTCCCTGTGGGGTGAGTGCATGTGTCCCTATAGGGTGTGTGTGTCCCAGTGGGGGGGGGTGTCTGTGGGTGTGTGTCTCTGTGTTGTGTGTGTCTCTTTGTGGTGTGTGTGTTTGTGTTCGGGTGCGTGGTGAGTATCCAGTTTTGGGGCTCCACCTTAGCTGTTACTCTTTGTGTGCATGTGGTGTGTATATATGTCTCCGTGCGTGGTGAATATCCCATGTTGGGGCCCCACCTTAGTGACTATGTGCTGGTATATGCTGTTAGTCTTTGGCGCTGTCATTAAGCCCCTCTCATTCACAACTGTCAACTAGTAACTGTCACTTTCTCTCCATTATGTAGAGAGGGCCAAAACTGTTTGGTGAATTGGAACGCGCGGGGTTAAAATTTCGCCTCACAACACTATGACGCTCTCGAGATCCAGACCGTGTGACTGTGCAAAATTCTGTGGCTGTAGTTGCGACGGTATAGATGCCAATCCCGGACTTACACACACACATACGCACATTCTGCTTCATATATATATATATATATATATATATATATATATATGTAAAATATATGCACAATTGAGACTGCTTTGGGCTGAATACACAATAGTTGTATACACAATAGTGAATACTGCTAGCTGTATACACAATAACGACTACTGCTAGCTGTATACACAATGGAGACTGCTGCTAGCTGCATGGAGACTGCTGACAGCTGTATACACAATGGAGACTGCTGATAGCTGTATACACAATAGGAACTGCGGCTAGCTGTATACACAATGGAGACTGCTGCTAGCTGTATACACAATGGAGACTGCTGACAGCTGTATACACAATAGAGGCTGCTGCTAGTTGTATACACAATGGAGACTGCTGATAACTGTATACACAATGGAGACTGCTGTAGGCAGTATACACATTACAGATTTCTTATATGTACAGCACTATACTGTATGTACAGGTCCACACTATATACATACAGTGTATAAACTACTAATACATCATGTAATGTGGACCTGTATATATAGTAAAGTGCTGTGTACAGGCAGACAAAGTCAGACAGTCAAACAGACACAGACAGACATTAATAGAAAAAAAAAGAGAAAACAGAGCAAGTGCTCCCTGGGAAAAACCTGATGGATATTTTACAGGACCACTAGGGTGGGGGTATATAGATGGAATCTCACCTAATCTGGTTGTGCTGTCTCCGCACAACCAGAGTGTACGCTCTCCAGCTTCGCTCTGAGGAGACGTGGAAGCAGACCTGGATGGTGAAACAATCATGTGGTGCGAGCGGTCGTGTGACCATGGCGTCACGGCAGGTCCTTCACTTCCTCCAGGCTCCTGTAATCATATTACCGATCGGCTCTGCAGCTCCAATAAAGCTCACAGCAAGTGGGAATCAATTCAGTGTAATATATGGTGTCCTTATAAGAGTGCTGGAGCACAAAGGGGTATAAGGACAACATATATTACACTGAACAGACAGACATTAGGCACAAAGACACATGTCATAATCACCACCATCACAGGACCTGTGGTGATGTCACATGGAGGGGAGGCATCAGGGGTCACATGATTGGCTCAGGGAGGGATCAGGGATATGAAATTGGTGGGAGGGCCCGGGATGTGTACCTGTCATCCTGATTGGGCTGAGTGGGGCCCTGCTTTGAGTAAACAGAACTACCCCCTGCACATCTGTGACCCCCGTCCCCTGCTTGCCAGCTTTGCTTCAGCGGGCCCCTGACAAGAATCAGGCTAGTTAGCCCCTGATGGTAGCCCTGGCCTGGTGTACCTGGCTGGCATACAAAAATACAGTAAAGCACCACGTCATTTTTTTTTTATTTCAGGGAATCATTTTATAAAAAGCGCTCAACTATATTGCGGTTTTGGTGCTTATTTGGGCCAGGAGATGCAGATGAACACATTGAACACAATGCATGCAGTTTTACCAACAGAAACAAATAGTTTTACCAACAGAAACATGACACCTGCAGCAAAAACCGCGTTATGGTTTTGGTGCTTTTTTGGGCCAGGGGATGCAGATGAACACATTGAACACAATGCTCCGAAAAAAACATGAAATTTGCGTCAAAAACCGTGTTGTGGTTTTGGTGCTTTTTTTGGGTCAGGAGATGAACACATTAAAAATAATGCTTGCAGTTTTGTGGCAAAATTGCATAAAAAAAAGCACTTAATACGCGCCAAAAAAACATGTGGCGGGTTTGGTGCTCTTTTTGGCCAGAAGATGCAGATTAACACATTGAACACAATGCATGTAGTTTTGTGCCAAAGTTGCAGCAAAAGAGCATGAAATCCTTGGCAAAAATCGCATCAAGGTTTTGGTACGCCAATTCTTTGTGACAGCATCTGTGATTGGCTGTTGGGTCCCTCTGCAGTGAATATCCAGGAAGTTAATGAGCGGCCCCGGACGTACAAGCGGGTGGACGCTGATAAGTATAATGCTGTTTATTAACTATCTTCTTTTTTTACAGCTCCTAGTCCACATCCCATATCTTTACATTCCAAGTTCCGGGTTTGGACGCAAGTTCCAGCCACATTTTACCCTAAACCTGAACTTTAAAAAAAGTTTGGATATATTCGTTGAACCTGAACATCGGCAGTTTCGCCATCAGTAGCAGGCATCTCTCTTTGTTGAGAGTGCCAAGCTGAAGTTGAGGAGAGCCATAGGATCAAATACTTAATCAACCTTAAGACATAAGGGGTTGAGAGAAACGATCCACAGAGTGTATTATTTTACGTTGCATAACCTTGTTTTAGACCTAAACATTGCTGCCATTTCCTGCTTCATCACACCATGCCATGGTATGCAAGATGGTGACTGGATTTATGATTACATCCTGTTCTACAAGGAAGTCCTGGGAAGAAGTTGAATTCCATAGAAGTACTGACCAATCACAAAACGACACGTGACCTGGAGATGCTTGCTCAAGACCACTCCCCTTGATGACTTCATAGACCAACCCACAGATGACTTCATAGACCAACCCATTGATGACTTCATGGATCCGCCCATGGACTTACCCATTTTTCCAACCCACTAACCAATGAATATTCCCCAATAGCCAAGCCCCAGGGGTGCACGAAGCATCCCTGCCGACTGAGCCACAGTTGAAGAGCGGGGGTGCTGTTGGCAGCCGCGGATGAGGGCGGGAGGGTGGTGGGTGCTGTTGGCAGCTGCGGGTGAGGAGCGGGGGGGTGCTGTTGGCGACAGCCGACCGCGGGAGAGGTGCAGTACCTACTGACATTCAGGCTGAGCTCAGTGTAGCAGCAGACGCCGCCCCCTTCAGCTCTGCCGCTCCCCCTGTCTCCTTGCCGCCTGAGCCTCTGGTTCTGTGTGTCTGGTGTCATATTTTCATGCTAGCACTTAGTCCATATTTATTAAGTCCAGAGCAGGCAACTAATTAAATATTTCAAACAATGTATGTAAATAAATTTATTTTTAGTCAAAAACCTGTTTCTGAGGGAGAAATTTAATAATAAAGTGCTTAATTTCCTGGTAAAAAATGTGTAGGGCTTCACTGTATTTTCTATTGCCAGCTTAGGTAAACCAAGCAGCTACTGGCTGCTAACCCCCATAGTTAAATAAATAACTAAAAAAAAATTGGTGTGAGCTAGGCTGTAGTTTCTATTGCCAGCCAAGGTAACTCAGGTAGCTGGGCGCTGAAATACCCAGCGTGGTGAGGCCCAAGCATTCTGGGCCCCCCATGCTGAAAATTGTAGCCAGCAGCCTCCCCAGAATTGGCGCCTCTATGAGAGACACCAAAAGTGGGGGTTACCCCACTGTTCCAGCTGCTGTGTAGCCGTGGCAGACTAGGTAATAAAGGCATTAATGCCAGCTTTTTTTGGCAACTGATATCAAGCTGTATTGCTAATGTCAGCAGTCAGTATGACAGCCGGCCATTAGCAATACTTTCAGTAAAGAGGAAATAAAAACACACACAGAGAGAAATCTTTTATTACATATAAAATAGACACAGACACCTCGTTATCCATTTTATTAGCTTAAACCAAGTTTCCCTCTGTAATTCTGTAATCTTGCAGGAGGTGGGTATGATACATCACGCCTCCTCCATCTTTGTATACCTGAGTGTCCAAGGATGGCGGTCACGTGTGTATGTGCGTGCATGTATGTGTGTATGTGTGCAAGTGTGTGTATGTGTAAGTGTGCATATATGTGCGTGTGTGTGTGTGGAAGTATGCGCATGTTTATGTATGCGTATGTGGACCATTCCATGTCAAGTGAACCAATGATTATTACCTCTATATTTTTAATTCTTTTGAAATTTGTTATTTGATAATAGCATGTCAGACAATGCAAAATGTGAAGAGAGAAATTAAAAAAATTTTTTATTTTTTTTAAATGATTTTCAAAGTTTGAAAAAAGTGCGAATTTTGGTGTTGCCTGCCTTTACATTTCTCCTCATAACTCATATGATCCCATCGCGATCCCAACTTGAAATTTGGTACAGATGTGGCTAAGAGCATAGCAGACACATGGGCAGTTTGGAAAATTTTAAATTATGCCGATTTTTCGGAAATGTGTTTTAAAATTTTGAGTTTACGATCGCATGGGTAAAAAATTAACAAAGATACTCTTGTTTCATATCTGGCAAAAGCCTTGACAGTTCTGAGTAGAATGGTGTTTATTTTGATTCTCCATCTTATTTCTAGCCCGAGATATGATACAAAATGTAAAGCCAGACCAGGCCAAAATTCACGCTTTTTTAAACCTTTAAAAATCTGTAAAAAATTAACTGATAAAGAAAAAAATTCCAAACTTTTTATTAGTAATTAACTAAAGTTGTACTTCATATAGAACACTTCATAAATGACATCTTTAGTGATATAATAGAAAACAAATTTACATGTATAAATAGGGGTTAACATTTTTGGTTCTTTTAATCTTGTTTAATCAAACTTGAGGATATGATCACCTTTTTTCTTTTGGTTTGTTCAATGCATTCAGGTTGAAAATGCTGAGCGTTGTGTTCTGATTATTAAGATATATTTATCCTGGCACTTATGGGATTTGTGTTTTGTGTTTCTTTTTTGTTGCATATAAATGTTTTATTCAATAAGTTGTAATAACTCATACAACCATAAAATAAAAAATATATAAATTTGACAGGTCCCAAATTGAATCTCTGCACAAATATAACCAAGAACACAAGTAACACACAGGCATTTTTTCACAATTTTCAAATTAACATTTATTTCACAATTGCACATCAAAATTTTGAATTTGATTTTTCCCAAACAAAATATAAAAAAATATAGTCTTGTGACATATCAAATGAAAGCTGTTACTGTTCTGAGTAAAATGATGCCTCTCCCGCTTCATTATCTTATTTCTAGCCCGAGATAAAAAAAATGTAAAGTCATACCAGACGAAAATTCGCACTTTTTTAAAACTTTAAATATCTGTAAAAAATTAACTGATTAAGAAAATAATTAAAAACTTTTAATTTGTAATTAACTAAAGTAGTACTTCAAATAGAAAAAAAATTGAAAAAATCTAAAGACGTCAGGTAAAAAAAAATATTCATATTTAGATCACTTGATATGGAATGACTCATTGACGCTATTAATAGTAAAATATTTTAAAATATGATCCCATTGAAATCCCAACTTGAAATATGGTACAGATGTGGCTAAGACCATAGCAGACATATGGGCAGTTTTTGAAATATTTAAATGATGCCAATTTTTCGTAAATGCGTTTTAAAATTTTGCGTTTGCGATCGCATGGGTAAAATATTAACAAAGATCCTCTTGTGACATATCTGGTGAAAGCCTGCACAGTTCTGAGTAGATTGGTGTTTATTTTGTTTCTCTATCTTATTTCTAGCCCGAGATATTATAGAAAATGTAAAGCCATACCAGGCCAAAATTCGTAGTTTTTTAAAACTTTAAAAATCTGTAAAAAATTAACTGATGAAGAAAAAAATTCAAAACTTTTTTTTTGTAATTAGATAAAGTTGTTCTTCATATAGAAAAAAAATTAAAAAATCTGAAGACGTCAGGGAAAAAAAATATTCATTTTTGGATCACTTGACATGGAATGACCCATGTGTGCGTTTATGCACATGTATGCATGTATGTGCATTTGTGTGCGTATGTCTATGTTTGTACACGTGTTTATGCGCATGTATGTGTGATTACGTGCGTGTATATGCTCGTGTATGTGCTTGTGTGTTTGTATGTGTGTGCATGTGTGTATGTGCATGTATGTATGTATGTGTGTGCATGTATGCACGTATGTGTGCGTGCATGTATGTGCTAGTAAGTATGTGTCTGTATGATTGTGCGTGTGCACATGCACATGTAAATGTATGCATGCGTGTGTGTATGTGCCTGTGTGATTGTATGTGCGTGTATGCATTGCATGTATATGGGTGTGTGTGAATGCGCACATGTGATTATGTTTGTGTATATGCACATGTATGTGTGTGTATGTGCATATGTGTGTGTATGTGTATGCATGTTTGTGTGTGTGGGGATATCATACTTTGTTTATATGCGTGCGTGAATGTATGTGTGTGTGGGGACATTATACTGTGTATGTATGTGAATGTGTGTGTATATACATGCGTGTGTGTGTACATTTATGTATATGTGTATGTATGGCGACACGCTGCCTGCACCCAGCTCCGTCCATCCACAGCCGGTAGAAAAGTCTGTGGCTTGCAGACTTTCTTGCCAGCTGTGTCAGGATAGAGGTGGGTGCCGTGGGCAATGTCTAGCGCAGGGGGAAGATGGTCCAGCAGGGGGCGTGGTGGGCGATGTTTGATGGGGGTTTCAGTGTGGGTGTCCCGGGGGGATGTCACCGCAGGGGTCCCGGTGGGGGTGTCAGGATGGAATGTCACTGCAGGGGGGTTGTCTGGCGTTGTCATGTCTTACACATGCGGCTCCGCTCCGTACACCTCAAACACACTCCACTCTACTCCGTACATGTCATACACACACAGCTCCTCTCTGTACACATCGTACACACACGGCTCTGCTCCGTACACCTCGTACACACATGGCTCCGCTCCATACACCTAGTTACACATGTGGCTCCGCTCTGTACACCTCATACACACTCGGCTCCTCTCCGTACACCTCGTACACACTCGGCTCCTCTCCGTACACCTCGTACACACACGGCTCTGCTCCGTACATCACGTACACGCACAGCTCTGCTCCATACACCTCATACACACACGGCTCTGCACCATACACACGTGGCTCCACTCCGTACACCTCGTATGCATCATATGCACGCAGCTCCGGTCCATACACGTCGTACATGTACGGATCTGCTCCTTACACGTCATCCACACGTGGCTCCGCTCCATACACCTTGTACACATGTAGCTCTGCTCTGTACACCTTGTACACACACACCTCCTCTCCGTACACCTCGTTACACATGTGGCTCCGCTCCGTACACCTCGTACACACATGGCTCTGCTCCGTACACCTCGTACACACACTGCTCCGCTCCGTACACCTAGTACACACGCTGCTCCGCCTCTGTACACCTCGTACACATGCTGCTCCGCTCTGTACACCTCGTACACACGCTGCTCCGCACACCTCGTACACATGCTGCTCCGCTCCGTACACCTCATACACACGCGGCTCCGCTCCATACACATCGTACACGTACGGATCTGCTCCTTACATGTCGTCCACACGTGGCTCCGTACACCTCGTACACATGTGGCTCCGCTCTGTACACCTCGTACACACACGGCTCCTCTCTGTACACCTCATACACACTCGGCTCCTCTCTGTACACATCGTACACGTACGGATCTGCTCCTTACACGTCATCCACACGTGGCTCCGTACACCTCGTACACATGTGGCTCCGCTCTGTACACTTCGTACACATACGGCTCCGCTCCGTACACCTCGTACACACATGGCTCCGCTCCATACACCTCGTTACACATGTGGCTCCGCTCTGTACACCTCATACACACTCGGCTCCTCTCCGTACACCTCGTACACACTTGGATCCTCTCCGTACACCTCGTACACACACGGCTCTGCTCCGTACATCACGTACACGCACAGCTCTGCTCCATACACCTCATACACACACGGCTATGCACCATACACACGTGGCTCCGCTCCGTACACCTCGTATACATCATATGCACGCAGCTCCGGTCCATACACATCGTACATGTACGGATCTGCACCTTACACGTCATCCACACGTGGCTCCGCTCCATACACCTTGTACACATGTAGCTCTGCTCTGTACACCTTGTACACACACACCTCCTCTCCGTACACCTCGTTACACATGCGGCTCCGCTCCGTACACCTCGTACACACACGGCTCCGCTCCGTACACCTTGTACACACACGGCTCCGCTCTGTACACCTCGTACACACACGGCTCTGCTCCGTACACATCGTACACGCGGCTCTGCTCCGTACACCTGTAATGAGGTGTACAATTCAGATTGTATTATTGAAATTGATACTGAAATGAGCTGTGCACAGTCCGCCACTGCCCCCTTGTGGACAATTGCTGAAATAACTGCAGAGAGAAAAAAAACAGCATTGATTGCTGCTCCCCTCCCCCAACAGCCATGTGCTGAGGAGGAGAGAGGGCGGGAGATCAGTACAGACACAGAGTTGAACAAGAGAAGATCTGCCTGTGGATATCTGTTTAAAGTGGACTACTTTGCAACACCTTGCCGGAAAAATCACCCCGCAGAAGCCCCTGTGACTGATCCTGGGCCACTGGACTTTGGTGCTGTGACTCTGGCCGCTCTGCAAAACCTTGCCTGCCGAGCACCCAGAGTGCTTGTGCAGGGGCCGTGACCGACATAAGGGAGCCATTTGTGCTGCTGTGATCTCCCTTCTGCTGTTGCTCTGTGTGCCCTGAGACTGGGAGAGACAGACTGTTACCTGCAGAAGGAGACCAAAGAAGAAGAGTGAGGAGATCCCCAGGCCTGCTACGTGGGAGCGACATCTTCTTCTGTGATAAGACTGGTACGTGATTTTAGGGAAAGTTAGGGAAAGATACCTTCATTGTTGTGTTTTCTTTTCTTGCTGCGTACCCGGAAGAAGTGAAGATTCAGAGACTCTAATATATATACAAGTGCACATATAGTTCGGTTGACTGTGATATAAATATGTTTTACAGTAAAGAAATGTTACTACCGGTTAAATCTGAGTATGGGGATTCTGTTGAGAAAGATCATACACACACACCCGCGGCCTTACCACCGGTCGCTACATCTGGCGTAGTCGGCAGGATGTGTGATCAACAGAATCTCCTCCCGGTAGTAGCTTATAACCAGACTTATACTACAGCCTGCAGGTCCATATCCGGTGCTAGCACTCCGAACAGTGACACGGAGGAATTGAAGCAGATAGTAGCAGAGTTGCAGAAACAGATACTGCAGCTACAGCTCAGGCTAGACCAACAGGCGGACAGGCAAGCGAGACAGCAACCCAGTCGGCCTATGGGAAGGTGCTGGACATGCGGCGACCCCCGCCATAGGGCAAACCGTTGTCCGCAGCCTCCACCCGTGGTCCGATATACTAGAACCAGCAAGTCATGCCCCACAACAGCAGCCACCTTTAAACTAGACGCCCCAGCCAAAGCGGATCGCTCGGCAGGGGAGATCAGGGAAAAGGGTGTGAAGAGACAGAGCCAGACCGATAAGCAAGTACTGGCCACTCGGGTCCAGGGGACGGTGAAGTGGTTTAATGTCCGCGATGGGTATGGCTTCATCAACAGGAATGACACAAAGGATGACGTGTTTGTACATCAGACTGCCATAAAGCTTAACAATCCTCGTAAGTGCCTCCGCAGCGTTGGTGATGGGGAGGTGGTACAGTTTGATGTTGTGAAGGGAGAGAAGGGTACAGAGGCCGCCGACGTCACCGGTCCTGGGGGTGTTCCCGTTAAAGGAAGCAGATTTGCTCCCAACCGGCGCCGCTACCGCCGGCGATCCTACTCTCCCCGGGTAGAAAACGTGACTGAGTTTATTGGAGATATTGTGAGCCCTGAACAAGGGAGCGAAGGTGAACGGGGGGATGACGGTTTCCCCCAACAGAGGTCCCTACTCCGCCGGAGATCAATCCCTGTGATATCAACGGCCATCACTGCCTTGGAGCCGATGGTTGTTGACAGGGACTGTCAACCTTTAAGTGGGGGGGTATGTAATGAGGTGTACAATTCAGATTGTATTATTGAAATTGATACTGAAATGAGCTGTGCACAGTCCGCCACTGCCCCCTTGTGGACAATTGCTGAAATAACTGCAGAGAGAAAAAAAACAGCATTGATTGCTGCTCCCCTCCCCCAACAGCCATGTGCTGAGGAGGAGAGAGGGCGGGAGATCAGTACAGACACAGAGTTGAACAAGAGAAGATCTGCCTGTGGATATCTGTTTAAAGTGGACTACTTTGCAACACCTTGCCGGAAAAATCACCCCGCAGAAGCCCCTGTGACTGATCCTGGGCCACTGGACTTTGGTGCTGTGACTCTGGCCGCTCTGCAAAACCTTGCCTGCCGAGCACCCAGAGTGCTTGTGCAGGGGCCGTGACCGACATAAGGGAGCCATTTGTGCTGCTGTGATCTCCCTTCTGCTGTTGCTCTGTGTGCCCTGAGACTGGGAGAGACAGACTGTTACCTGCAGAAGGAGACCAAAGAAGAAGAGTGAGGAGATCCCCAGGCCTGCTACGTGGGAGCGACATCTTCTTCTGTGATAAGACTGGTACGTGATTTTAGGGAAAGTTAGGGAAAGATACCTTCATTGTTGTGTTTTCTTTTCTTGCTGCGTACCCGGAAGAAGTGAAGATTCAGAGACTCTAATATATATACAAGTGCGCATATAGTTCGGTTGACTGTGAGATAAATATGTTTTACAGTAAAGAAATGTTACTACCGGTTAAATCTGAGTATGGGGATTCTGTTGAGAAAGCTCATACACACACACCCGCGGCCTTACCACCGGTCGCTACACACCTTGTACACATGTAGCTCTGCTCTGTACACCTTGTACACACACACCTCCTCTCCGTACACCTCGTTACACATGCGGCTCCGCTCCGTACACCTCGTACACACACGGCTCCGCTCCGTACACCTCGTACACACACGGCTCCGCTCCGTACACCTCATACACACACAGCTCCGCTCCGTACACCTCATACACACAGGTCTGATCCTTATAAGTTGTTATGGAAACCCTGACTCCTCCCCTCCATGTGACATCATCACAGGTCCTGTAAGCACAGAGCAGCCATATATGTGGTGTGCGGCTCTGCAGGTGGAGGTATGTGGCTTTTTCCTTTTCTATATAACAGTACTAAATCCTATTGTATATGCATTTTTTTCTGTATAGACTTTATATGAATCCAGTATTGTTATTGTTCCACATTGGGGGAAAAATTCCTTCCTGACTCTAGATACGGCAATCAGACTATAATTCCCTGGATCAACGCCCTATCAAAGAATCTAGTATGTATAACTTTTAATATTATAGTTTTCAAGAAAGGCATCCAGGCCCTTCTTAAATGTTAGTAGTGACTCACTCATTACAACATCATGTGGCAGAGAGTTCCATAGTCTCACTGCTCTTACAGTAAAGAATCCGCGTCTGTGATTATGATTAAACCTTCTTTCCTCCAGACGTAGAGGATGCCGCCTTGTCCCAGTCTCAGGCCTAAGGGTAAAGAGATCATTAGAAAGTTCTCTGTACTGTCCCCTCATATATTTATATATTGTAATTGTCACAAGTTGACTGCTCTCCAGTCTGTGTATTTAAGGCCTGCTTCACACATTCGTGAAACCACAGACATGTGAGACAAGGCTGTTTGTGGGCGGGGCATGTATGCATGTGTCACTGATCATGTGACACATGTGTACTATCTGTGGATAGCACACGGACAGCCTGTTACCTCATACTCACCTCCCTCCAGCGCTACTGCTCCTCTCACTTCCGGTCCACTGTTGGGCTCAGTGAAGAGAGCCTAATGAGTGTCACCGGAAGTGAGAGGAGCAGTAGCGCTGGAGGGAGGTGAGTATGAAATTCTTTATCTTTACAGTCCAAAGGTTTGTGCACACGGATGTCACATGGGTGACATCTGTGTGCATGGATGTTTTGGGGCAAAAGCGGTCCGTGCTTCTGCATAAGCCATGGATCCGTATGCTCAGTACACTAAAATCGGGTCCGGGGAGCAATCTGCTGTTTCCTTGGACTCACGCTCATAAGCCCTCATGATAACTGGCGCGGATCCTGTCAGATTTGATTGTGTCCGATTTGGTCCGCTGTGCCCAAATTCGGAGTAGTCTCCGATTTTGGGCACAGCAGAACATCGGTCACAATCAGATCTGGCACAAATCAGATGCCATTAAGGGCAAATCCGATCAGATCCTTCGCCCATAGGGACACATGGGGGCCAAATCGGATCCATGGCTGTCCGTTTTACAACAGACAACCACAGATGGCAGAAAAACGCAATGTGAAAGCAGCCTTAGGCTACATTCAGACTGTCCGTTGTTTGCAGTGCACTGCAGAAAACGAATCACTCAAATGACATCCCAGCAAAGTCTATGGGTTTTCATTTTTGCCATTCAGACTGTGCCCTTTTAATCAAGACCCTGGAATTTTTCGTTATTTATTTTCGCTTTTTGCTCCCCTGCTTCCAAGAGCCATAACTTTTTTATTTTTCTGTCAATATAGACATATGACGGCTTGTTTTTTTCAGGATGAGTTGTACTTTCTTATGCAATCATTTATTTTACCATATAGTGTACAGGGAAATTGCAAAAAAGTGCAATTACATGTTTGTTTATTGGTTTTTTTAGTCGCCATGTTCAATATATTGTAAAACCGGCATGACATTGTGATACCTCAGGTCAGTACGAGATTGTAGATACCAAACATGTATACCTTTACTGGTATCTAAGTGGCGAAAAAAAAATTCAGAAGTTTGGGGAAAAAAAAAATTGCACTTTTTACGCCATGTTCTGCGACCCGTAGCGTTCTCATTTTTCAGGATCTGGGGCTGTGTGATGGCTTTTTTTTTGCGTCTTGAGCTTACGTTTCTAACAATACCACTTTTGGGTGGATGCGCTGTTCTGATTGCCCGTTATTGCATTTTATAGCAAAAAAACGTAATTTTGGCGTTTGGACCTTTTTTCCGTTACACATATTTTTTCAATATTTTTATTGTGAATGGGTGAAAAGGGGGGTGATTTGAACTTTTCTGTTGTTTTTTTCCCCATATTTGTAAAAACCTTATTTTGCAAATCATTCTTATGTTTACAGTGCCCCTTAGAGAGGCACCCTGCTGCAGCACCCGATCGCTTCAGACAGATACCGATGCAGCTCATCGGTATCTGTCAGAATCGTGGATGCTGAGTGGTTGGCAGCGCTTGCAAACCACTCTCCGGAAGCAGTCCGTGACAGCTTCCAGGGTCAAGCCAGGAACCCCGGCTGTCACAGTATCGCGGGATCTCCTGTGCAGGCGGGGAACAGCACGTTCCTTGCCGTGGCGCCTTTGGATCCTGCTGTCAGTGATTGACAGCGGGATCCAAAGGGTTAACAGCATCGATAGGATCCCGGATCCGATCGGTGCTGTTAGCCCATTGAGATCAGCCTGATGAGGTTAGCCTGATGAGATCATCTGTGATGTCGGGTGTTTTATGTCGGGTGTTTGATGTAAGCTCCACGCCGGAGCTCACATCAAACAACGGGACACGACCCATGACATTGTACAACGTCATGGGTGATGAGGGGGTTAAAGTGATCCATTTTTTCACTTTAGGAGAGCTCCGTTTTGGAAAAGGACCTGTCAATTTGTCTGGCATTTTTCTCCTGCATTTTTCCCATAGAAGACCTTCAAAATGGAGCAAAAAATTAGCAGTCAAAAACAGATCCAACAACAGATCAAGGAACGGATCCTTTTTTTAACTATTCAAAAAAAAAACGGATCCAGTTTTTCTGCAGACTTTGTAATAAAAATGGAGGCTTAAAACAGAGAAAAAAAATGCACATTCTGAATATAGCCTTAAAACAAATAGACACGGATCACAAATGATGCAGTGTGAAGGCAGCCTTAGGTTACATTCAGACTGTGCGTTTTTTCCCCATTTTGATGGGTTCCTATGGGAAAATCGCCAGACAAATTGACACGTCATTTTCCAAAACAGAGTTCTCCTAAAGTGAAAAAACGGATCACTTTAAACGAACACAGTCTGAATGGCAAAAATGAAAACCCATAGACTTTGCAGGGATGTCATTTGAGTGGTCTGTTTTCTGCAATGCACTCTAAAAAAACGGATGAAAAACGCTACATTCAGACTGTACGTTTTTTGTTCCCGTTTTTTTTCACTTTAGGAGAGCTCAGTTTTGGAAAAGTGCATGTCAATTACTGTGGAATTTTTCTCCTGCGTTTTTCCCATAGTAGTCCTTCAAAATAGGGGGGAAAAATGCAGCAGTCAAACGGATAAAAAATGGATCCAAAAAGGATCCAAAAAGGAATCCGTTTTTTATCCATTCAAAAAAAAAATTCAGTTTTTGTGCAGACTTTGCAAAAAAAACACAGGTCAAAACAGAGGAAAAAAAACGCAGTCAGAATGTAGCCTAAGCCTACGTTTTCCCAAAGTGAAGTGAATAACTCCAAGTTTAAAGGGAACCTGTCAGGTCGTTCTACCCCTCTATCCTATCACTACCTGTCCCTGCACCTTGTAAGCTCATCCCTAACCATCCCTCTCTGCTCTAAAAGGGCCCTATAAAGATACAGACAAATGAGTTATATCCTTACATAAAATCTCCAGTTGGAGACTGGAAAGGCATGCTCCGGGTCTGCATTCTCCCCTCCTTGCTCTGTCTCTGCATGCCCCGCTATGGGAACAGTTGGTGATGTCAACTTCCTGTTTGTGGCACATTAGTTCTCCCTCCCATATACTAATGTGCCATAAACCGGAAGTTGATTCCACCAACCGTTCCCATTTTATTTAGGTGTATCCATATATATGGCCCACCCTATAGAATTAAGTAAATAGAAACTGTTCATGCTTGGTTGTGTCGGTTAGTCTTTTGATACATTTGTAGCATTTTTTTCTGGCTGAGCACCCCTCTATTGCCATGGGGTATTCACTTTCCGATACACCTAGGATCCTATCTATCCTATCAGATTATTAATCGCACGTAGAAGCATTTCAGATTAGGGTCCCAATCTAAAGAGGATCACCTTGTTGTTGGTTATTGGGCTCATATGCAATGGCCAATACATTAACTAAGCATCTCTTTTTTCCAAACATACCTACAGCAGTTCTGCAATGTCAAATTTTCTCTGTTCCATTATGTAGTAAGCTAAATTAATTTTTCATTTTTTTCTAATGTTCCTTCAGCATTAATAGAGGCCATAGTCTATTTACTTAATTATAATGTTCTAGTGTGCAGCTCTTTGTAGTTAATTTTTTTCATCTAGTACCTGTTCACACTTGGTGTTGCCAGTCAGTCTATTGATAAACCCTCCACATCGTAGGCACGCCAAAACTGTCCTCTTTATTCCCTTTTAGACCACTGTCGTAGTTCCTCTACACAAACAGAACACACTATATGTGGAACCCCCAATTTGTCTTGATCATTTAGTATTACACCAAAGGTCACACAAGGGGGTCATTGTATGGTGCAAGCCTATGGAGTTGGTCTTTGTACAAAAATTGTAGATGATGGATTTGTTTCGATGTTTTTGCTGAATTCAGCAATTGAATATTATTGTTTATTATTATTATTATTATTTTATGTGTATAGTGCCATTAGATTCCATGGTGTTTTACATATGGAAAGGGTAGATGAGGACAAGTACAATATGCATGGACAGTCAAGTCGTACAGGTACAGGAGGGGAGAGGACCCTGTCCGCGAGGGCTCACAGTCTCCAAGGGACGGGTGTGGATACAGTAAGAGGGGTTAGTGCTGATCGTGAGATGATGCGGTGGAGTGGGTCTCATTCTAGTTTGTAGGCTTGTTGGAAGAGCTGGGTCTTCAGGTTTCTTTTAAAGGTTCCCAGGGAAGGCGAGTGTCTGATGTGTTGGGGGAGAGAGTTCCAGAGTATAGCGGATGCACGGGAGGAATCTTGTATGCGGTTGTGAGAGGAGAAAATAAGATGGGAGTAGAAAAGGAGTCCTTGGTAGGATAGCAGGTTGCGTGAGGGTAGGTATCGGGAGAACATGTCAGAGATGTATGGAGGGGACAGGTTGTGGATGGCTTGGTATGTCATGGTTAGGGTTTTGAAGCGGGATGTCTAAGAAGTGGGGAGCCAGTGAAGGGCTTGGCAGAGGGGTGAGACCAGGGAGTAGCGGGGAGACAGGTGGATTAGTCTGGCAGCAGAGTGTAGGATAGATTGGAGAGGTAGCAGGGAGGCCGGTTAGCACAAGGTTGCAGTAGTCAAGGCGGGAGATGATGAGAGCATGAGCAAGTGTTTTAGCTGTGTCATGGTCAAGGAAAGTGCGGATCTGGGAAATGTTTTTGAGCTGTAGTTGGCATTAAGTGGCGAGGGCTTGGATGTGATTCTTGAAGGATAGGGAGGAGTCAAGGATTACCCCGAGGCAGTTTGCATAGGGGACTGGGGTGAGTGAGCAGTCGTTGACATTGATAAATAGGTCTGGTAGAGGGGGAGAGCGACTTGGGGGGGAAGACGATGAACTCAGTTTTGTCCATGTTCAGTTTGAGAAAGCGAGCAGAGAAGGAGGAGATGGCGGAGAGGCATTGTGGAATTTTGGATTTTGGATAGTAGGGAGGTGATGTCAGGCCCAGATAGATAGATCTGGGTGTCATCGGAATGGAGATGATACTTAAGGCCGTGGGACTCAATGAGTATAGATGGGGAAGAGTGGGGGTCCCAGAACCAAGCCTTGGGGACACCAACAGATAGGAAGTAGAGCGAAGAGGAGGTGTGGGAGTGGGTGACACTGAAAGTCCAGTCAGCTAGATATGAGGAGATCCATGAGAGGGCTAGGTGAATAATGCCAAGAGATTTCAGAATCTGTAGTAGGAGGGAATGGTCTACGATGTCAAAGGCGGCAGATAGGAGGAGGATGTAGTAATGTCGCTCGCTCTTAAGGTCAGTAGGTCGGTGGTGACTTTGGTTAGGGCTGTTTCGGTGGAGTGATGGGGTTGGAAGCCGGATTGTAGGCGGTCAAAGAGGGAGCAGGAGGAGAGGTGGGAGGACAGTTCTGAATGGACGTGTTATTCAAGTAGTTTTGAGGCAAAGGGGACAAGAGATATGGGGTGATAGTTAGAAACAGATGATGGGTCGCGGAAGGGTTTTTTGAGGATGGGTGTGTTCAAGGTGTGCTTGAAGGATGAGGTGAAGACGCCAGTAGTGAGTGATAAGTTGAAGAGGTGGGTTAGGGCAGGGATGAGGACTGTGGTAAGGTTCCAGATGAGGTGGGAGGGGAGTGGGTTGAGGGCACAGGTGGTGAGGTGTAATCATGACAGAAGGGAGGAGAATTACATATTTTGAAACTATTTTACTCTTGCAGACCAGTTATTTTTACTTTCTTTGGCAATAAGTGTCTCTGTCACAACCTTTTCTGCCCTATTTTGTTTTTCACTTTTTCACTTAATTAATTTTTTCTTTCTAATTTTTAGTTCCCTTGTGTGAGTCGGGCCGGCAGGGAAGAGGTTACTCAGATACAGGGCCAGGATGCTACTTCAGTGGGGATCACGGGTGGTTGGGTCCCGGTCCCGTACTCTGGACACTCAATGGCTGAGGGGGAAAACTATTTGGGATGGGGGATTATACGTGTATGACTGACTTAACTGTCACTGTTACTAATGACACGAATCCTGTTCTGCTAAGTTCCACCCCCGGGACCTACTGAATATACAGTCCCTGGTGCTAGAGTGGCTGTGATTGGGATTTTGTGGTTTTGCTAACAGACTCCCCCCTCTACCTGTGACTATGGAGGCACTACACCTTTTGTTTGGGATGCAGTACCTCCATGTGCCGTCCCGCCAAAGGGGCGCCACACACCCCCTTGGTTAAATATACTCGTCCTGGAGTGTCCGAGTATTGAAGCCAAACCGGGTTTGCTCTTAAATTTTCATTACATATAACCGGGTTACTTTTAAACATCAACATCACATCAAACAATATGCATACTTTCTTCCTTTGCAGGAGGCAGTTATACTTAGAACATTGCAAAACTAAATTGGATTCTAGTCCACATTGGCCCAACGGGGCCGGGTATTGAGTCTCTGATTTACTTCAATCAGGCTCCAAGTCTTTTCAGATTCTGTAGGGAAAATACTCAAAATACAGCTTTATACAAAGCACATGGTACCGGGGTCATTTTAACAGTCTTGGCACTTACTAATCTGGATCGTGTACCAACCTCGGGGTCCCGCATGGCGTTCATATGTTATAACATCACCTTTATATAAATCGCTGTCCGGGTGGCCTTGTGGGAGATGGTGTTCGACCTCTCTCCTTCCTACAAATATCTCAACATAGAGGCCTTCCTCCCGGGCAAAGCCATACCCGGTCACCAGATTGAACATGGTGATTGTCCCCTTTTTCCGCTGGTCCACAGGTAATGGCGGCTGGGTACGGGCAAAGGCACGGGTCTGACGATTCTCCATCTCGTTGACCACCATGCTTCCCGCCGCCTCTGCCGTTCTGCTTTATCATCCCCTGCAGGCTGGATGAACCACGGACTTCCGACTGGTTGCCAGGAGTGCAGGGTCGGGGTTGGAGGTTGGTACCCAAATCGCCTCACCTCCATTCCAACCCGAGATGTTGGATGCTCCAGGCGACTGGCCCACCATAGCTCGCGGGGCCTAGACACCTCTGTGCCATTGGCTTGTTGCTTCTAGCAATCGGCCCACTATAGCTTACGGGGCCCGGACGCCCCTGTGCCGCCGATTGGTTCTTCCTCTCTGACCTCCTCTCCGGAACTCACATGGTTGTTAGAGCCTTCTTCTTCACATTCCTCTACGATCAGGTCGGGCTCCTTGGAGAACCGGATCAGACTTTCTGGTTCGGCAGGCTCTGCATCAGCCCAGTCATCGTTGGTATTGGACTTGCGGTTCTCCTGACTGGGTAGTTGCCAATGTCTCTCGTTTTCCCTATTCACTTTTCATAGTCCCGAGCTGGTGCGGTCCGGTTCTTGACCTGCCCCCTTGGATGTTTGATGGCAAGGGGGGCGAGGAGACACTTTGGCGCCTCTTGTATGACCTTACCTTGATAAGGGGCCGAGGCATGCCCCTAGGCCAGCACATAGTCTTTTAAATCTTTAGACCCACCTATTCTGAATAGTTCAGTCTATCAGTCCTCGGGTCTGGTCGGGTCCCGGTCCCGTGCCCTGGATACTCAATGGCTGGGGGGGAAAACTATTTGGGATGGGGGATTATATGTGACGCCACCTGTGGTACATGGTAATGTAGTTACCAGTGCTGCAGCCGGCCGCTGAGGTGATGGTGATGCAGGTTTGGGTAGTACAGCTCCCCACAGGCAGAGCTTTACCTCTGGGTAGTGGGGTGGATGAGGGAAGTAGTTAGTCCTTGGCTCTGTGGTGCTGTAGGAGCCTCCCAGGCGATGCAGAGACACCAAGTTAGCCCAAACAGTTTTTTACTGGTACCAGATGGATCATTAGGTACACAGTACAGTCTAGTTTTGTTGCCACAGGTTTTGGGGATTAGCACAGAGTCTGTCAGAGGTGCTTTTCGAACACTTTCTTAGTCCTGTTCCTTTATGAGCTATTTTGGCTCCTTACACTCCCACTCTTGAGTCTGGTTTCTGGTCCCCGGGTCTGTTGCTTAAAGTTTCTAATTTGTCAGTGTCTTCAACCCAGCTATGGGACAGAGGTTGGACTACTTTGATGGGTGCTGTAGCACCTTCTTGATAAGGCCCACAGCCTGCCGATCAGCAGTTTGGGATAAACCTTAACAAACCGCCTCGGTTCCGGTTTTCCGGTGTTGACCTGGACTCTCCAGTCGGCTCCAACCAGTCCTGGAGTGTCCCCTTCGTTGTCTGGGTCACCTCTCAGTTTAGAGGTGCCCTCCTGTCACTACCGCAGGGTCCCCTGCGTCCGTCCTCTCTGCTCTCCTCACACCGTCTGACTGACTTAACTGTCACTACTCCTGCTCTGCTAAGCTCCACCCCCCTGGGACCTACTGAATATACAGTCCCTGGTGCTAGGATGACTGTGATTGGGATTCTGTGGTTTTGGTCGCAGACTCTGTAGCTCCCCCTTCTACCTGTGACTATGGAGGCACTACACCTTTTGTTTGGGATGCAGTACCTCCCTGTGGCGACTCGCCAGAGGGGCGCCACATTCTGCTTTAAAGGAAACCTATCAAGTCCCCCATGCACACAGAACCACAAGCAATTCTGTGCATATGCTTATAATCCCTGCCTAACAGTCCCCGCATATAGTAGCATACATAAACAGATTTTAAGGAAAAGTATTTCTAAACACCGTTTATGAGATGCTAATTAAGGCTTTGACTAGTCAAGGGGAAGTTAGTTCTGCCGACTAGTTAGCCCACTTAGCATGTTATCATGCCCTATGCTTTACACAACCAGTGTCATCGGTATCACTATACAAAGCTGCGCATGCAAGCGGCTTTGAACCTCTCAGCATTGAGCTTCTCTGACATCGGGTGAATGTGTCATCAGGTGACAAGAAAAGACAAGTGCTGTATTTAGCTCTCTACATCAGTATCCCATACTTGAGCCACCAATCCAACATCAACATATTAATGTTTTTAGTAATTCTATTATTACATGGAATCCTTTATGATTTTACCTCAGCTCTTCTTCTCCCCATTCAGGTCTCTACAATATCGGATCTTCTCAGATAAGATCTTCTATATAAGAGAATTCTCCTGATTGACCATCAAAGATGGATATGGACAGGGACAAGATGGCGGAGAGGATCTTCCACCTCACCCTAGAGATCCTCTTCCTTGTTACTGGAGAGGTGAGAGATTGTGATGACAATGTCACATGACATCATTCTTATCTATGGACAGAATAACAGATGACAGAACTGGAGAGGTGAGGACTCTGGAAATGTCTGGAGACTGGAGATTTATTAATGTGTCTCTCCATAACCAGGATTACACAGTAGTGAAGAGCTCTAGTGATCTGTGCTGTCAGGACCCTGTGTCTGAGGGAAGAGCCCTGAGCCCAATCACGGGGCCTCCACCTCACCCCCTGATACATGAGGACATCAATGACCAGAAGATCCTACAACTCACCTACAAGATGATTGAGCTGCTGACTGGAGAGGTGACACTGCTGGGAATGCTGCTGCTGCTGGGACATTATACAGTAACGCTATGAAGGGATCGGGGGATGACAATGGTATCATTGTATGTGTCAGGTTCCTATAAGGTGTCAGGATGTCGCCGTCTATTTCTCCATGGAGGAGTGGGAGTATTTAGAAGGACACAAAGATCTGTACAAGGACATAGTCATGATGGAGGATCCCCAGCCCCTCACATCACCAGGTAATAGACAGGACTAAATACACACGGCCTATAATGATCTGTATGTAAAGAATGAATTCAGTCCCTGTATGTGTCTCCTCCAGGTCTATCTAGTGAGAGGACAACACCAGAGAGATGTCCCCGTCCTCTTCTCCCACAGGACTGTAAACAAGAAGATCCCGATGTTCCTCCGGATGATCAGGTAGATGGAGAGAAGGTGTGATGAGATCTCCCTATGATGTGTAGACGGCTGTGAAGGTCTTGTGCTCCGTCTTGTTTTATCCTCCAGTATTCTATTCTATGTTTTATACTTGTGTAATGAGAACGGTGGAGATGGCAGATTACAGCTGATCATAGATGGGACTTCTCCATCTGTCTGTGACTTTTACAATCTTTGTTTCAGGGTGAAGATCTGACCCATATTAATACTACAGAGACATATGTGTGGAATGATGAATGGATTAAAGTGGAGATTCCTACAGATGACTATCAAGGTGAGTGGTGACCAATAAATGTGGAGAAGTAGCAGATTCTTCTCAATTAGCGGCCAGGCATTTTTCCTGTGCGGTAGTCCAGCAATATCAAGTGATCACCATTTTGATGCTAGATCACTGAATGCCTATTGTTACTTTGGGCACTTGAAGCCCTTTTGTTAGTGAAATATATTTTATCCAGAGCTTCCAACTGGGAGAATCCATATATTTCCCTGGAATTAGAAGATATTGATCCTTACTTTGCCAGATCTATTGAGTCTATACAGTCTATTGAGAGCGTATGTAGAGTACTGATTACTTAAGAAAAATATTATGATGGGCCTCTAAGAGAAAGTAAGAGGGTATTGATGCTGTTGCCTTTCATTTGGAAAGCCTTCTGTAGTCGGATTGGAACAGAATTATTTTTTTCTTCGTCATATCGCCCCCAGTCTAATAGTATTTCAGAGAGGTCTAACCAGTCATTAGAAACCTACCTGAGATGCTTTTGTTCCAAAAGTTAGCTTGAATGGGGTATTTATTTACCTTTGGCGCAGGTTGCCCTTTATAATAGGCGCTGAGGGTGGGAGGAGATTCCTGGGGTGTCTGAGACTTCCAACATATTGAAAACTATTTGGGAGAGGATTCCACGACAGTTTTAGAAAGCATCCACAGGCAAAGTCATTGCTGTTAGATGCTGGTTGGAGAGGGAGCAGTTGGTGGTTGGGGATCTGGTGTGGGTGTCCATGGAAAACCTGAGGGAGAAAAAGAGCCACTGTAATAAGGGTGCACACTATATGCAGAGAAATAGTAAGCTTGGACAAAAAAACATAAAAACAATTAAAGGGACCCTGACCCCTCCAAATCATCCCCAACTCTATTAATACCTGTCCCTACACCCTGTAGCAGCGGGTCCTTTTCTGTAAAAAAAAAAAAGCGTTGTGTAACATTGTGAAAAACGCCATTATACACTTACATGTCAGGGACTTCTTCGCCTTGAATAAGTCTCACAGGGCGTTCCCTGTGAGACTCTAAACCCTCCTGAGCAGTGCATTACTAATCCTAGTCCTCCTTGCCCTTCTGTATGGGCTGTGAGACAGTGCGGGGGATCATATGCGAGGGGCGCTATGTCTCCCCCAGAATGCGCACTGTCACGTATTGAGCCCGGTGTAGGGTATGAGAGAAAGGGACGGTCCGCTCCCTCCGCTCCGGGTCTTGCAAGGTCCCGGAAGGAGACACGGAGTTAAAAGCCTGAGCAGGAGGCAGGGCGGGGTTCCTTGTACACAGAATTGTGCCTTAGCTGCAGGAGCAGCAGAGATATATTCAGGAGAGGTCTAGAGTTCCAGGGGGCCGTGTGCTATAGTAACACGGCCTAGCCCAGGAGGGCTGGGAGCTTGGCGTGACCTATAACGGAGGCCTTTGGCCTGAAGGACCCGGAGTTACTTTATATGAACTGTGTCCTGTGTACCCGGCTGTGACCCGGATTCCGGCAGACTGTGCCACCGCTGTGAGTGTATCAGCAATAAACACCGGGTCCTGTGTGAACTACTACCGGGCTCCACGTGTTTCCTGACTTGCGATCCAGGCGCTGCCCCACATATGGTGGAGAATGCGGGCAACTGCCGGCCCGGTGAGGTGTAGCATACAGTCCTGGTGAAGCCCGCGCTACTGTTGCCCTTCCTTCCGGAACCGCTGGTGAAAGTGACTGTTTCATGAGGCTAATGAGCGGCAGCTAAGTGAGAGGAGCAGCAGTCATTATAGCCGCCAGTCTCTTGCGGGGTGCCCGACACTGCATGTCCATACTTAAGCCGGCCACGCTACAGTTCAGGCCTGCCGCTGATATGGAGGAAATCCTAAGGCAGCTGGTACTTACCCAGCAACGGCAACAAGAACAGCAGCAGCGACACGAGGAGCAGCAGCTCCGACAGCAGGAGCAGCAACAGCGACAGCAGGAGCAGCAGCAGCGACAGCAGGAGCAGCAGCTTCGACAGCAGGAGCAGCACCAGCGACAGCAGGAGCAGCAGCAGTTGCTACAACAGGAGCAGTTTCTACAACAGCAGAAAACGAATGAACTGCTCCTGCAGCAAATTGCGGCCTTACGAGACCCGCCAACAGCGCCTCCCCCGGAGCGGCGTGAGGCCCGGGACCAGGTCCGGTCGGCACTGCGGAAGCTGAGTCCAGAGGACGACGTAGAAGCCTTCCTCACCGTCTACGAGCGCACCGCAGAGCGAGAAGGCCTCCCTCCCGCTCAGTGGGCTGAAGTGGTGGCGCCATTCCTGATGGGCGATGCCCAAAAGGCCTACACGGACCTCAGTTGGGAGGAAGCACAGGACTACGCCAGACTCAAAGGTGAGATCCTTGCTAGACTGGGGGTCAATACTTATGTCCGAGCCCAACGAGTGTTTTCCTGGTCCTACGTGGAGTCCAAGCCGGCTCGCTCCCAGGCGTATGACTTGTTGCAGTCGGTGAAACGGTGGCTCCAGCCGGAGAGCTTGACTCCGGGACAGATGGTGGAAAGGGTGGTGGTCGACCGGCTGGTACGGACTCTGCCGGTTGCGATACAGCGTTGGGTGGGGCAAGGGGACCCGGGTACCTTGGACCAGGTGGTTAGCTTGTTAGAGCGATATACAGCCACCCAGGAGTTCATACGGGACTCTGCCCCACTGCGGCAGTTACGCCGGCCTCCGGAGCCGGCTAAAGGTGTACGTCCATCCCCAGGGGACTCTCCTAAAAACGTACCCGCTGAGAGGACACCCCAAAACGGGGCTGACAGGAGACCAGGCTCCAAAAGAAGGAGCTTCCGGCCCAGCGCTGCCACTGCTACGTGGTGCTGGCGGTGCAAAGGACCAGGACATGTGGCTGCCTATTGCCCACTAACGGCGGAACCCATGGACTGCGGGTTCACACGCCGGCTCTCGATGTATGCCAGCCCCGTGTACACTGCAGATGTGGTGGATCCCCTAACGGAACCACATCTGTGCCCAGTGCTCATTAATGGACACAGAGCGGAAGCTCTCTTGGACTCTGGCAGTTTGGTGACGCTGGTTCGGGCGTCCTTAATCCCCGGGTTGCAACTCACTGGTGAATTGATCGGGGTCCGGTGTATACACGGGGACCTACGCGAGTATCCAACCACGGAGGTGACGCTATCCACTTCATGTGGAGAGGTGACCCACGTGGTTGGAGTGGTAAACTCTCTACCCTACGGGACTGTGCTGGGAAGAGACTTACCATTGTTTTGGTCCTTATGGGGAAGGAAGAGTAACCCTTCCCTGATGCCCGGGAATCAGGGTGCTGAACCCGACGACCCTGAGACCGGGACACCTGCCGTAGGGGTCGCCAACATAGGGCTAGAGTGTCACCCCGATAGGTTCCCGGTAGACGTATTGGCAGGAGAGGTCGAGGAGACCCCACCGCTTCCAGAGTTGGAAGTATCCCGGGGAGCGTTTGGGACAGCCCAGCTACAGGACCCCACACTGACCAGGGCCCGAGAAAGGGTAACAGAAGTAAACGGGGTAGCTCAGCAGCCAGGGGCTGAGAATGTATTTCCACGCATGGTGATTAACCGGGAGTTACTTTATAGGGTGGACAAAGTCAGGGATGAGGTCGTGGACCAACTGGTAGTGCCGCAGCCACACCGCCGGGCAGTCCTAGAGATGGCCCACTCCCACCTGCTAGGGGGCCACCTTGGGGCTAAAAAAACGCAAGAACGCATCTTGCGGAGGTTCTTCTGGCCGGGCGTGTATGCGGACGTCCAGAGGTACTGTGACTCCTGCCCGGAATGTCAGCTGACCACACCCATTGCCACTTTCCGTAGTCCATTGGTACCTCTACCCGTTATAGAGGAACCTTTTGAACGGATCGCAATGGATTTGGTGGGGCCTATAGTGAAGTCAGCCCGAGGCCACCAACATATACTCGTGGTTGTCGACTACGCCACCCGGTACCCGGAGGCGATTCCGTTACGCCGCACCTCGGCGAAGATGATTGCCCGGGAGCTGTTTGCTATGTTCTGTCGCCTAGGACTACCTAAGGAAATCCTCACAGATCAGGGGACTCCTTTTATGTCCAAAGTGACCCGGGAACTGTGTAAACTGCTCAACATAAAACAGCTGCGCACCTCGGTGTATCATCCCCAGACCGACGGATTAGTGGAGCGGTTTAATAAAACCCTGAAGTCCATGCTTAAAAAAGTGGTAGCAAAGGACGGAAAGGATTGGGACATGTTATTGCCCTATCTAATGTTCGCCATCCGGGAGGTACCGCAGTCGTCTACGGGGTTTTCCCCCTTTGAGCTGTTGTACGGCCGACATCCTAGAGGGCTCTTGGATGTTGCCAAAGAGACGTGGGAACAGGAACCCACACCCTATAGGAGCGTGATTGACCACGTGGCGAAAATGCAGGACCGGATCACGGCGGTCCGGCCTATTGTAAAAGAGCACCTAATGGATGCCCAAGGAGCGCAAAGCCGCAGGTATAATACACGGGCCACCGTTAGGACCTTTGAGGTGGGGGACCGGGTATTGGTCTTAGTGCCCACAACGGAAAGCAAATTATTGGCCAAATGGCAAGGGCCCTATGAAATCCGGGAAAAAGTAGGGGAGGTCAATTACAAGGTATACCAGCCCGGAAAAAGGAAACCCGTGCAGCTATACCACGTAAATTTGCTTAAAGCATGGAAAGACCGGGAGTGCCTGCTTATGGAGGCGTCCGATGCACCCGGTGACCCTTCCCCTTCGGCCACCAGGGATACCGAAGGGGTAAAAATAAGTGACACCCTCACTAAGGCCCAACGACGGGAGGCTCGGAAGTTGGTACAGCAGAATCCCGATGTGTTCTCTGACCTGCCCGGGCGCACTTCGGTCATTCAACATGACATTGTCACTGAGCCCCGGGTTAAAGTGCGAGTGAAACCGTACCGGGTACCCGAGGCCAGACGGCAAGCCATCACGGCCGAAGTTAAACACATGCTTAAGTTAGGCGTGATAGAAGAATCCCGGAGTGAGTGGGCTAGTCCCATTGTGCTCATTCCAAAGCCGGACGGATCGTTGCGGTTCTGCAACGATTTCCGGAAGCTGAACGAAGTGTCTAAGTTTGATTTATATCCCATGCCCCGGGTGGACGAGTTGATTGAAAGACTGGGGCAAGCCCAGTACTTCACAACGCTCGATCTGACAAAAGGATACTGGCAGGTGCCGCTAACAGAGTCGGCCAGGGAAAAAAACGCCTTTGTTACTCCGGAAGGTCTCTATCACTACGTCGTGTTGCCTTTTGGGTTGCATGGAGCCCCGGCCACATTTCAGCGGCTCATGGACATAGTGTTAGAACCTCATCGGAAGTACGCGTCCGCCTACCTAGATGACATCATCATCTTTAGTCCGGATTGGCACACCCACTTATCCCAGGTTCAGGCCGTGGTGGATTCGCTCAGGGCCGCAGGCCTGACGGCGAATCCAAAAAAATGTGCCATGGGGCTCGAGGAGGCCCGGTACCTGGGGTATGTGATTGGGCGAGGGGTTATCAAACCCCAAATAAACAAAATCGAGGCCATTCAAAATTGGCCCCGACCGGTGTCTACCAAACAGGTGAGGGCGTTCCTCGGCATTGTTGGGTACTACCGACGCTTCATACCCAATTTTGCTGGGCGAACGGCGGCCCTGTCCGACCTGTTAAAAGGGAAGAAGTCTGCTTTGGTGCGTTGGAATCCCCAAGCAGAGGCGGCCTTTCAATCCATGAAGTCGGCCTTGTGCGGACAGCCCGTCCTCATCAGTCCGGACTTCACAAAGGCCTTCGTTGTACAAACAGACGCCTCGGAGGTGGGGCTGGGGGCTGTGCTGTCGCAAGAAGTGGACGGAATCGAGCATCCGGTCACTTACTTGAGCCGGAAATTGTCCCCGGCGGAAAAGAATTATAGCGTAGTGGAGAAGGAGTGCTTGGCCGTTAAATGGGCCTTGGAGTCCCTACGTTATTATTTGCTCGGGCGACAGTTCCGGTTAGTTACGGATCACGCTCCTTTGGTCTGGATGCGAAATGCCAAGGAACGGAACGCTCGGGTCACCCGGTGGTTCCTGTCCCTCCAAAACTTCCGTTTTACGGTGGAGCATCGGGCTGGCAAGTTGCAGGGTAATGCGGATGCCCTGTCCCGGGCGCCCTGTTTGCTGGCTGGGGTTCAACCCCACAAGTTTGAACCGAGGGGGGGGGGTATGTGAGACAGTGCGGGGGATCATATGCGAGGGGCGCTATGTCTCCCCCAGAATGCGCACTGTCACGTATTGAGCCCGGTGTAGGGTATGAGAGAAAGGGACGGTCCGCTCCCTCCGCTCCGGGTCTTGCAAGGTCCCGGAAGGAGACACGGAGTTAAAAGCCTGAGCAGGAGGCAGGGCGGGGTTCCTTGTACACAGAATTGTGCCTTAGCTGCAGGAGCAGCAGAGATATATTCAGGAGAGGTCTAGAGTTCCAGGGGGCCGTGTGCTATACTAACACGGCCTAGCCCAGGAGGGCTGGGAGCTTGGCGTGACCTATAACGGAGGCCTTTGGCCTGAAGGACCCGGAGTTACTTTATATGAACTGTGTCCTGTGTACCCGGCTGTGACCCGGATTCCGGCAGACTGTGCCACCGCTGTGAGTGTATCAGCAATAAACACCGGGTCCTGTGTGAACTACTACCGGGCTCCACGTGTTTCCTGACTTGCGATCCAGGCGCTGCCCCACAGGGCGTAATAGCCGGTGTGACGCTATTTGCGTCACATCCGGTCCTGGTGACGTGTGTACACCCTTTAGGTGTAAGCCGACCTCACCATGTGCACCTCTGGCTTTGCAGCACATGCCCCAGCCAGCTTCTCAATGCAAGTGATGATGTTTGGGATAATGTAGTGTGCGGTACTCACACGTGGGCCAGCAGAGTCAGAGGTCTCAATTTCTTTGGCCACGTGCAGGCTGCTGGTTGCAACTCTCTTTTCAGTAGCCGTCGCACATAATTAAGCTGACATCAGATACTTCTCTTCAACAATAACTTTACTTAACATTCTGGGTTCATCATATATCTCCACAGTATATGAGATATAACATCTTCCATCCACAAAGTTCATGACACAGTGGACATTCACATTGTCTTTTCTGGTCATCATAATGGGAGACCCAGACAATGGGGTTTAGGGCACTGCCCTCCGGAGGTCACACTAGGTACTACAAGTTTGTAGACACCGCCTCCTCCGCTTATAAACCCCTACCGCAGGGAACATCCTCAGTTTTAAACTTAGTGTGCTCGGAGGATCACGCTTTGCTTGCACTTCACAGCATTCTCACAGCTTACGTGATGGCGTCTGAAGACAAGGTAAAAGGTTCCAGTCGGGACCTGCGACAGCCTCCCCGCTCACCCTTGTGGAACACGCAGGTGGAGGTACCGGAGGGCCTAGAGCCTGGACACTGTGTGTTCTCCCGGTACGCTGTTGCGCTCCTTTCCATCCCTCTCTGGGGGGCTCTGGAGAGTGGGAGATGGGAGCCTTGCACAGCTCCGCTCCGTCCGAGGCCTCCCTAAATGGTGCTTACAGACCGGACTGGAGCCAGCCCAGTCCGAGGCCTCCCTAAATGGTGCTTACACTCCGGACTGGTGCTGCACCCCCGTCCGAGGCCTCCCTAAATGGTGCTTACAGACCGGACCGGCACTGAGGCACTCTGTGTCTCCTGTGTGCCTGGGGGTAGTGTCTGGCACTTTATGTGTTTCATGACACTCAGACGCGCGTTACCCTCGGGTCCGCGGTTCTGCGGGTGTACCCTGTGCTGGGGTCACCCTGGCTGACCGCCCTGTGTGTCACAGGGGCTGAGGCTGTAGGCTGCGGATGTGTTGTTTTGTGCATGCAGTCTGTGTATAACATTTTACACTTTTTCCCGCGCTGCGGGCTCCGGCTCCCTCATGCTGAGGCTGCTTGGAGGATGGGAAGCAGCCCGTGCGGTGACGTCATCGATGGGCGTGTGTGTGTGTTTCCCGCGTGTCTTCGGCGCCGCCCACAGTTTCACTGTCGGCGGCCATCTTTACCCCTCACTTCCCGGCTGGGATCTGTATGCAGCGTGCGCCTGCACTCCAAAGGGGAGACCGGAAACCGTCGCGGAGGTCACACACACACACCGCTTCCTCATACCGCTTTACTGCGGTCGGTAAGCCACCGGGACTCCCGGTTTTGTTGTCTGCAATTTGGCTTATTTTCCCCTACTGTGGCGATGTCCTCAGTTAGGAAGCGTGCTGCTAAGGCGGCAGAGACCACCATTACCTGTGCTACTTGCAATGGAACGTTGGTGGAGGGGTCCTGCAATAACTGCGGACGCCCAGAGGCCCGGGCTGGCACTGCTGAGTCAGCAGCTCCGGTGCTATACCCTGAGGTTCAGGTGATCTCAGGGCCATGGGAGACTCAGAATAAGATCAATGAATCTCTGTTGTCCCAGCTATCCTCCATGTCGCAATCCCTGGAGGCACTTAATAGGAGGCTGGATAGCCCAGCTACTCCGTCCAGTTACCCCCGGGTGTCCCCCTCTTCTGCTGTGAGACCCCTTAAGCGGGCTCGTCGGGAGGAGTCACCCGAGCTCCAGGCTCTCTCTGAGGAGGAGCGTTCCTCTGATGGTGAGGACGATGATGGGGGTTCAACTTTCGGGTCTGTGTCTGTATCTGAACCACCAGACGGGGTGGAGGATCTGGTGTCCTCTATCAACGAGACCTTACGTCTCGTGACACCCCCTGAGGAAGTGACGGTGCACCCGAAGGAGGTCTATCAATGGCTGCGGCCAGAGGCTAGACCAAGTGGTTCCTTCATGGACCACACGAATTTTGGAAGGGTGGTTAGAGCACCCAGGTTACATCCTGGGCGGCGTTATGTCCGTAAACCCAAGGACAATCGCTTCCCCTTCTCCCAGGAGGTGCTTCAGGAGTGGTCGCAGTCCCCGAAGGTGGATGCGTCCATGACCAGGATTGCTGCACGCTCCCTTTTCTCTGCCTCTGATAGCTCCTCATTGAAGGATGCGACTGATAGACAGGTCGAGCAACTCGCCAAGTCTTCCTATGAGGCTGTGGGGTCTTCATTTGCCCCTAACTTTGCCACGGTCTGGACCTTGCAAGCGATTACTACCTGCTTGGATGGTATCTCTGACCTGGCAAGATCTAGTCCAGAGGTCCTGGCACTTACCGAGAGGGCAAGGGCCTATGCGGACTACGCCAGGACGGCGACTCTGGAAACTGCCACTCGCTCAGCTGTGGCTTCAGCCAATGCTATAGCGATCCGCAGGTTGTTGTGGCTGCGTCTTTGGGACTCATATGCCACATCTAAGAAGATTCTGCAGAATCTTCCGTTCTCTGGTGACAGGCTTTTTGGCACAGAGCTGGACAAGCTGATTAAGGATTCTGCTGAGTCTAAGATACCGCAGAATAAACCTAAGCCACGGTATACCGTTAAGAGGAACCCAAAACAGTGGTCCTTTCGGTCCAGCTCACAGTCATCAGCACCGTCCGCTCGCACGGACCGAGGGGGCAAGCCCGCTTCTCAGTGGCGCTCTAAGAGTCGTCCAAAGAAGCCGGCGGGGGCAGCAGCTGCCACCCCCAAACCCGCCTCTACATGACTCGCTCTCTCTTCCTGCCTCCCCACAGGTGGGGGGCCGCTTGTCTCGCTTTCAGGACGAGTGGCTACTTCACGTTCCAGATCAGTGGGTTCGAGACGTGGTCTCGCGAGGTTACCGGATAGAGCTGACGTCAAAACCGATATCCCGATTCCATCGGTCGGTCCCCTCCCCAGAAAAAGCTCAGGCCTTTTCTTTGGTGTTGGAGGGACTCCGCAGAGACGGAGTGGTGGTCCCGGTGCCTTCCGGGGAGAGGTTCAGGGGTTTTTACTCCAACCTCTTTATCGTCCCAAAGAAGGACGGATCCTTCCGCCCGGTTCTGGACCTGAAGTTGTTCAACCATCACGTGTTGGTTCGGAAGTTCCGTATGGAATCACTGCGCTCCGTGATCGCAGCTGTGTCACAGGGGGACTTCCTAGCGTCCATAGATATCAGAGACGCTTACCTTCACGTGCCCATTGCACCGGCTCATCAGCGCTGGTTGAGATTCGCAGTGGGGGAAGAACACTTCCAATTTGTAGCGCTGCCGTTCGGGTTGGCCTCGGCACCGAGGGTGTTCACAAAAGTGATGGCCTCCATGATGGCTCTCCTGCACGGGCAGGGACATGCCGTCATTCCCTATTTAGACGACCTGCTGGTCAGGGCGCCATCGGAACACCTTTGTCAAGTGAGCCTGGATGTGACCATGCGGTCTCTGGAACAGTTCGGTTGGCTCCTCAACATTCAGAAGTCAACGCTAGTTCCGACCCAGTCACTGACATATCTGGGCATGGACTTCAACACAGCCTCAGCCCTGGTGTCTCTGCCACGAGTCAAACAGATGGCGATCCAATCAGGAGTGCAAGCAGTCCTCCTGTCACCACAATCATCCCTACGGGGGTTGATGAAGCTGGTGGGGCGCATGGTGGCGGCAATCGAGGCGGTGCCTTTCGCACAATTTCGCCTCCGTCCTCTCCAGCTGGAGATTCTCCGCAGGTGGGACAAAAGGACGATCTCCCTGAATCGGCTGGTGACCCTTTCCCAACCGACCAGAGATTCCCTGCAGTGGTGGCTACAGCCACACCACTTGTCTCGGGGCCGGTCCTTCATCAAACCGTCATGGTTAGTGGTGACCACCGACGCCAGTCTGAAGGGCTGGGGGGCGGTGTTCTTACACCACAGGGCCCAAGGCCTCTGGACTCAGTCGGAGTCGGCGTTGCAGATCAACGTGCTGGAGATCAAGGCGGTCTATCTGGCGCTCCTGGCGTTTCAGAGATTCCTCTCAGGACAACCCATTCGGGTTCAGTCCGACAATGCGACGGCCGTCGCTTATATAAATCATCAAGGAGGAACCAGGAGCGCAGAGGCTCTGGCCGAAGTTCACCGCATCCTATCCTGGGCGGAGAACAACAACTGCCTGATCTCCGCAGTTCACATCCCAGGGGTCGAAAACTGGGAGGCCGACTATCTGAGCCGGCAAGGGATGGACGCCGGAGAGTGGTCTCTTCATCCGGACGTCTTCAGAGAAGTCTGCAGCAGATGGGGCACGCCGGACGTGGATCTGATGGCCTCACGGCTGAATCATCAGGTGCCGCAATACATGGCGAGGTCATGGGACCCCCAGTCTCTGGGAGCGGACGCTCTGATCTTGACTTGGTCCAGATTCCATCTGCCGTATGTGTTCCCTCCTCTAGCTCTGATTCCCAGGGTGCTGTGGAAGATCAGGTTGGAGTGCAGGGTAGCCATTCTAGTGGCTCCAGATTGGCCCAGGAGGTCCTGGTACCCGGACCTGTGGCAAATGTCAGGCGGACACAGGTGGGCTCTTCCAGAACGCGCAGATCTACTCGCGCAAGGCCCATTCTTCCACCTCAATTCCAGGGCCCTCAGATTGACTGCATGGCTCTTGAGGCCTGGCTGCTGACATCCAGGGGTTTCTCCCCTACAGTGGTTGCCACTATGAATCGGGCTAGGAAGCCCGTTTCCAGGAAGATGTACCACAGGACGTGGAAAATCTTTTTTACCTGGTGTGCCTCTGGTGGACGGTCTCCGTGGCCCTTGTCCATCCCGACGTTGTTGGCTTTTCTACAGTCGGGTTTGGAGTTGGGATTATCCCTTGGCTCTTTGAAAGGTCAAGTATCAGCATTGTCAGTGCTGTTTGACAGGCGATTGGCGCTCCTCCCGAAGGTCCGTCAATTTCTGCAGGGGGTGTCGCGGATGGTTCCGCCCTACAAGAGACCTCTGGACCCTTGGGACCTTAACATGGTCCTGGCGGCATTGCAGAAACCGCCGTTTGAGCCACTGAGAGACATTTCCCTCTCTCGTTTGTCCCAGAAGGTGGTCTTTCTGGTGGCGATTACGTCTCTGAGGAGGGTCTCAGAATTGGCTGCACTATCGTGCAAGTCACCCTTTCTGGTGGTTCACCAAGACAAGGTGGTGTTGCGCCCACGGCCAGAATTCTTGCCGAAGGTGGTATCAACTTTTCACCTGAACCAGGAGATTGTTCTCCCATCATTTTGCCCCGCTCCCGTTCATCAGGTTGAACGCGACCTCCATACTCTGGATCTCGTGAGAGCCGTACGCATTTATGTGTCCAGGACCGCCTCCTTCAGGAGTTCGGATTCCTTATTTGTTCTCACGACAGGTCGCTGTAAGGGGTCCGCGGCTTCGAAGTCAACCTTGGCCAGATGGATTAAGGCTTCCATTCAAGAGGCTTACCGGGCTTCTGGTTTGCCTCTCCCGGTGGGATTGAAGGCTCACTCTACCAGAGCTGTAGGTGCCTCTTGGGCCTTGCGACATCGAGCGTCTGCTCTACAGGTGTGTCAAGCGGCCACTTGGTCCAGCCTGCACACATTCTCTAAGCACTATATGGTGCATGCCCATGCCTCTGCGGATGCAAGTTTGGGCAGGCGGGTTCTCCAGGCGGCGGTTGCCCACCTTTAAAGGGAACCATGTGTTATCCGTCTTGTTGAGGAACTCTTCCCGCCCTGGGGTATTGCTTTAGGACATCCCCATTGTCTGGGTCTCCCATTATGATGACCAGAAAAAAGAGAATTTTGTTTACGTACCGTAAATTCTTTTTTCTTTAATCATCAATGGGAGACCCAGCACCCACCCAGTTGTTCCGTTGCATGTTTTGCAGTTGATCTGTTCCCTGTTGGGACAGTGTTTGCCGGGTTGTTGAACCGTCTGTGCACGGCATTCTTCCCGATGTTTCGGGTGTGGTTTATTTCCTCCTCGCAGCTTATGGACCAAACTGAGGATGTTCCCTGCGGTAGGGGTTTATAAGCGGAGGAGGCGGTGTCTACAAACTTGTAGTACCTAGTGTGACCTCCGGAGGGCAGTGCCCTAAACCCCATTGTCTGGGTCTCCCATTGATGATTAAAGAAAAAAGAATTTACGGTACGTAAACAAAATTCTCTTTTTTCTCACCACCCGGACTATTCCTGCTTGCTGTCTTAGGAATTCCCTGTTCAGCATGTCTTCAGTTCCAGACTCCATACCTTGCCTACCCAGCGACTTCTTGTCTTAACTTCCCCTGAACAGAAGGGGGTTTTCAGGTGTACTCCTTTAACACCAGCCCCGAGTCTTGAGCCCCAGACCCCAGAAGTCCTCACCCTGGGATTCTCAGAGGCTTGTTCCCTCAGCAGCAGACATTCGAGACCCACAAGTCTGTCTCTGTCCTCTCCTCACTGTGTCTACACTCTCCTGACTGAAAGCGAAACTAAACTCCCCTCACACTAGACTGGCCACTCCCCCTGTGACTCACCCAGATTTAACGCTTCTATCTTATAGCATATACTATGTGCTCATAACTAGCTCTGCTATATCTGCACCATAACATATCTACCATTAGTGCAGCATAACACTACATAACATTCCTTATCACTATAATACAGTATGCTTAAAACACTCTATAATGAAATTACACAAAATAAATTGAGTATGTCTTGTGAATAACTGGTCGAATAAAAGGATCTCAGAAATTCGGTAAGTGCCGCCTGGCTTTTTCTTTCTCGGATAATTTTTATTCTATCATCTGGTGTTGTTTGAGTTTGGACAGAATAAAGATTGAAGTCAATTAGGGAATATTTTTTAGATATAGAAAAATCTTTTTATGCTTAGGGTGGATATGGATAGTCAGTATAACTGAGGTGGAGTTCAAAGCTAGCCAAACCCCAGAAGAAGCAGGGTGAAGTGGTGAAACTTGTTTAGCTTTCCTCGATGCATTATGTGCTGTTTATTATGGATCTTTGGGAGTACATATATTTTGGAAGTAAGCTTGGTATTACAGTTCTTCTTCCTCAGTCTCTTCATTGGGGGACACAGGAAACGGGTTAGTCTTCTCTCACAAGGAGGTTGAAACTAACAATATATGTTAAACAAAATTGACTTTACTCATTCTGCACCTAGACAAAGTGGGTATGTATTTTCGTACTAAGATGGTTTCAGCTTTTCACTTTAACGGGGACATTGTCTTACTGTGTTTCTGCTGTTCACCCTCTCATTCTACTTGGCGCTCCACCGTTACTGGACCTGGCACTCCATCACCACCACCACCTCCAGAGCTAACCCAAACTACTGTCTCCCTCCACATTGCCCTGTAGAATGTAAGCCTGTGAGGGCGGAGTCCTCTCTCCCTTCTGTACCAGTCTATCACTGTTAGTTTATTGTATTTTTAACTAGTTTTATATGTAACCCTTTCTCATGTACAGCACCATGGATTCAATGGTGCTCTCTAAATAAATAATAATAGTAATCCTACTTAGAGTGCTTTGCATAAGATGGATGTCATCAGTGTCGTATATTGTTACTTGCCAGTCAACGCTCCATTCAATGAACCTAATAGGGACAGTGTTTTTCTGGATCCGCGCTGCTCATACAATGGAAAAAACAGTTTGTCAGAGATGATGGTCATAATCCTGGCTTTACTTCAAAGCGTTGGAGTTACACCTCGCTCCTTCCTCAGGGAGCTAACATATATACAGATTATAATATTTACTTTTCATCCCAAAATTTGGGAGGGGGAGTGCGCTGGAGGGAGTACCTGCTACATGGCCGTAGCAAGCATAGAGCAATTCTGTGGGCGTCTCGACAATACAGGAGCCATTCCAGCGAAGTAGTAGGTATTGTGAGGCAGGAGTGTGAGGGGCAGTGGGTGTCCTGGCAAAACAGCGGGCATTGTGAGGCAGGAGCCATTCCCAGTGATTGAATGTAAGAAAATCTTGGCGGTGCGGGCTTCAAAGAAATGGCATTCAGAGTCTGCACTTGCGCAGATTGAGCTCTCTTCTCAATATTGAGCCGAGATCTCATCTGCGCACGTGCCGCCTCTGGCCGATTGATTTCCCTGCAGCGGGCTTACGGAAAATGGCGCCCGGAGGCATCTCAGTTTGCCATTTCTTCAAAGCCCGCACCACCAACATTTTCTTTCATACAATGAGCGGGGATGCCTCCTGCCTTACAATGCCCTCTGCTTCGCCGGGATGGATGGCTCTTGAATCACCGGGACACGCGCACCGCTTGCTTCTGAGTCGCAATGCTTTGTTCTTTGCTTGTATGTCTCCTGCATCACCAGGAAACCGGCTATACTGCCCACTCCTGCCTCGCAATACCCTGTTCTTTGTTGGTATGGCTCCTGCATCGTGGGGCACCTGCAGCACTGCCCGCTTTTGCCTCACAATGCCCGCTGTTTCGTTGGAATGGATCCTGCCTCAAAGCACCCTCATCATAGCCAGGACAGACACCGCTTGCAGTATCGCTCTACTGCACCACCACCCGCAGTATCACCCTACTACACCACTGCCCCTGCCTCCTGTGACCCTGCTCCACCACCAGTGCCACTTTCTCTCGGTAAGATACAGCCGGATTATAAAAGAAACCCCCGTTATCACCCCCCAATTTTGTTTTTCACCTTTTTTCTTTTTCTTAATTTGGGGTGCATATTATAAAATGAAAAATATGGTAAACCTGTTTTATTGGGATTTTATGTGATATACCAACACTAAGTAAGCAAGTATTTGTGAAGTGTAAAGGAAATGATACATGGTTTTCTAAATATTTAAAAAATATAGATCTAAAAATTGTGATCATTTGAATTTAGCCACCGTGAACAACTATATTGTACCACCACCTTTGAATGCAATTATTGTTTCAAGCCTTTTGGGGTATGTCTACCAGCTTTGCACATCTAAAGGGTGACATTTGTTCCCATTCTTCTTTGCTAAATACTTATAGCTCTGTGAAATTGGATGGAGACCTCTGTGAACAGCAATTTTCAAGACTTGTCATAGATTCTCAATGGAATTTAGGTCTGGCCTGTAACTGGGCAATTCAAACACACGCATGAATATGGTTTAATTTAAACCCTCCACTGTAGATCAAGCAGTATGTTTAGGGTCGTTGTCCTGCTGGAAGGTACACCTATGCCCCAATCTCAAGTCTTTTGCAGCCTCTAATGAGTTTTCCTTCAGGATTGTCCTGTATTTAGCTTTATCTATCCTGCCATCAACTCTAACCTGCTTCTATGCCCCTGCTAAAGAAAAGTCTCCGCACAGCACGATGCTGCCACCACCATGTGTGACGGCGGGGATGGAGTTTCCTGGGTTAGGTGCAGTGGTAGTTTTCAGTCAAGCAAAGCTGTTTGCATCTTTAGCCCAAAACAGTTCTACTTTGGTCTTATTTGACCAGAACACCATATTCTATATGCCATGTGGGGGACACAGCTAGCATGTTGAAAGTACTCTGGATTTTGGATTGGTTTATTTATTTTACTCTTCTATTTTGACACTAATTTCACTGCACTTTACAGACATCATCATGTCTATCTATAATGGACCATGTTGCCTGTTAAGAGTCTACCAGTAATGTGCGAACCAGAAAACAATTCTCATGACTTTTTTTTATTTTATTACTTTTTTTTTTTTTAGAAGGGGGAGAAGTAAAGTGATAAAATACCAAACTACCATATATAAAATTAAGGCTGAAGGTAATAAAGAAAATCACTTTATTACTTTCAGCCTACAGGCAGCACAAAATTTGCCCCCTTTTCTCTTCCCCCCTTCTGATATTTACCTAAGGGGACTGCTGCAGCTGTCAACATCATTCCATATTCTTGCTATAGTAGTTGTGACTGATCACAACTACCTTAGGTGAGCAACTTCTTGTTGGTCCCAATTGGATAAGACACTATCTGAACCTTATTGTTGTTCCAATATTTGCAGTGATTTATATTCCATTTTTTTTGGGAGGCAGAATGAGCAAAATTAATTGAACATCATGCTCTAGGCTCTGCAGTCCACTGTTAGATTGTGAACTATTTTTGTCTTGTTGATTTCTGCTACATAACTTACAATTTTGATGGATTTTGTATGTAGAAATATTGTAAAAAAAATATAATTTTAACATTATTTTATTAAACTATAGTCATTTATTCTTGGCAGATGACTGTACTAGGAGATCAGGAGGACATCTGACATCTTCAACATTTAAATCAGATGTAACTGAAGTGAATGCCATTATTCCAGATATCCCATCATCCCTTCACGGCAAACATCTCTCATCAGATCCTGTTAAACAGATCCTATTTTCTGATTCATCACAAACAAATGAAAAAAAGAAAAGTCAGAAAAGGGGCGTTATATATCAAAATAATTTTACACTAAGCAAGCCATTTTCAAATGCAGAATGTGGAAAAAGTGTTACCTTCAATATGCCTTTTGTTACTCATCAAAAACTTCACACAAAGGTGTATAGATATTCTTGTTCAGAGTGTGGAAAATATTTTAAAAAGAAATCACACTTTATAGTACATGAAAGATCGCACACAGGAGAAAAGCCATATTCATGTTCAGAATGTGGGAAATGTTTTAGTAAGAAATCGTGTCTTGTCAAGCACCAACAAATTCACACAGGGGAGAAGCCATTTGTATGTTCAGAATGTGGGAAATGTTTTACAAATAAATCATATCTTGTTACCCATCACAGAATTCACACAGGGAATAAGCCATACTCGTGTTCAGAATGTGACAAATATTTTAGGCAAAAATTACAGTTAGCTTTACATCAGAGAATCCACACAGGGGAGAAACCATTTTCATGTCCTGAATGTGAGAAACTCTTTTACCAAAAACCAGATCTTAATAAACATCAGAGAGTTCATACAGGAGAGAAGCCTTTTCCATGTTCAGAATGTGGGAAATGTTTTGCAGACCATTCAACTCTTGCTAAACATCAGAGAACTCACACAGGGGAGAAACCATATTCATGTTCAGAATGTGGGAAATGTTTTACAGAAAACCATTCTCTTGTTAACCATAAGAGAACTCACACAGGGGAGAAGCCATATTCATGTTCAGAATGTGGGAAATGTTTTAAGCAGAAAGGAAATTTAGGTGTACATAAGAGAACTCATACAGGGGAGAAGCCATATACATGTTCAGAGTGTGGGAAATGTTTCACACACAAATCAAGTCTTAAGAGACATCAACAAAACCACACAAGGTAAAAACTGTATATGTGTTGGGAATGTGGCAGCCTATAGGGTGGTAGGGTCTTCAGCGCTCTTCTGGCCATTCCTCTGTCTCTGGGTGTCTTTTCTTCATCTGTTTTAAAATTTTGCACTGGCCCCACCGTAGCTGCTGGTAACGTTTGTTCAGGGCTTCAGTAAAATGGCTCAGGTAGCACTGAGCAGATTGATCTCTTGGCAGTTTTCAGGAAAATGGCACTGGCGGCTGCACATGCGCAGTTTGCTCATTGCCACATATTACTGAAGTTCCACCATGTGATCGATCTGCACAAGCGCCACACGCGGTTAGGATGATGCCAGTGCGAAATTGAAATAAGGATGAAGAAAAGACACCTAAAGGCAGCGGAGGGGCTGGGATACGCCCTTCGCACAGTCCCGCAACGATGCATCAAGATATGAATAGAGGAAGATTTCAAACACAAAGACAATTAAAATACAGGAAACAGATCTGTTCACCTCAGGTATCATTTTTATCAGTATGACCAGCGCCAATATGGCCCTGTCTGTACTTACTTAATAAAATGTTGCTGACATGTTTTCTTTATCTTAGAATTAAAAATATATGAAGTTACTAGTAGACCTCTATTATCCAGAAATCAAATAAAAAGTGATATTCTACCATTGCTACCCCTAGAGTCAAGAAATAGGCTTAGGACTCAATTCGAGAATACACAATTGTACCTCCTACAGTCAGGGGCGTATCTAGGGGGGTGCAGCCGAACCTTTTGCCCCGGGCGCAACTCAGCGGGGGGCGCCGGCGGCACCCCCGCCCCCTCCCCTTCACCGCTGCGGCTGGACGCGCTGTGCCCTGAATATCTCAACATACTCCCGAAAGTGGCTTTGTGCAGACATCGGCGGCCGGAACTCGTTGCTATGGTTACGGGCGGGCCCTCTGGAGCCTCCGTAGGTGAAGGAGCGCCGGGACGCTTAGCATGAGAGCGTGAGAGCCGGTGAGTTTGTGACTATTCATAGTCCCGGAGCTGACTGGTGCTTGGTGGGAAGCCGAGGTAGAGGGCTCGAGTGTGACCGTGTCCAGGGCTGCGTCAGTGACTGCTGTACTTGGCTGACGCGTGGGGCAAGGGGCAATACTCTGCTGCAAGTGCATAATGTGGTCATGAGCTGACTGCACCAACCCCCCCCCACCGGTCCTCACCCACCTTGGGGGGGGCGCCAGCATAGATCCTTGCCCCGGGCGCCATCAAACCTAGTTACACCGCTGCCTACAGTGGATCAGTGGACATACACCAATTCCTTGACATATCTTGTACAATAGATGAACGCCGAGAAGGGGGGAGGGTGAGGAGGGAGTAAGTTGGGAGGGCTGGGAGTTATTATTGGTTACTACGTTTTGATATCTTGATGTTCTTCTTTACCTCATTTGATACACCATTGAAACTCATTAAAAATAATTTAAAAAAAAAGTGATATTCAACACACAGTGTGTATTTCACTTTATTTATATACATTATATGGAGAAAGGTATTGTGATGCCCCTTATTTCTGCATGGTGGCTCAGTGGTTAGCACTGCAGCCTTGCCGCGCTGGGGTCCTGGGTTCAAATCCCAACAAAGACAACGATCTGTAAGGCGTTTGTATCTTCATCCTGTGTTTGCGTGGGCTTCTTCCAGGTTGTTTGGTTTCCTCCCACACTCCAAAGGCATACTGATGGGGAATGTAGATTGAGAGCTCCAATGGGGACAGTGTTGCTGTAATAGCGCTATATAAGTGTATAAATATTATTATCATTAATAATAAAACCTTAGTTTTCCCATTTTAATATTCCAGACTCCTCCCACATAAAGTAAAACCCAACCAACCACCTGAAAAAGAAAGAACAAACAAAATTTCCTCCTCCCCTCTTCCTCCTATCGTGGCTGAACAAATGTCTATATCTCATCTATATTAAAATAATAAATCTGTTCTTATTGTAAATCCTTCTATTTCTGATACATTTCTAATCCTTTCTTGTAGGAACATCTGGCCTTTTTTTTCTAATTCCTTTCCGTGTTAAGTATAGTAGTTTTTTTCATCACCACTTGGAACTGATTCCCTTCTCTATACAACAACACAAATATTTTATGGTATAGGGGGAATTTGATTCCAAAGTGGAAATGCCATTTCATTGGAAAAAAAAAAACCAATGGGTCACATAGCAATTAAGATAAAGCTTTTTTTGAGCCATATGACTTATTTTCTCACATTTTTCTGTGCTCTTAAAAATTGCATTTTATGGCTCTGTTAGCGTGGTCAGCAGCTGATAGGGAAAAATGCAATGTTTGGGTATTTTCACGGCGTCTTAGAGTAGGCTGACAGTGAGCTGTGAGGAGCCAGCAGACAAGGGGTTAACAGAGATTGTGACTGAGCTGTGTGGAGCCAGATGAAAGATCTGTCCTTGGCACAAACTTCTGAGGAGTTTGCGCTGATCCTGACCTTCTGATGTTGCCCCGCAACTGTGCTGTAGCCTGTGCTAACTTGATACATTCTTTCCTCATGAGCTGCGGTTAGAATTGTAGGCTACAACCCCTTTACCCTTATATGGATACATGCCCCGTATTCACTGAAGATGGATCTGACTGATAATAAACAGATGTCTGCTTCACACACAGTGCAGTGGGGACACCTTGTGGAGGGTCTATGAATGGTTTTCAACCAGAATTTTCTAATTAAGTATATTTGACAGTTTATTATAATCACTTGCTCTACATTATTATTAACCCCTTCACAACCCATGGCATTGTACAATGTCATGGACCAGTTACCGGGGTTTGATGTGAGCTCTGGCGCGGAGCTCGCATACTTTCCCGGACGTCTCAGCTGATTGGTGCTGTTAACCCTTTTGATCAATCACTGACAGCGGAATCCAAAGGTGCTGCAGCGGGAAATGCGTTGTTCCCCGCCTACACCACAGATCCTGCGATAGCATGGGATCTCCAGCGCTCACATGACAGCCCGGGATCAACTGCAAATCACTCACCGTCCGCAATTCTGACAGATACCGATGTGCTGCAGCTCATCGGTATCTGTGAGAAACAATCAGCCACTGCAGTGCTGTGGCGTCCTATGGGGCTGTGTAAAAACAAGAATTATTTAATAAATACATTACCTTTTCCCCCATTCAAAATAAAAGTATTAAAAAAATTAAAACACATATGTGGTATCGCCACGTTCAGAAATGCCTTATCTATCAATATATAAATCAATTAATGAGAGCCGTAAACTGCGTAACGGATAAAAAAGTCCAAATGCCAAAATTACGGTTTTTTTTGGCACTACAACTTTGCTATAAAATGCAATAACGGGCGATCAAAACAGTGTATCCACCCAAAAATGGTATAATTAGAAACACCAGCTCAAAACGCAAAAAATAAACCATCACACAGCGCCAAATCCCGAAAAATGAGGACGCTACGGGTCGCAGAACATGGCGTAAAATGTGTGATTCTTTTATTTTCTTTAAATTTCTAAAAAAAATTATTTATACTTAGATACCAGCAAAAGTATACATGTTTGGTATCTACGAACTCGTACCAACCTGAGGCATCACACCGTCATGTCCGTTTTACCATATAGTGAACATGGCGACTAAAAAACCCAAAAAACAAACGTGTAATTGCACTTTTTTTGCAATTTCACTGCACTTGGAATTTTTTTGCCATTTCCCTGCACACTATATGGTAAAATAAATGATTGCATCTGAAAGTACAACTTATCCCGCAAAAAAACAATACCTCATATGTCTATATTGCTGGAAAAATAAAAAAGTTACGGCTCTTGGGAGCAGGGGAGCAAAAAACGAAAATGAAAAACGAAAAATTCCCCGGTCATGAAGAGGTTAAATAAAAATGTAAATGGCGATTATGCTTTTTAAATATTTCTCCTACTATCTCAATAACCTGACACCCCAAAAGTAGCACTTAAAGCGAGAAGAAGATGCCCAGCCCCTGGGTGAGTAAAAGCCTAAACAGAACACACATGGACAGCAGCAACTCCGATATGACGCGTTTCAGATACACGTATCTTTATTCGTAGCATAGTATGGAATGGCAACATGCACAATATATATTAAAAACAGACAATAGTCTGTCAATAGTAAAATCACATTGCTGAAAAAAGCAGACAATAAATCATGATGCAGGTGGATAGTTAACCCATGAGAACCAGGATATATTGCACCTGTAAAACATATAAAGCAGTAATAACCTTTAATCTATATACAGTAAACAAAAAATTTGGAACATAATTTCATTATCCAGATTCATTATGGGCACAGAGAGCATAATATAAACATACGTTAAACACCTATTCATACAAAAACTAGATAGAGGCTATCGCATCGGGAGGACAGTGATGTTACGATGGGGGCAGGCTCTGTGGTGCTGGGAGCAGCGGCTGTCTCTGTCCCCCCGTCAGCTCTCCACCAGTGCTGTCTTCTTATCTCATGTGCGCTGTCCTTGGAGCAGTCGTCCCCCTGTGTGCCGTCTCTCTCCCCCAGTGCGCTGTTTTGTGTCCTCATGTACTCACTCCTTTGTGCTGTCTCCCCGTGCACTTTCTTTCCTGTATGTGGATTTCTGCCCCCCACTGTACTCTTTCTGCCCCCTGTACTCATTCTGCCCCAACTGTACTCTTTATGCCCCCGCCACTGTACTCTTTATGCCCACCCCATACTCTTTCTGCCCCTCCCTGTACTCTTTCTGCCCCTTCACCTCTGCACATTGGCTGGCTGCAGTCTGTGTAACTGCAGTATCAGAGCTGTGATGATGTGACTGATCACATGACTGATATCACCTCTGGACTTGCAACCTCTCTCACCTGAGGCTATAGGTGGAGCGGCGGGCGTGCGGGGTGCTGTGGTGAGGGGGGGTGGCATGCTGGATGCTGTGGGCAGCAGGGGGTAGGTGGCATGTGGGGGGTCGGAGGCGGACCTCACTTGGGTGTGGTAATATGACAGTGCACGCAGTGCCTTATGGGGTTCCATTGAAGTGGCCGGAAGTGGGAACTGCCGTTTATGTAAGTAAATAACGTTTAAATATACTCCTGAAAAAACTATATCTATTCATAGAGAATAATCCCCTCCATCTTGGGAAAGCGACATATTTATGCATTGGATAATATTAGGAAAGATGTTACTATTTCTTATTTACTGGCCTTCAACTCGATCTCGAGCCTTGGCGACTTGATGGATGAACACTCTGTAGGAAGTGTTGAGCCCCAGGCCCTGGGGTACTCGGGTACCAGGCTCGATGGTTGTATTAGGGATGTCACAGGTGGCAGCGCCTGATCCCGTGGCCTGGGTGACACTTCAAAAAGGGTGTATTTACAGGGGAATAAGAGTTTTTGTCATGTGAGGCCACATTTAGTACCTAGTGATGGGTCACCAGCGCCGCCACAGTCCACAGGAGGTAGATGGGATTGCAGCTGAGTTGGCAAAGCCCCCTACAGGTAGGGCTGTTCCTCCAGGGCAGCGTTCTTGAAAGGAAACAAGTTGATGTAGGAAAACACATGTAGGCAAAGTCACTTTCTCCCGGGTACTTTTACTGTCAACTTGTAGCAGCATCACACAAAGTTCACAGTTCAGCAAGATGTTATAATCACAGGTAGCTCTACGAGTGGCTGCAAGTGGATCCCAGGTGGTATGGTGGAACCCTTGGTGTACCTTAGTTGACAAACCCGTATCCTCTCCCTCGTGGTGAGGAAGCAGGCAGACCGCTCCGTCTGGCAGGGTGCTGTGGCAATATACGGACCACAGCAGCCGGTTGCCGACTGCAAAGATGAACTCTGGCTGGATCCTCAGGCCCGACGTTCCCGTGGTGGACTGGAGAATCCCCTGTAGTATGTTCGCTCCACTCTGAGGATCTCCCTTTCTCTCTAGGGCCCGGACTTCTGGCGTCGGGCGCCCTCTTCCAGGATCTCCTTAAGATCCCTTCTTCTTCCCTCCGGATCGGCTTGAAACCGTCCGGGTAACCCTTCCGCCTCGTTCCACACTCTTTCTTAACTCATCTCCTCCTCCTCCTCCTCCTGGCCCTTCTGCTGACAACAGCCCAAAGACCTCCTTGACCCCTTAGAGGTGAATATATCCCCTCCCGGGTAACCTCCCACCACTCAGCTAATGTGGGAGTGCTGGGAATGGGTCCCACCCACCATCCTAGGGTCCACTTTCAGCTGGGGCAATTGCACCTCTTTTACGAGTGCAAAACCCCTCTGTGATGCCTGACTATGTGGGGCGCCACATAAGAACTTGTACAGCCTAGATGGGTCTTTTCTCCCAATTTCTTGATAGTATCAAGCCATGAGGTTTCTGGTCTTCCTCTTCGTCTTGTTCCTTCTATTCTTCCTACCATAATGTCCTTCTCCAGTGATTGCTCTCTTTGTATGATGTGTCCAAAGTATGCAAGTCGTAGCTTGGTGATCCTTGCTTCAAGTGACATCTGGTTTGATTTGTTCCAAAATTGCTTTGCTTGTTCTTCTTGCCATCCATGGAATTGATAACATCCCCTTCTCCAGCAGCACATTTCGAAGACGTTGATTCTTGTTCTGTCTTGTTTCTTTATTGTCCAGGTTTCTCTCATACAGTATATTTAACATATGTTACTACAGAAAAGAACAGACTGTTTACGAGCCGGGCCTTCATCGCCAGTGAAATGTTCCTATATCATAATATTACTACTGCAATAAAATTTCATGTTTGGTCCGTAGGGAACTCTGTAATTTTATCAGAATAAATAGTATTAAAGTAATGAGATACCCTTCTTTCTATTTAGTCCATAAGGAACTCTACAACCCATTTGAAAAATCCAGAAGACTTCTCTATTAAATACCATATTTTTCAGATTATAACACGCACTTTTGCCCCCTTCCACGGAGGGTGAGGGCAAGGGGGAGTCACATCGGCGTGCATTGGGGGCCACCATTTTACATGTGCCTGCGTTCATCGCCAAGCTGCAACTTAGCTTCTAGTGTCCAGACTTCCAGAACATGGCCGCAGATCTCAATCTGTGTATGTGCCGCCTCCGCAGCCATTTCCTGGAAGTCTGGACTCTAGAGATCGAGTTGCAGCTTGGAGATGCATGCAGGCACATGTAAAATGGCGGCCCCCACGGCACACCGCCGTGACACTCCCGAAGCATCGGGCTTGCAGCTTTGAGTTTAGGATGGTAGAGGGCCATATATCAGGATGGGGGGGGCAATGTACCAGGATGGGGGAGCCATATACCAATATGGAAGGTTATGTACCAGGATGGGGGATATACAGTATATACCAGGATGGGAGGGTCATGTACCAAGATGGGGGAGCATATATACCAGGGTGGGGGGTAATGTACAAGGATGATGGACATATATACTGATTGTAAGACGGACACTAGCATTATAAGATGGAACCCATTTAACATTAGAAGATAATTTATTTTCTCTTTTCCTTCACCAAATTTGGGGTGCGTCTTATAGTCCGGTCTCCTACTATGAAGGGGATTTTCGGAGAAGGACATCAATCGTGAGCTGATATTTCTTCTTTAAAGTGCTGGTGGTACAGCTGACATAATGAAAACTGCATAAAGTGCAGGTTTCAACGCATATTTCAAGAGTGGTGTTACAATTTACGTAATGTTCATGTGTTGCACATAACAGAACACCAGGTGCAAACCTTAAGTTCAAATTTAAATGATAAATATGCATCAAAGAGGGTCCATTCAGAAAATATGTCCCATCGGAATATTCTGCAGGTCTTTTCCTATAGTCCTGGCGTATATAATATGGATTACTGCTTTAGTTTTGATTTGATCTTCGCTTTCTCTTTATTAGTCTTTACGGAGTTAAAGACTAATAAAGAGAAAGCAAAGATCAAATCAAAACTAAAGCAGTAATCCATATTATATACGCCAGGACTATAGGAAAAGACCTGCAGAATATTCCGATGGGATATATTTTCTGAATGGACCCTCTTTGATGCATATTTATCGCTTTTAATGTTTGATATATGTTTTTATATAGTACATGGTAGCACAAGAAATCAATAAAATATTGTTTTAATTTTCAGTATATATAGATTTATTTTTATACGCGGTTTTTATATTCAGTGCGCTGAACCCCAAAATTCTATTTATTTTACTTATTAGGGCGAGTGTCTCTGCCATAGAGGTATTCCAACACGTAGGTCCTCAGGGGTTTCCTAGCAGCACACGGATACTAAGTAGTATATGAGCACACTACTACGTGTCCGTCTATACTTTTACGGCCAGCTCCAGTGTTAGGCTGCCTTCACATTTGCGTATGGGAAGGCAGCGTATTGGAACGCATAGTGCCTGCGTTTGGCAGCGTTTGCTGCGTTCGGGTGCGGATGCGGAAGATATCTGCTCTCTCCAGGGTTCCCCGTCCGCACCCGGGACGCAGCATGTTGCATTTTTTGAGTGCTCGGGGACCTTGGAAAATCAGCAAGCTTCCCCAAGCGCACAAAAGAATGCATTGGCGTCAATGGGTCCGCAGTGTTCTGCGCTTGACAACGCTGCGGACCCATTGAAATCTCTCCCAGTGGCCGCCGGTGATGTCACAGGAGATCACCGACGGCCACCGGGAGATCAGCTGAGCCTCTGATGATCTCCTCCTCCCCGCCGCCGGTAATCTCATAGCGGTGTCGGCGGGGAGAAACAGCTGATGTGACAGCTGTTTGAATCTTCCCGCGCCGACATCTCCTCTCGTTGTCGGCGCGGGAGATTCAAACAGCTGTCAAATCAGCTATTTAACCCCGCTGACACATCCCGGAGCTTACCGGCGGCGGGGTGGAGGAGATCTCCGCCGCTGATCTCCGCCTCCGGCCCGCCCACAGACACCGCCGATTGGCTGCCCGGGCTCCATTGTGATGTGTCCGCAGGCGGACATTCTCCGCTGCGGACACATCAAAATGACCCTGCTTTTGACTGCGTTTGTGTCTGCATGCCATCAGCATGCAGACACAAACGCAAATGTGAAGGCAGCCTTATTCTGTATATAACACATGTAAATGATGCCTTATGGTCGAGCTACACAGGTTTTGCACTTACTGACGTTTTCCACTATTAATGTGATCCAATTTCTTTTGTCCTAACTCTTCTTAACTAACACTTTTCTGATATAGTTCTGCTACCTACCCCGCTCCTACAAGATTATCTCGAAGAGGCTCATACATATTTTTTTTATTGTTGTTGTAGCTTTCATCCTTCCGGGCTGCAGACCGGAATTGGACCAACTGAGCAGGGCGTGTCACTGTAGGGGCTGAGAAGAGGGTGAAGTCATATTGGACATGCATGCCCAGACTGCTGTCACTCACAGAGAGACAGCCGCACCCCCAGCAGTGATGTGCAAGTGCTAAGTTGGTGCAATTCTGGTCTGCAGACTGGAACTGATGGCAGCGGAACTGATTTTCTACTGTTCCGAGGTTCAAGGATTTGTGTCAGATACAAGTGCACCTCGATCAATTAGAATATCATCAAAAATATAATTTATTTCAGTAATTCAATACATAAAGTGAAACACATATATTATGTAGAGTCATTACAGAGTGATCTATTTCAGGTGTTTATTTCTGTTCATGTTGATGATTATGGTTTATCGCTAATGAAAACCAAAAAGTCATCTCAGAAAATTAGAATATTATATAAGACCAACTGAAAACATTATTTTTAGCTCATAAATGTTGGCCTAATGAGAATCATGTACAGTAAATGTACTCAATACTTTGTCGGGGCTCCTTTTGCAAGTATTACTGCATCAATGCAGCATGGCATGGAGGCGATCAGCCTGTGGCTGCTGAAGTGTTAAGGCGTCTTGCCGCTGCGTCCAAAACCCGTCGGACAATAGCAGTATAGTGGATGTGTTTTGTACAAATCCCGTCCTCACTATGCTGCATCCAACCACATTATAACACCAAGTGCATTACATATGATGGAGCGAATCTCTACATTTGGTAGAGAATATGGGGATGTGGCATAGCAGCATGGGTGCTAGGAGCAACAGCATGATACATATAGACCTGGAAGGATACTTGGGTTTGCAATGTGCATATTTCTATGTATTGACGGGTCCACAAAGATTTCTTCGCTCGAGGAGGTGTGCCTGTGGATCAGCAGGGCCAAGGAAAAAATTTCAAGGAGAGTTACCTGTGGATCGGTTTATCCCCAAAAACTCCTGGAGGAATAGCGGCTGTCAGGATAAAGGTGCTTGATACTGGTGGAACGTTGATGTCCTAGATTAGAGACTGTGCCACAAGTGTGGGATGTATATGACTCGCCCTGTGGGGGCCGTGGGGTACTCGGAGCCGGACCTGACAATGTCGTCGAGGAATGGGATGTCACAGTGGTGTGACCTGGTCCGTGACCCCGGAGTGGTCAATAAAAAGGGGAAGAGTTTGTTGAAAAGGGGAAAAGAGGTTTAAGGATTGATTTGTCGTGACGCCACCTGTGGAGTGTGGCTATTAGTGGCTGCGGCTGCGGGACCACGGGATGATGGGAGTACAGTGGTGATGGTTTCGCTCCCCATGGGTGGAGCGGATCCCCAGGGCAACCGGGAAAGTCTATGGTGGGGGTAGGCCGTTGGGGGTGCAGGACTGAGGGCTCAGAATAACTGACAGAAACAAGGGTTGAAGTCTCCGTTACCTTTACTGGCAGTAGTAGCAGCTTTATTCCAGCGTACCATTCACAAAAGATGTTGCGAATCCGGGTAGCCTTTAAGCAAGTTGGGGATCTCCCCATTCGGTGAGTTCTAAGGCCTACCTGTTGTGCTACTCTTTGCGGGCACTGGCTGCTTGTAGCTAAGCTGCGACCCTCTCTCCTGCATAAAGTCTTTCACCCGTATGGCAGACAGCTCTGGCCCTTCTCTGGCACCTCTCCTCTGGCGGAGGTCCTGGGCTCTAGTATGCTGCTGTGCCTCCTAGGCTTTGTGGTGGCCTGGGAGACTTGGAATCTCCCTCCCTCCAGATTCTGCTGCCGGGCCTGAAGTCCCTGCACAGCCTCAGACTCCGGTGTCCGGTTCTGCTGCTCTGCTCTGGGGTGAGCCGGTCATCTGGCACCACTCCCCCGGCCTTTTTCTCTCCTACCTCAAACCCTCTCCTACGGTTCCCTCACACTTGCTGCATCTTTCCTGAGATGAGCTCCCCTGGCTCCAGTTCCCCCAGGATGTCTGCCACTTTCTCCTCCTCTTAACATTATGCCTAACCCTCCCCCAGGCCAGCATTTATAGGGGAAGCTCCCCTAAATCTGGGTTCAGAGCTCCCCCTGCAGGCCTGGAGTCTGGAAAAGTGTTGCATGCTGTGAACGTGTCTGGTGTGGATACCCTTCCCTTGCTTCCAAGCACGGCATGACCCCCGAGGGAGGCAATGCCATCGTGGAAACTGGACTCTGGGGTGCCACATATAGGCGCCAGAGCCTGTGTATGTGATGTGCAGGCTGCAGAGCCTGTATGGTGTGTACAAGTGCCAGAGCCTGTGTATGTGATGTGCAGGCTGCAGAGCCTGTATGGTGTGTACAAGTGCCAGAGCCAGAGTATGTGATATGCAGTGGAGCCTGCGCATATTAACTGCAGATGGCAGCTGGGAATATGGAGTGTCTGGGGCAGCCAATAGAGCCTGGTTATGTTAGATGCAGATGGCAGCTGGGGACATGGGGTGTCCGGGACAGCCGATAGAGCCTGGGGACGTTAGCTGCAGATGGCAGCTGGGGACATGGAGTGTCTGGAACTTCTAGCAGAGCCTGGGGATGTTAGCTGCAGATGGCAGCTGAGGACATGGAGTGCCGGTGCAGGTAGTAGAGTCTGGTTATGTGAACTGCAGATGGCGGGAGGGGACAGAGAGTTTGTCCATTTGAATGATGTCTTAGAGTGAGTTTCTTATAGATGCATGTGGAAACTAAGATGTATGTCCAGATTATATGTCTGGTATTGAATGGTGCCAAGCCTCACAACTTTAGGCAGAGGGGGAGAGTATGTAAGATGGTGACTAGTTATTCTGGTATCTGTAGTGCCATGAGACTGATTAAAGCATTAAAAATGCCAGGTTTTCAGGTTCCTGGAGAGATGGGCATGTCTGGCTGATCACATACCCCCCCACCCATTGGTGTAACTCATATAATGTATGCGTTTGTTTGGCACATGGGTCTGACTGAGAGAGAGAGAGAGAGAGAGAGATAGAGTCTCAGGGGGAGACAGACCCTGGAAGAGAACTGTGCGTGGGCATGGTGGGACTGCTGGAGGCCTATGATCAGAGAGCCAGTCCTGTATGTACCCATGGTAGCATCAGACTGAGGTATGATGTACTAGTTAGTGCCCAGGTGGGCAAGTCTGTGATGTATATCATATGAAGTAATACGATATATTTTGTGGGATTCGGGTGGCTGGAAATAAAAGCATTGATACCTGTATATGGACTGTTTGGGGTCTGTGTCGCTGCCATACCACACTATAACACCTACGAGTTACATATAGTGGAGCGAATCCCTACATTATGTATCTATCTTTCCATATATCTGTCTATTCATCTATGTATTTATTTGTCTATTTATCTAATAATCCATTTTATTATCTGTCTATGTATCTATCCTTACCTATGTATCTGTTTGTCTATTTATCTATCTATCCTTATCTATCTGTCCATGTATCTAGTCCATCCAAAGTAGAATTGCAGCACTCAAGTTCTTGTGTGAAAAAAAGTCACACAAGAAGTGTGTCTTCTCTATGTATACAAGTGATAGTCTTGTCTATGTATCTATCTATAATTATGTATCTATCTACCCTAATACCCTGAAAATAACATGGTGTCTTATATTAATTTTTGCTCCCAAAGATGCGTTACGTCTTTTTTTCATGGAATGTCTTATTTTTCCATGATACGCATCATCCCCTTGCAACCCCATTATCCCCTTGCAGCCTCCATCATCCCCATGCAACCCCCAATATCCCCTTGCAGCCCCCAATATCCCCATCATCCCCCAATATCCCCTTGCAGCCATCAATATCCCCTGCAGCCCCGATATCCCCTTGCAACCCTCATCATACCCATGCAACCACTAGTATCCCCATCATCACCATGCAGCCCCCAATATTCCCATCATCCCCGTGCAGCCACCATCATCTCCTTGCAGCCCTTAAAGGGATCCTGTCACCCCCAAATCGCCTCCTAAGCTATCAAAACATGTCCCTGCAGCATCCCATCACTAATCTCACACTCCTTTTGGCTCAGAAAAGCATCCTGTGAAAGTGGAGAAAAACGTTTTATAACTTACTCATTAGTGAGGATAATGAGCTGTGGCTATATTCTTTAGTCACTAGGGCGGGCCATTTTCGTCATAACATCACGCCTTAATAGGCGTGATCTTCAATGCATATTGTAATCAGCGCCTGCCAGCTCTCCTCGGCGCTGCCTGGGCTGCAATGGGGCTGTAATGACGCGAATTGCGTCATTTCCGGCATCGAATGACGTCAGTACACCCACGCCGCATGCGCAGTGCAGGGCTTGAAGCCTACAGAGCGACGTGGGTGTACTGACGTCACCCGATGCCGGAAATGACGCAATTCCCGTCATTACAGCCACATTGCAGCCCAGGCAGCGCCGAGGAGAGCAGGGAGGTGCTGATTACAATATGCATTGAAGATCACGCCTGATATTATGACGAAGATGGCCCGCCTTAGTGACTAAAGAATATAGCCCCAGCTCATTATCATCACTAATGAGTAAGTTATAAAATGTTTTTATGCACTTTCACAGGATGCTTTTCTGAGCCAAAAGGAGTGTGAGATTAGTGATGGGATGCTGCAGGGACATGTTTTGATAGCTTAGGAGGCGATTTGGGGTGACAGGATCCCTTAAATATCCCCATCCTTCCTATGCAACCCCCAATATCCCCATTAAGGTACCTGCAGAAACACACACAACACACACACATCCCTTTCTAACCAGCCGGCTGCTGCATGTATACTGGGCTGCCGCTCTCAGCCCTCTCAGCTGCCTTAGATGTACGGTACATTTTCGGCAGCTGAGAGAGCTCAGAGCTGCGGCGGAACAAATACAGTTCCAGTCACTGGGACAACGGCGGCGGGCAGGCAGTTAATACCATAGAATCACAGCTGCATGCCCTGTTAGGCGGGAATGCTTAAAAAAAACAATCTAAGCGACACGTGGCGTACCATGTACCCTCTAGAGAGGGAATTCACACATTATTCCCATGCGCATAAATCATGGTCAAGATTGGACATGTTCCTGGCATCTGCTTCTGTGTTCCAGAGGTTGTCGGGTGTAGAGTTGGAAAATATGGTCATTTCAGATCATAGTCCGGTAACATTGGAAACAAGAGACGTCTACCAAAAGGGGACAGATTTTATCTGGAGATTTCCCGACACCTTAGTCAGGGAAGAAACTTCACAAAAATGTTAAAAGAATGGTGGCAGGACTACTACACCTGCAATTCAGAACACCTAACCAACCCAGGTCTCTTTTGGGAGACGGCTAAGGCGGTATTGCGAGGCAATATCTTGGCACATAGCCTAAAGTTAAAGAAACACATCAAGGAACAATACATGCAAGCTAGCGCTAGAGTGCGTAAGTCTTACGTCCAATACAAACATACAACCACTGACGTCGACAGGTTGTCTTGGTTGGCGGCTAAATCTGACTTTGATAACTGGGCCAGGAGAAGGGACTAGATCTACATAGTAACATAGTAACATAGTTTTTAAGGTTGAAGGAAGACTTTAAGTCCATCTAGTTCAACCCATAGCCTAACATGTTGATCCAGAGCAAGGCAAAAAAAAACATGTGGCAACACTAAGCTCCACATTGGGGGAAAAAATTCCTTCCTGACTCCAGATACGGCAATCAGACTAATTCCCTGGATCAACGCCCTATCAAAGAATCTAGTATATATAACTGGTAATATTATAGTTTTCAAGAAAGGCATCCAGGCCCTTCTTAAATGTTAGTAGTGACTCCCTCATTACAACATCATGTGGCAGAGAGCTCCATAGTCTCACTGCTCTTACAGTAAAGAATCCGCGTCTGTGATTATGATTAAACCTTCTTCCCTCCAGACGTAGAGGATGCCCCCTTGTCCCAGTCTCAAGCCTAAGAGTAAAGAGATCATTAGAAAGGTCTCTGTACTGTCCCTCATATATTTATACATTATTATAAGATCACCCCTAAGCCTTCGTTTTTCCAAGCTAAATAACCCCAAGTTTAATAACCTGTCTTGGTATTGCAGACCCCTTAGTCCTCTAATGACTTTTGTCGCTCTTCTCTGGACCCGCTCTAGTTCAGCTATGTCTTTCTTATACACCGGAGACCAGAATTGTACACAGTATTCTAAGTGTGGTCGCACTAGTGACTTGTATAGAGGTAAAATTATGTTCTCCTCATGAGCATCTATGACTCTTTTAATGCATCCCATTATTTTATTTGCCTTTGCAGCAGCTGCCTGACACTGGCCACTAAATGTGAGTTTGTCATCTACCCATACACCCAGGTCTTTTTCAGTGACAGTTTTGCCCAGTGTTTTACAATTAAGCACATAATTATACCTTTTGTTTCCTCTGCCCAAGTGCATGACTTTACATTTATCCCCATTAAAGCGCATTTGCCATTTAGCAGCCCAAGCTTCTAGTTTACATAAATCCTCCTGTAATATAAAATTGTCCTCCTCTGTATTGATTACCCTGCAGAGTTTAGTGTCATCTGCAAATATTGAGATTCTACTCCGTATGCCCCCTACAAGGTCATTAATAAATATATTAAATAGAAGCGGGCCCAACACTGACCCCTGTGGTACCCACTGTTAACTGTGACCCATTCTGAGTGTGTTCCATTAATAACCACCCTTTGTTTCCTATCACTAAGCCAGTTCTTAACCCACTTACACATATTTTCCCCTATCCCCATTGCCCTCATTTTATGTATCAACCTTTTGTGTGGCACCGTATCAAAAGCTTTTGAAAAGTCCATATACACCACATCCACTGCATTTCCTTGGTCCAGTCCAGAACTTACTTCTTCATAGAAGCTTATCAGATTAGTTTGACAGGAACGGTCCCTCGTAAAACCATGTTGATAATGGGTCATGAGGTTATTTTTCTTCAGATACTCCAGTATGGCATCTCTTAGAAAACCCTCTAGGATTTTACCCACAGTAGAGGTTAAGCTTACTGGCCTATAATTTCCAAGTTCAGTTTTTGTCCCCTTTTTGAATATTGGCACCACATTTGCTATACGCCAGTCCTGTGGTACAGACCCTGTTATTATGGAATCTTTAAAGATTAAAAATAATGGTCTATCTATGACAGTACTTAATTCCTGCAGCACTCTGGGGTGTATCCCATCCGGGCCCGGGGATTTGTCAATTTTAGTGATTTTTAGACGATGCCGTACTTCCTCTTGGGTTAAGCAGGTGACATTTAATTGAGACTTTTTGTTATCACTGATCATATTGTCTGTCATGGGATTTTCTTGTGTAAATACTGTTGAAAAAAAGTCATTTAGCATATTGGCTTTTTCCTCATCCTCATCCACCATTTCACCCAGACTATTTTTAAAGGGGCCAACACCATCATTTTTTAGTTTCTTACTATTTATGTAGTTAAAAAATATTTTGGGATTCTTTTTACTTTCTCTGTCTCAATCTTTGCTGCCTTGATTTGCTTTTTACAAATGTTATTTAATTTTCTGTATTTATTTAATAATGCTTCATCACTACCTACTTGCTTTAATTCCCTAAATGCTTTCTTTTTGTCACATATTGCACTTCTTACCGCTTTATTTAGCCATAGTGGTTTCCTCCTATTTCTAGCATGCTTATTCCCATAGGGTATATATTGTGCACAGGTCCTATTCAGGATGCTAATAAACATCTCCCATTTGTGTTGTGTACTTTTATGTCTCAGGACATCGTCCCAATTTATTGCACTAAGATCATCTCTCAACCGTTGGAAATTTGCCTTCCTGAAGTTTAGTGTCCTTGTAGCCCCTCTACTACACGTCTTAGTAAAGGATACTTGAAAGCTTATTAAGTTATGATCACTATTACCCAAGTGACCTCCAACCCGTATATTTGATATGCGGTCCGGCCTGTTGGTTAATATTAGGTCCAGCAGTGCCCCCCTTCTTGTTGGGTCCTGAACCAGTTGTGAAAGGTAATTGGCTCACATAGTTTTCAAAAACTTATTACCTTTGCTGGAACTGCAGGTTTCTGATCCCCAATGTATTTCAGGGTAGTTGAAGTCCCCCATAATAATGACTTCTCCTGAGTCGCTGCTTCATCTATTTGCTTTATGAGGATATTCTCCTCCACTTCCATTATTGTTGGGGACTTATAACAAACCCCTATCAGTAATTTATTATTTTTTCCCCCTCCCCTTATCTCCACCCACAGGGACTCTACATTTCCATTAGATTCACCTATATTATCACGCAGGATGGGTTTTAAGGATGATTTTACGTATAAACATACACCTCCTCCTCGCCTATTTGTACGGTCATTTCTGAACAGACTATAGCCCTGTAAATTAACAGCCCAGTCATGGCTCTCGTCCAGCCAAGTCTCTGAAATCCCCACCATGTCATAATTATTTTCCAACAAAATCAATTCTAATTCCTCCATTTTGTTGGTGAGGCTTCTGGCATTAGTGTACATGCACTTTATGCATCTCTCTTTACCTCTATTCCTTCCTACTAGATTGACTGTTCTAACCCCACCCCCCATGCCACCCCAATTTTATTACTTGTGCCCAGGTTACTATTTACACTATCTTCCCCCCCTATACAATGAATACCCTCCCCCCAAATCCCTAGTTTAAACACTCCTCCAACCTTCTAGCCATTTTCTCCCCCAGCACAGCTGCACCCTCCCCATTGAGGTGCAGCCCGTCCCTAGCATAGAACCTGTAGCCAACAGAGAAGTCTGCCCAGTTCTCCAGGAACCCAAACCCCTCCTTCCTACACCATTTCCTGAGCCACTTATTTATCTCCCTAATCTCCCTTTGCCTCTCTGGTGTGGCACGTGGTACAGGCAGTATTTCAGAGAATACTACCTTGGAGGTCCTTGCCTTAAGCTTGCAGCCTAATTCCCTGAAATAATCTTTAAGGACCTTCCACCTACTTCTAACTTTGTCATTTGTGCCAATGTGCCCCATGACCGCTGGGTCCTCACCAGCCCCTCCCAGTAATCTGTCAACCCGATCAGCGATGTGCCGGACTCGAGCGCCAGGTAGGCAGCACACTGTTCGACGATCCCTGTCTTTGTGACAGATTGCCCTATCTATTCCCCTAATAATTGAGTCCCCCACTACCAGCACCTGTCTGGCCTGTCCTTCTCTCCTGTTTTCCCCCTTACTGGAGCAGCCACTCCTCTGGCTTTCAGAGGTCATGCCCTGCTGCAGCAGTGCTGTACCTGAACTCACATCCCTCTCATCTGCCAACATAGCAAATTTATTGGGGTGTGCCAGATCAGGGCTAGCCTCCCTGGCACCCTTCCCTCTACCCCGCCTTCTAACTGTCACCCAGCTAGCTACATCATGGTCCTGCAGCTCCATACTACCATCCTCCCCCACATCTATCCCATTGAGCAGCTGTTCAGTGAGCAGCAGACTCCTTTCCATATTGTCTATGGATCTCAGCGTTGTCAGTTGTTCATTTAGATCCAGTATCTGGGCTTCCAAATGTACAATGTACTCACATCTCACACAGCAGTATGCACCCTCAACCGGCTGGTCAAGGAATGCATACATGTGGCAAGATGTACACTGGATGGCATTGCCAATCATGGAGCTCATTTCCTAATGGGGATTGCACCAGACAGAAATGATAAGTAAAAAGAAATGCAAAGTATTAATTAAATACAACCAGCAATTCAGTAAGTCCTCCCTTCCAAACTCCCTGAATCCAAAGTCACTGAATCACAAGTCACACACTTACTTCTGCGCACTTGCTCTGTCACACTCAGCTCGTTTCACACTGGCTAGAAAATCAGATATAAAGAGTCTTTTTTTTTTTTTTTTCCTTAGCAGAAAATCAGCCTACAGCTCAGTGTACTTCCAAAGGACTGGAAGCCCCAACCAGCTGCTTCTTATAAACCCTTAATTATGCACCCCCACCCTTAATTAACCCCTTGTAAGTATAGCTACACCACAGGTTTTAAGTGCAGAGTAGTTAACCCTTTAACTTACAGGTAGTAAAATAAGAGACTATAAACTTGTAGAGAGAAAAGAAAGTTAAGAAAGCCCAATAAAATTAAAAAGGTAAAAAAAAACAAAAAAAAAAAAAAAAACAGTCAGCAATTCACAGAGGTATTTGTTGCAGGATTCCCAAACACCTCCTCACTGAATCACAAGTCACACACTTACTTCTGTCGCACTTGCGCTCTGTCACACGTAGCTCGTCACACTCGCTAGAAAATCAGATATAAAGAGTCTTTTTTTTTTTTTTTCCCCTTAAAAACTAGACTGGAGCTAGATTTACACAGATTCGGCGACAAGGCGGGGAGGCTGCTAGCTAATTTGGCCAGGGGACAAAGGCCAATGACGCCCATTGTGAAAATTAAGGATCGACATGGCAGAGAATGGACAGATCCTGGAGATATTGCTAAAGTGCTGGGAAAACATTGGGACGTGCTCACCTGATCAGGATGATCAGTTTCGCGAGACTGTTATACCCTCTTCAGACACTACCTATGCTGTTGAGGCATGCAGACATCAAGCGGATCAATGCTGCCTTTTCAAGGTTTCTCTGGCGAGGCAAAAAAGCACGAATACCAATTCGAACCTTGATTCAGTCAAAGGAGGATGGGGGGCTACATTTACCTGACGTCAGAGGCTACAATATGGCATGCATTTTACGGAATGTTTTAGACTGGCTCAACGGTTAAAATAGATACTCAGATGTGGAGTTGGAGGGGGAATTAGCCAGTCCATGGGAGCTGTCGGCGCTTCTTCACTCTTCTATTTCGGAACTCCCGCCCCATGTTAAGAACGCTGTAATTTACAGAGACACAGTGATGGCCTGGAAGGGAGTCAGGAGGAAACTGAGGTTCTCTTGGAGAATATCTAGGGACCTTAACCCCTGGGCCTGTCCCTCCTTTAAGTTAGGACGTGAAAATAAATTGTTCCGGGAGTGGAGGAGGAGGGGTGTCAAGACGATGGGGGACCTCATGCACCCGCTGGAAAAGAGATGGTTATCGGAGGAGGAAGTGCTAGGAAAGTTCAGTCTCCCTAGAATCCATGCCATTCAGTATCGCCAGATACATCACTATCTGATGTCTCACCTACAGGATGTGTCAGGAGAGATGGAAGTTTCCCCATGGGATGAGTTGAAAGGGATGGAGGTAGCGGAAGTGACAATCTCTTCCTTATACGGTAGACTACAAAAAATTCTCAGACCGGCAATGACTCATAACCTCTTTAAAAAATGGAATAAACACTTTCAAGACCCCGAACTATGTGCCCAGACGTCCCCCTCATACCTGAATTATGAAGTTATATTATCTTCAGAGCTGGTCTCCTACTGACATCAGTAGGATGTTGTTCAGACCGGGTGGATGGTTTTCTTGCCACCCCTCCAGGCATCTAAATCCGCCCTGTAGTTTTCAAATTTCCCGCCCCTCCTCTGTCCAGCGCGGTGAGTGACAGCCGCACTTGCGCCAACGCAGTGGAGCGGTTGCCCACAGTGCATTGAACAGGCCGATGTCTACCAAGACTTCTCAAATCTCGCGAGACATCGGCACAGACAGGTGCTCTTGTGCTGTCCGTGCATATTGCCAACATCTTGCGAGATTTGTAAAGTCTTGGTAGAAATCGGCATGTTCAATGCGCCGCGATCACCTAGTGCGAGTGCGGCTGTCACTCACTGCGCCGCCAATGGAGGGGCAGGAAATTTGAAAACAGCAGGGCGGGTTTAGCAGCCTGGAGGGGCGACGAGAACACCATCTACCAGGTCTCAATCCCAGCCTCCTGGTCTCAGTAGGAAGCCAGCTCTGTACCTAATACAAGTGCACATTTCAGGTATGAGTGGAAGTCTGGGCACATACAAGGGTTCCTAGAACCCCATTTACATCATGTAAATGCTGGTGGACATAGTTTAAAATGCCCAAAGGGGTGACAAGTTCACTTTAAAGATTTGCAATAATAGGGGGCCTGGTTAGAGCTTTCACATCGGAGCCCAGGAGCTTCACGTTACACCACTGGAAACACGAAATTGTGAAGGGGCCTGAGATGCAGGAGGATAAAGATACAGGAAAATGGGGATGGAGGAGATGGTGGGGAAGGAGGAGATGGTGGGGAAGGAGGAGAAGGTGGGAAAGGAGGGGATGGTGGGGAAGGAGGAGATGATGGGGAAGAAGAGGAAGGAGGGGATGGTGGGGAAGGAGGGGATGGTGGGGAAAGAGGGAATGGTGGGGAAAGAGGGAATGGTATGGTGGGGAAGGAGGGGATGGTGGGGAAGGAGGGAATGGTGGGGAAGGAGGGGATGGTGGGGAAAGAGGGAATGGTGGGGAAGGAGGGAATGGTGGGGAAGGAGGGGATGGTGGGGAAAGAGGGGATGGTGGGGAAACAGGGAATGGTGGGGAAAGAGGGAATGGTGGGGAAGGAGGGAATGGTGGGGAAGGAGGGGATGGTGGGGAAGGAGGAGATGATGGGGAAGAAGAGGAAGGAGGGGATGGTGGGGAAAGAGGGAATGGTGGGGAAAGAGGGAATGGTGGGGAAGGAGGGAATGGTGGGGAAGGAGGGGATGGTGGGGAAGGAGGGAATGGTGGGGAAGGAGGGGATGGTGGGGAAAGAGGGAATGGTGGGGAAGGAGGGAATGGTGGGGAAGGAGGGGATGGTGGGGAAAGAGGGGATGGTGGGGAAAGAGGGAATGGTGGGGAAAGAGGGAATGGTGGGGAAGGAGGGGATGGTGGGGAAGAAGAGGAAGGAGGAGATGGTGGGGAAGAAGAGGAAGGAGGGGATGGTGGGGAAGAAGAGAAAGGAGGAGATGGTGGGGAAGTAGAGGAAGGAGGGGATGGTGGGGAAGGAGGAGATGGTGGGGAAGGAGAAGATGGTGGGGAAGGAGAAGATGGTAGGGAAGGAGGAGATGGTGGAGAAGGAGGAGATGATGGGGAAGGAGGGGATGGTGGGAAAGGAGGGGATGGTGGGGAAGGAGAAGATGGTGGGGAAGGAGAGGATGGTGGGGAAGGAGAAGATGGTGGGGAAGGAGAAGATGGTGGGGAAGGAGGAGATGGTGGAGAAGGAGGAGATGATGGGGAAGGAGGGTATGGTGGGGAAGGAGGGGATGGTGGGGAAGGAGAAGATGGTGGGGAAGGAGAATATGGTGGGGAAGGAGAGGATGGTGGGGAAGGAGGGGATGGTGGGGAAGGAGAAGATGGTAGGGAAGGAGAAGATGGTGGGGAAGGAGGGGATGGTGGGGATGGAGGGGATGGTGGGGAAGGAGGGGATGGTGGGGAAGGAGGAGATGGTGGGGAAGGAGAAGATGGTGGGGAAGGAGGGGAAGGAGGAGATGGTGGGGAAGGAGAAGATGGTGGGGATGGAGGGGATGGTGGGGATGGAGGGGATGGTGGGGAAGGAGGAGATGGTGGGGAAGGAGGAGATGGTGGGGAAGGAGAGGATGGTGGGGAAGGAGAAGATGGTGGGGAAGGAGAAGATGGTGGGGAAGGAGAAGATGGTGGGGAAGGAGGAGATGGTGGAGAAGGAGATGATGGGGAAGGAGGGGATGGTGGGGAAGGAGGGGATGGTGGGGAAGGAGAAGATGGTGGGGAAGGAGAGGATGGTGCGGAAGGAGGGGATGGTGGGGAAGGAGGGAATGGTGGGGAAGGAGAAGATGGTGGAGAAGGAGAAGATGGTGGGGAAGGAGGGGATGGTGGGGATGGTGAGGAAGGAGGGGATGGTGAGGAAGGAGGGGATGGTGGGGAAGGAGAAGATGGTGGGGAAGGAGAAGATGGTGGGGAAGGAGAGGATGGTGCGGAAGGAGGGGATGGTGAGGAAGGAGAGGATGGTGCGGAAGGAGGGAATGGTGGGGAAGGAGAAGATGGTGGGAAAGGAGAAGATGGTGGGGAAGGAGGGGATGGTGGGGAAGAAGGAGGGGATGGTGAGGAAGGAGGGGATGGTGGGGAAGGAGAAGATGGTGGGGAAGGAGAGGATGGTGCGGAAGGAGGGGATTGTGGGGAAGGAGGGAATGGTGGGGAAGGAGAAGATGGTGAGGAAGGAGGGGATGGTGGGGAAGGAGGAGATGGTGGGGAAGGAGAGGAAGGAGGGGATGGTGAGGAAGGAGGGGATGGTGGGGAAGGAGAAGATGGTGGGGAAGGAGAGGATGGTGCGGAAGGAGGGAATGGTGGGGAAGGAGAAGATGGTGGGGAAGGAGGGGATGGTGGGGAAGGAGGAGATGGTGGGGAAGGAGAGGAAGGAGGGGATGGTGAGGAAGGAGGGGATGGTGGGGAAGGAGAAGATGGTGGGGAAGGAGAAGATGGTGGGGAAGGAGAGGATGGTGGGGAAGGAGAAGATGGTGGGGAAGGAGAGGATGGTGGGGAAGGAGAAGATGGTGGGGAAGGAGAGGATGGTGGGGAAGGAGAGGATGGTGGGGAAGGAGAAGATGGTGGGGAAGGAGAGGATGGTGCGGAAGGAGGGAATGGTGGGGAAGGAGAAGATGGTGGGGAAGGAGAAGATGGTGGGGAAGGAGAGGATGGTGGGGAAGGAGAGGATGGTGGGGAAGGAGAAGATGGTGGGGAAGGAGAGGATGGTGCGGAAGGAGGGAATGGTGGGGAAGGAGAAGATGGTGGGGAAGGAGAAGATGGTGGGGAAGGAGAGGATGGTGGGGAAGGAGAAGATGGTGGGGAAGGAGAAGATGGTGGGGAAGGAGAGGATGGTGCGGAAGGAGGGAATGGTGGGGAAGGAGAAGATGGTGGGAAAGGAGAAGATGGTGGGGAAGGAGAAGAAGGAGGGGATGGTGGGGAAGGAGAGGAAGGATGAGAAGACGGTGGGGAAAGGGGGCATGGATTGGATTGGAGAGTGGAGTTTTCAGTGGGTGTGATTGGTTCCAGCTTACAGGCCACTGCAATGCATGATGGGACTTGTAGTAATAGATCACAGGAAGCAGGGGAGAGGAAGCTGAGGATTAACCTTATGAAAGCTGGAGCTGGTAATTAATGTGAGAAATGGGAATATTGCTAATATAAGATAATGGTTGTCTTGGGGGCTGATAATAGCGAGATGTCTGGGGAAAGAAATCAGTTATGGTCCTGGACAACGGCCATCATCTCATCCATCACCATGGCAACCAGCACAGCACTGAGGAGCTGATCATGTGACCCTGACTCCTCCCCTCCATGTGACATCATCACAGGTCCTGTAAGCACAGAGCAGCCCTATATCTGGTGGGTGGAGGTAGGTGGCTTTCTCTTCTCTATATACCATTACTGGTTTGTCACATGACAGTATAGCAGCCCTGGTGTCATCACTCATTGTCAGGACCATCTGTCTCGATTGTTCCAGGATCATTATCCTGGACACCTCCACTCTCTCCTCCCCCACACACTGCAATGACTAAGTCCCTCCTGATATCATGATGCTGCCATTGTTTATGTTATGGTGAATCAATGTGAGAAAAAAATCATGACTGCACCGACTGATGGAATAACCGGGGTCACCGGGCGATCCCATACACAATGTGGACCGCCCCTGGGCAAGCCCCCATGGGGCAACCACACGACCTCCCTGGAGGAACAGCCCATCCCAAAACCTACAGATAAATGGATAGATAGATAGATAGATAGACTAGATTGATGGAAGAAGATGGATCAAAGGATTTATAGATGGAAAAATGGATGCATGGAAGGAAAGATAGAACGATGGATAGATTGATAGATCAGAGGATAAATGGGATAGTCAGATGAAAGGATTGATGGAAGATGGAAGAAGATAGCTGAAAGGATTCATAGATGGAAGAATGGATAGATGGAAAGAAAGATAGAACGATGGATAGATTGATAGATCAGAGGATAGAAGGAAGGATATCAAGTATAAAAAAAAGAGCAGCACAGCTGGCACGTCAGGGTGCAAATCAATTCAAGCAATGCTTCATTTGCTAAGTCATACAGACCATGAATGAATGAAGAGCAGCACTCCTCCTTAGGCGGCCGTCACACGCTACGATATCTTGAAAGATATCGCTTGACCGCGCCTGATTAAACATCGCTTGAACGATGTCTCTGCGTGTGACGGCAAGATATGACCAACGAGAAATGTTAAAATTGCAAAATCGAGATCTGAGCTCCGGAGCTCAGATCTTGCGATGAACGATTTAACGATCTGCTTCATCGTGGTGTATGACACCACGATGAACGATCTCCCAGCGGCAGAGCCTATGCTGGGAGATGGTATCTATGGTAAACGTCGGGTTACTAAGCGACGCACGGCGCCTAGTAACCCGATGTGTACCATAGTAACCAGCGATCTCGCTGCTCCACATCGCTGGTGAGTCTACCTGTGTGACATCTCACCAGCGATGTGAGCGATATTGTAAGCGATTGCGCGTGCACGTGATGCGAGATCGTAGCGTGTGACGGCCGCTTTAGGCTGATTTCACATCAGCGGTTTTGCCGAATCGCAGCAGATGTTGCCGACATGCGACAAGCCCCATTCATTCTCTATGGGACTTGTGGTCAGGTGCGGCAGGTGGGGTTTGGCTGGATCTGGCACGTGTAGCGAAGGAAAAAAAAAACGCAGCAAGCGTTTTTTTTTGTGCAGCTGCAAGTACCACATATGCCGGATCCAGCCAAACCCCACCTGCCGCACCTGACCACAAGTCCCATAGAGAATGAATGGGGCTTCTCGCACGTCGGCCGTTACTCGGCACATGGGGCAACATCTGCTGGATCTGCCGCAATTCGGCAAAGCCGCTGATGGGAAAGGTCCCTTAGAGGTGTTAGGTGGCTTTATTGGGCTCTCAGGATGTCAAATGGTGACGTTTCATGTGACTCACCCCAGAGCCGGGTACTCAGTTCTCGGGCCCTTTCAGGCTGGGGTGTCACGGGTGGCTTGCCCGAGACCGTGGCCCTGGTGGTCAATGTAAAAAGGGGATAAATAAAGTATTTACAAGTTGTCTTCGTGACGCCACCTGCTGAGTCTGGTGATGCTCACCAGCGCCGCCACAGTCCTCCAGTGGTCGGTGGTAATGCGGCTTGGATGGAATAGTCTCCGCAGGCGGGACTGGACCACTGGGGCAGTGATGCTGTAAGGCAAACAGTTTATATGGAAAGGATGCAGCAGAGTCGGGACTTCACTTCACTGGGTAACTTTTACTTGAACACTTTCATTCAGCTTTACAGTTCAGTAATAGATATTATTTTGGTAAATGCTCCAGGCTGCAATTGGGATTTCTGGCTGAAGATGGAACACTCCTTTATGTTCCTCTCTTTTCCTTCTTTTCTGTTCCCAGTACAGTGAACTCTGATCTCTTGTAGACAAATCTGACCTCCTGCTGCTTCTACTCTCTTCTCCCTTGTACCCGTCGGGTTAACCTTCTTCTGAATGCTACAGCCGCCTACTGCAGTTCTGGTTCCCCTCTTATGGACTCTTTGGGAGTCAGGGCCATATTTCCCTCTTTAGCGGATTTTCTGTGAGCCTTGAATGATCTCACAGGTGCGGGCTCCGGTACCCGGGTTACTTCCTATGGGGCAAACTCTATCCGTTACTCACTTCCCCACTCAAGTGAACTCTGCGTCTGTGAGTTCCCTTGCTTTCTTCCTCTTCCTTTGGGATCTTTTCTTTCTAGGGCCCCTCAGCCGAGATGGCCCTCTTGGTTCCTTCAGGCTGGCTGCCTGGTTCCTTCCAAACTCCCTTCCTCCTCCGACTCTACTCTCCAACTCTCTCTCTAGTTCCCCCTAGAGGCCACTATCTATCCTCCCGGGGTCCCTCCCACCTACTATCCTAGTGTGAAGGTGTTAGCTCTAGGGTTCCATCTAGTGACCATTGTCCCAATTGCAGAGGAGTACAACACCGCTTTTCAGGGTGCAGTACCCCTTTTGGTGGCACCTACGTAGTGGGGCGCCACACATGGAAGTAGATTCTGTGTAACCGAAACGTCGCCATTTGACATCCTGAGGGCCCAATAAAGCCACCTAACACCTCTACTGCTGCCTTCACACCAGTGTTTCTGTCTGTCAGGGTGGATCCTGTTTTTTGCAGGATCCACTGGACAGAACCTGACAGCACAGGATGAGCACGAAGTGTGTGTAAATATGGCCTCGAATCCTGCTTTTTGCAGGATGATAGATAGATAGATAGATAGATAGATAGATAGATAGATAGATAGATAGATAGATAAACACAAAAAAGGCTGCAGCACTCCAAATTCAGATGTAAATTCTGCCTTTAATGGCCTTCAGGTATAAGATAGCGACGTTTCGGTCAGTGATGACCTTCTTCCAGCCGGGCTGGAAGAAGGTCATCACTGACCGAAACGTCGCTATCTTATACCTGAAGGCCATTAAAGGCAGAATTTACATCTGAATTTGGAGTGCTGCAGCCTTTTTTGTGTTTATATGTCTGAAATAGGTGGCTGGACACCACCTCAAGGACTGATTAGCACCTAACATTTTGTTAAGAAAGAAACGCTGCTCAATAACCCTTTTTCTTGATAGATAGATAGATAGATAGATAGATAGATAGATAGATAGATAGATAAGACCAAGATGCAGGATCGAAGGCCTTTCTAATGTGGAGTGAGGGTAGCGTGCCGGCTTGTTTCCATTGTTTGCAGTAATGGAGGGATTGGGAAATCCTACGTATATTATCAGAAGCTTGTCTATGAGGGACGACGCCTACTTGGTCTTTGTGTGTGATTAAGCCCAAACCAGTAGTTAGGCACTGAGCTAAAACCTATTTTGAAGTCTATATTGATCAGAGAGATTGATCTGTATCTTGACCATAATGAGTGGTCACAGTTTGGTTTGGGATTCAAGGATATAGCTGCTATAAGGGAGACTGTTCCTGGTCTCTCAACAAAGTGGTGTCATGCTTAGGATGTGAGGGAATCAGGTAACTGAATGGTGAGAAGGGCGAGGGGATTCAGGGGGCGCTAATCTGACCCTTACACTGGGGGGTCCCTGGCTCGCCCTGCTCTTGGAGGTACCTCTAATGGTGAGGAGGTCCGAGTCTTAACCCTGTTCTCCTGAGCTCCTGATTAGCCCTAGGCTGAGGGCCCCTACCTCCACCCACACATCTGGAATCACAGCTACTCCCAAAGCAAAGACTTCAGCACAGCAACAAAGCATCAGCACAGCACAAACATCAAGAGTTAAAGGGATCCTGTCACCTACAAAACGCCTCCTAAGCTATCAAAACATGTCCCTGCAGCATCCCATCACTAATCTCACACTCCTTTTGTCTCCTAAAAGCATCATGTGAAAGTGGAGAAAAACGTTTTAATACTTACTCATTAGTGATAATTAGCAGGGGCTATATTCTTTAGTCACCAGGGCATGTTTTTTTGCAGCCTGAATGATCCACCCTCTCTCTGTCTGTGCTGCAGTGATGTGCAGCTGAAGGCAGGACTAATGATTTGCATTCTGTGAGTGATAGAGAGGGGGGAGGGTAAAGCCTGCACAAGCAGAGCACACAGACAGAGGGTGGATCCTGGAGCCTGCAAAACAACACGCCCTGGGGACTAAAGAATATAGCCCCTGCTAATTATAATCACTAATGAGTAAGTATTAAAACGTTTTTATCCACTTTCACAGGATGCTTTTAGGAGACAAAAGAAGTGTGAGATTAGTCATAGGATGCTGCAGGGACATGTTTTGATAGCTTAGGAGGCGTTCTGGAGGTGACAGGATCCCTTTAATAACTCTATCAGCGGCGTCTGACAGAGGAGGGGGAAAGCTATTTAAGGCCATGGGGAGGAGATTCCAGGTAAGTCACACTCAAGCCTCACATCAACCCCTCAACTAGCAGGTGAGCATAATAGTGAGTGCAGCTCTGGAGTATAATGCAGTAGGTAAGTCAGGATCAAGACCTTCACAACCATGCCTCATGCAGCTCTTGAAGAAATACAGACACAACACACACAGCAGCATCCAGCAAAGTCAGTGCAATCTAAATGCATGACAGGTGGGGAAAAGAACGGAGGCCTATTTCTTATAATAGGGCAGAGAAGCTTTTTGTTGAGCTTTAGTTGATGGATGACTGCTTCTATCTCAGTGGGGGTGATGGCTTGATGTAAAAGATCTACCAGGCTAGAACTAAGGGTTGTAAGAAGAATTGAGCTTAATGTTTCTATTATCTGTGTGTTGTAAGGGGAAAAGTCGCTGTATAGGTGATCCAGCTGTTGTTGAAATAAGCAGGTAATGCATTGTTGGTTAGATGTACGGCCGGTGGAAGTGCGAGTTTCATTTATTATTAAGAGAATAAAAACATTAAGACCAGTAAAGGGCGAGATCTGATAAGAGAAGGATCAAGTTCAGAATGTGAGTGCGAATGGTCTCAATAAATGGAGGGGGACGGGGAGTTCTTCATCTGGAACTCTAATGCTGCTACTCTCTTTTCCAATACAGACGTGTCACATGTAGCTTGCGCTGTAGTCTTCTTGAACTGCTTTGCAGTGATTAAATGTGTTTATTAATGTTGGAGCCTTCAGGGTTAATGTCAGTAGCTTAGTTGCTATCCATGAAATTAGCTGTCTGCGAGTTTTCAGGTTGCGAGTGACCGCTGTGTGTGTCAGATGACGCTGTTACCACTCCCCTCGTCTTTAAATAATCCCGTTACCCTTCAGGTGTCATTGAAAGAGTTTAGTCTCTACTCTGACCTTGTGCTGTGTGGACGTAGAGCTGTGTTGCAGAAGCTTTCCTGAAGCTAACCTATTTGTGGGTGTTGTCTTGTGGGAGTTGCAGCTCCTTCCCCTGGGTGGAGGTGAGGGGGTGTTAGCCCAGGGCTGGTAGGAACAGGGCAAGGTTGGCAGCCCAGACATCTCCTCCTTTAGAGGTAATTCTGGGATCAGGGTCAGCTAGAGCAGTGTTTCCCAACTCCAGTCCTCAAGGCACACCAACAGGTCATGTTTTCAGGATTTCCTTAGGATTGCACAGGTGTTAGTTTAATCACTTGCACAGGGGATAATTCCATCATCTGTCTAATGATAAGGAAATCCTGAAAACATGACCTGTTGGTGTGCCTTGAGGACTGGAGTTGGGAAACACTGAGCTAGAGAACCCCAGTCTACAGGGTTAGACTAGCTTCCCTGATTATCTCAGCCCATCTCTCCTACCTGTAACTATTCCACTGTGCACTATTATCACCCTGTGACAAGATGTTCTTGCAAATCTTTCTTACCCAACGGGGCGTGCTGAGAGCCTGCGAGGGGAAGAATGGAGCCCCAGAGCCCACCCATCCCAGTCTATGGATATAGACTGCATGTAAGTTTGTCATTTTTCTGAAGCTTTATAGGGCACTTTTAGGTCAGAGAGAGATGGTTAGGGATGAGCTCACAAGGTGCAGGAACAGGTAGTGACAGCAGAGGGGGGTAGAACGAGCTGACAGGTTCCCTTTAAGTAATCATGGAAGTCACAGGGTTTTAAAACCATCAATAAATGGTAATGAGCTGTAATTATCTCAGAATGGGAGATTAGTTCAGGCAGTGAGGTCATTGCCTGAGCAATTTATATAGAATGTTGTTAGTGGTTTTGTAAGTGGTGGCACAATGTCAGTGGGTAGCCACTAGGTGGCAGCAAACTTCTTATAACATCCGTTAGGAAATCCGACTCAACGTCCATAGTATTGTGAAAAATCTTTAAAATTCCATTTATTGTGGTCAATTTAAAATCATGACAGCGGGAAGTAGGAGTCACAATTACATCCAAGAAAGCCGGAGTCAAATAGGCCAGAAATGGTAATAATTAAGAACACGTGTTGCGAGAGAAGGCAGCAATTTCAACACACCGTATTACAATTTAACCCTTACATTGGTCTATACATTTTGATCGACATATGTACTGTATTTTTCAGACTATAAGACCCAGCCAGATTTTTGAGGAGGAAAATATGGGGGGGGGAAATTAAGCAAAATATGTGGTTATAATTCACTGTTATGGGGGGAATATCTGCTGCTGACACGTATGTGGGTAATGTCCCCCATCCTGGGCCCCTTCAGGATAATATGTCCCTTGTTCTGGATAGGGCACCCCCACTATGATATATAGCCCCCCATCCTGGGATATAGCCCCCCATCCTGGATATGGCCCCTCATCCTGGGATGTAGTTCCCCATCCGAGTGCAGTACCCCCCCATCTGGATATGGCCCCCTCATCGTGGTACATGGTCTTCTCATGCTGGATATGCTCCCCCGCATCCATCTTAAACATAGCCCCCCATCCATCTTTTATATAGCCCACCATGCTGCCGCACTCACAAAAATAATAAACAATGTAACTTACCTTTCCGGCGCTCCCCTTCATCTCTCCTTGCTTGCACACTTCATGTCCTGAGTCCTCCTTCATCCCTGGCATCCGATCATGTGACCGGCGCCCAGTGGCTGGGGCAGGAACTAAGGCAACAGGTTCAGATGAGGATGCATTACTAGCACCATTCATAGATGGAATATGGCGGCGCCTAGTGGCTGGGGAAGGAACTCTAGGAGCAGGTCCAGATGCGGACGTATTAATAGAACCATCCATAGATGGAATATGGTGGTGCCTAGTGGCTGGGGCAGGAACTATAGCAGCAGGTTCAGATGAGGACGCATTACTAGCAAAATCCATAGATGGAATATGGCGGCGTCTAGTGGCTGGGGAGGGAACTACAGGAGCAGGTCCAGATGAAGACATATTAATAGCACCATCCATAGATGGAATATGGTGGTGCCTAGTGGCTGGAGCAGGAACTACAGCAGCAGGTTGAGATGAGGACGCATTACTAGCAAAATCCATAGATGGAATATGGTGGTGCCTAGTGGCCGGGGCAGGAACTATAGGAGCAGGTCCAGATGGACACATGACAATCATATAGATTATGAATGTGCTACTTCAATTAATAAATGATTTAATTGTGAATGTTTTTTGCATATCATAATTTGCAAAACATTAATTATTTAATATGTACGGACATAAGCTGCAGGTTTTCTGACCGCGCTGACCTGAGCGAGTTCTGTGGATGTGTTAGTTTTTTGTCCTTTCTTCGTGTGGTCAGTAGAGGACAGCAGATGTTCTGGGGTTAAACCTTTTTTCATGACGAAAGCACAACCGCCCTCCAGGATTTTCTTTAGGACCTCATCTGTATGTAACAGCAGTAAATATTTCTTAATGATGCCCATGGTTGCATTACACTGATCGCTAAATCTCATTGAAAAAACTATGTTCGAATCCACACCACGCTTTTTTTTCTTCATTTTAGTTTGATCCAAGGATTCACCTCTAGTTTTAGAATTTGCGATTTGTTTAGCTCGATTTAATAGAGATGACTTGTAACCACCATTTTGCAATCGTTTATTAATAATAGAACTTTGAATTTGATGCATTTTCTTCTGTTGGTAGCACAATTTCAGTGGGTGGCCACTAGATGGCAGCAAAGTACAGTATACCCAGTAATGTAGTACATTGCTTATTTAGCGCCAACATCACTGTAAGGGCCCTTTCACATCAGCGTTTTTTTAAATTTGCGGCAGATGCGGTGAAAAAACCGCATCTGCCGCAACTGCCGCATAACGGTTCCACTTGCGGCACGGTTGCGGTTTTTTCCATAGGAAGTATAGGGGGACTTGCGGCAGATGCGGCAAGTGCGGTATTGCACTTGCGGCAGGTGCGGCAGAGAAAAAAACCGCGGCTTACTGCGGTTTTTTTCTCTGCCGCACCTGCCGCAAGTGCAATACCGCACTTGCCGCATCTGCCGCAAGTCCCCCTATACTTCCTATGGAAAAAACCGCAACCGTGCCGCAAGTGGAACCGTTATGCGGCAGTTGCGGCAGATGCGGTTTTTTCACCGCATCTGCCGCAAATTTAAAAAAACGCTGATGTGAAAGGGCCCTAAGAGAAACACTAATCTGCAAAAAACATAGATACAGAACCAAAAACCGACGTCGTCTCATAAAAATAATTTGTATTGAACGTTAATAAAAATAAATAATTAAAACCAACCCAGCAGTAGAAAGATATATAAGGACAAGCAAGGGCTTAACTACAATAGGTGCAGGGGTTGCAATCGCACCCGGGGCCCTGGAGCCTAGGGGGGCCCCAAAAGTCCATTTGGTCTATAGAAAAACACTAACGCTATTAAAGATTTGCAATAATTGGGGGCCCCGTTGGAGCTTTTGCATCGGGGCCCTTGAGCTTCAAGTTACTCCACTGAGGACGGGTACATAAAGATTATTAATAAATTCATACATTTTCATATCACATAAAATATCCAGGGTATGGCAAAGCAAGGGCAAAATTAAACAATGGAGTAGGGCACTAATACGATCTAGGTATAAAATATATTACGGTATGTCATTATCAAGTAAAAATATATACCTAAAGGAGCCACAAGGTGGCACTGCAGCACTGTCAGTGATAAAATATGTGTATAGTGGGTTCAACTCCAAATGTTAGGCTGCTTTCACATAAAAATCGGACAGCATCGGACCGATTTTGGGCCCCATGCAGCCCTATGGGCATTGGACCGAATCGGATGTGCACTAAATGCCATCCGATCTGGTCCGATCCAATTCTGTCCGATTTTTTTATCGGTGCAAAAATCGGAGCCTGCTCCAATTTTTGCACCGAAAATAAAATCTGACAGAATCGGATCGGACTGAATCGGATGGCATTTAGTGCACATCCGATCCGACCCGATCAATTTAACATGGGGCCCTATGGAGAAGGGTCCGAGGAAACATCTGATGTCTCCTCAGACCCGATTTTACTGTACTGAGCATGCTCAATGCTCCAAACTGGGAGCGCAAGGGTTAAAAAAAAAAAAATAGTTTATGTTCACCTCCCCCCGAGCCCCCGCCGTCTTCCTGCAGGCTCCCGGTGGCTCCCGCAGGCTCTCGGTGTCTGCAGAGGTCTTCTTCTGCTGTACAGGACCTGCGGTGATGTCACAGTCATGTGACCGCGGGTTACCATGGTGGAACCTGCTGTCACGTGACTGTGACATCACCGCAGGTCCTGTACAGCAGAAGAAGACCTCTGCAGACACCGGGAGCCTGCGGGAGCCACCGGGAGCCTGCAGGAAGATGGCGGGAGACGGCGGGGGCTCGGGAGGAGGTGAGCATAAACTTTTTTTTTTTTTCAGCCCGGAGGCTACGATTTAATGCCGGAATCGGATGCCTATTTGGCATCCGATTCCAGGCATCAGAAGGGAGCCGATGCTGTCCGAATTTATCGGACAGCATCGGCTCCCTTCAAAATTGTAGTGTGAAAGTAGCCTTAGTTGGAGAATAAAGCAGGGCTGTGGAGTCGGAATAAAATGGAATGACTCCGACTCCTAAATATATAATGAATTGGGTCCAGTAGTTCAATGCAGAATGTACTGAATATTATTATTATGAATTATTCTATTATAATAATGAGTAAACTCATTATTGTACTACAATAAATATATCACTTACACATAAGCCGTGTATGAGGGAGTCGGAGTCAGGGAAATCGAGGAGTCGGAGCCAGGGAAATCGAGAAGTTGGAGCCAGGGAAATCGAGGAGTTGGAGCCAGGGAAATCGAGGAGTCGGAGCCAGGGAAATCGAGGAGTTGGAGCCAGGGAAATCGAGGAGTCGGAGCCAGGGAAATCGAGGAGTCGGAGCTAGGGAAGTCGAGGAGTCGGAGCCAGGGAAGTCGAGGAGTCGGAGCCAGGGAAGTCGAGGAGTCGGAGCCAGGGAAGTCGAGGAGTTGGAGTCAGGAAAATCGAGGAGTCGGAGTCAGGGAAATCGAGGAGTCGGAGTCAGGGAAATCGAGGAGTCGGAGCCAGGGAAATCGAGGAGTTGGAGCCAGGGAAATCGAGGAGTTGGAGCCAGGGAAATCGAGGAGTCGGAGCCAGGGAAATCGAGGAGTCGGAGCCAGGGAAGTCGAGGAGTCGGAGCCAGGGAAGTCGAGGAGTCGGAGCCAGGAAAGTCGAGGAGTCGGAGCCAGGGAAGTCGAGGAGTCGGAGCCAGGGAAGTCGAGGAGTCGGAGTCAGGGAAATCGAGGAGTCGGAGTCAGGAAAATCGAGGAGTCGGAGTCAGGGAAATCGAGGAGTCGGAGTCAGGGAAATCGAGGAGTCGGAGTCAGGGAAATGTTGGAATTCTGTAATGTTGTTTATGGGACCCCAGGCTGATTTGTATAAAGTTAAAAAAAAGTAGCTTTTATTTTACTTACCTAAGAGGTTGTCCGGTCCAATGGATGTCGCTGGTCTTGGTCCGATGCCTCCTTTTTTCTTGGGATCGCCGTCCTCCTCTGCTTTATGTGGGTGACACTTCCTCCATCACCCGCACACAGTCTCCTCCATTGAGCCCATGCGCATACACATTTTTCACTGCCCTACTGAGGGCAGAGCAAAGTATTGTAATGCGCAGGCACAGGGACTAGACAGGAACACGCGGGCATGCACACTACATGGCCCTTCTTTGACCCCTCCTTTGTGCCTGCGCATTGCAATACTGTGTGACTATAATAAAAAACATTTTTTGCTGACAGGTTTTCACAATATGCAAAAGTGCAGAAAAAAGTGCCCAAAAATGTATTAATCACAGATGGGTTACTTTGTAAATTATATAAATCTAAATCATGAAAATAAAGGGAACACTAAAGTACAACATCCTACATATCAATGAATGAAATTTTTCAGTTGCAAATCTTTATTCATTACATAGTGGAATGCGTTGAGAATAAAAAACCAAAAAATGATCAATGTATCAGTTAATATCCCACGAAGGTCTGGATTTGGAATGATACTCAAAAACAAAGTGGAAAATCAAATTACAGGCTGATCCAACTTCAGTGGAAATGTCTCAAGACAAGGAAATAAGGCTCAGTAATGTATGTGGCCTCCACGTGCCTGTTTGACCTCCCTATAACACCTGGGCATGCTCCTGATGAGGCTCAGTAGTGTATGTGGCCTCCACGTGCCTGTATGACCTCCCTATAACACCTGGACATGCTCCTGAAAAGGCTCAGTAGTGTATGTGGCCTCCTTGTACTTGAATGACCTCACTATAATGCCTAGACATGCTCCTGATGAGGCTCAGTAGTGTATGTGGCCTCCTTGTACTTGAATGACCTCACTATAACACCTGGGCATTCTCCTGATGAGGCTCAGTAGTGTATGTGGCCTCCACGTGCCTGAATGACCTCCCTATAATGCCTGGACATGCTCCTGATGAGGCTCAGTAGCGTATGTGGCCTTCACATGCCTGTATGACCTCCCTACAATGCCTGGGCATGATCCTGATGAGGCGGCAGATGTTCTCCTGAGGGACCTCCTCCCAGAGCTGGATTAAGGCCAGGGCTGTGGAGTTGGTGTCCATTTTGGTGGATTCAGAGTTGGTATAAAATGGACTGACTCCGACTCCTAAAATGTATAGTAAATTGTGTACAGTAGTTCAGTGCAGTGTGCTGATATATTATTATGATGAATTATGACAATGTTATATCTAAATATCTTGATTATTGTATGCTAATAATGATTAAAAGCCTGATGCTCACATTGTACTACAATAAATTTATCACTTAAACATGAGCCAGGTCTGAGGGTGTCGGAGTCATGAAGTTTGAGTTGGATTCTAGGAAATTGAGGAGTTGGAGTTTTGGCTTACTGACTCCACAGTTCTGATAACCGATTACATCATCAGTCAACTCCTGGACAGTCTGTGGTGTTGATAGATGGAAACAGATATGATGTCCCAGATGTGGTCGATTGGATTCAAGTCTGGGGAATGTGCAGACTGTGGAGCCACGGGGTCAGTGGTTGCTCTCATCTACTGGCCTGGCCGCCTTTAGAAATACTACATAGACCAGGGCTCATCCCAACTGAACGCTCAAACTCCTTAACCATGGGTGGAACACTACTCAGACAACACAGGGTGAGGGAACCACACAATGGTAAGACTTGGTTGGTTCCCCAACAGTGAAAGGGATATAACATATAACCAAACAAAACACACAATGTAACAGGCAGCAGCGTTTCACCCTTCCGCTAGCTCACCAGGGATTAGAATCTTCGGGGCTTCCAGGGCCAGCTGCGCTAATCCAGCAGCACCTTGCTTTCGGCGGGAACCCACTGAGAAAGGAATAACGGCAAGCTTAAGTAGCTGACTGAGCTTAGAAATGTCTGTAGCCAGATGACCTAATTGTCCCAACCTGGGTATCTTCTTTAAGTAGTCTTTGATATTCCAGACGAATCCTAGAATCCTAGGCTGAAGTTGTGCAGAATATAATCCAGTTCTGGTGCTCCTCTAGTCGGTCCCGAAGCTCCTAGACAGAGGAAATGCAGAGTATGAAGACACAATGTTATCTTAGCAGCCATAACCAAAACTTCTAAGCCGAAGTTATGAATACGTGATATGATCCTCTAGTCGGGGCTTAAATCCCTAGACTGAGGCCACAAAAGCATATGAACTAACTTCTGGTGATTGAAGCAAGTCCTTTTATATAGCCCGAGCACTCATCTCAGGGTATTGTAGTTTTACAGGATTGGTGGTTTTACAGGATTGGCTGTACTCTTATTGGTTGGCATTTCATTCTGCATGCATAATTTTCCCTTTGAGTAATGTAGACAAAGGAAGGCTCCAAATAGTCTGGCAAGATACAATGTCTTAGGCTGCTTTCACGTAACGTTTTCTTTCCTGTCCGTGGGATCCTACTTTTTGTAGGACCCCACGGACAGGAAAGGACACCACAGGGGGTGACCTATTCTGTGTCGGGGTTCGTGATTATCACGGATCCGGACACAGCACGGCACTTTTACTTCCGCAATGTATGATGTACATTGCGGAAGTGAAATTTAGTAAAAGAAAGAGTTAGAAATAAAAAATCTGTATGCTCACCTGTCCACGATCCACCGCTGCCTCCAGCAAGGTCCGGGTGCTTATAGGACCTGCGGTGACATCACAACCCGATCAGCTGATCGGGTCACATGACCGCAGTTACCGCTGTAACTGCGGTCATGTGACACGATGACGCTGCCAGGTTGTGATATCACGTATGTATATTATACATTGCAGGAATGAAATTAGATGGTTAGGAGCAATTTTAGTGTACTGAGCATGCTCAGTACACTAAAATCAGGTGCCCAGTGCAGTGAGCAGTGTCTGATTTTGGTTACAGCAAAAAATCAGACACAAATCGGATCCCACAAAATTGGATGGCAATTAAGCCAAATTCGACCCGATCCGACCCCCATAGGATAACATGGGGGCGAAATCGGATCCGTGGCTGTCCGTTTTACAGGTTACAGCCACGAATCCAACAAAAACGTGATGTGAAAGCACCCTTAGCAAACATGAGATAACATTCAAAAGACCAATACGTCTGACTAAATTAAGAATGTTAACCCACGACAAGCATTGAGAAAAGCTGTGTCGTCACACTGGCCAGTCCATAGCATTATTGTCTTTATCATGCTGACACACTTCAGCCACATGAGGCCTAGCACAGTCATGCATCAGAAGGAACCCAGTGCCCATGGAACCTGTGTATGGTCTCACGTTGAGTCTGAGGATCTCATCCCAGTACTTAATGGCAGTCAGGCTCACTGCTAAACTGGTCATGCTGGAGGATTTTGCAGGTAGCAGAACGTCCTCCACAACGTTTCCACACTCTGTCATGTTTGTCACATGCTCAGTAGGAACCTGCCCTCATCAGTGATGGGCACAAGGCACCAATGTCCAATCTGCCAATCTTGATGTTTTCTGGGAAATTGTGGACGTTGGGCCCTCATACTTCCCTCACGGAGTCTGTTTCTGACAGTTTGAGCAGACACATGGATATTAGTGGCTGCTGGAGGTCATTTTGTAGTGCTCTGGCACTTCTCCTGTTCATATTTGCACAAAGAAGGAGGTAGCTGTTCTGCTTCTGGGTTGTTGACCTCCTAGGACCTCCTTCAAATTTCCTGGTGTACTGGCCTGTCTTCTGATATCTGCTCCATGCTCTGGACACTGTGATGATAGACATAGATAAACTTCTTGCTACAGCTCACGTTGATGTACCATCCAGGATAAGCTGCACTACCTGGCCAACTTCTGTGGGTTGTGGACCATTTGCACAACAGCAGGAGAAATGAATTCACCATCAGTGTTGCTTCATAACTGGACAGGTTGATTTCACAGAAGTGTGATTGACTTGCAGTTACATTGTGATGTTTAAGTGTTCCTTTTATTTTTTTTTTTAAGTAGCTGAGAAAGCAGACACCTTATATAAGTAGCAACAGCTACAATAATATATAGTAGGAACATCATCATTATTTACCCAACTGCTCATAAAGAAGTAGCCCAGCTAACACATAGTAATTAAATTTTATAAGTTGATATAGAATACCTAGCAGGATATTACCTAAGGGTGCACTCACATCTGCGTTTAAACTCGACGAGTTTGAGGGTTATGGCCTGGCCATGGCGGGGAGAAAACGCTGAATCCTGAGCTCATGCTCCCTCTCGGCCATCGGGCCCTTATTGTAGTGTCTATGATGCCCTAACTTGCCTCATATGCCAGCCAAGAGGAGAGTCAGCAGACCCCCACTCACCCGGTAAGCTTTGGGGTACCCAGCCACGAGCATCTCCTGATATCTCCAGAGCACCGCTTAGCATCACATGGAGACTGCGGAGCAGACAATGGCAGCCTGAACTGAGCACAGTACCGACATGGACGGACCGAGAGTCGTCAACACATGAGAGGACAGGGGAGGGAACTAGAGAAGTAACTATAATCGGGCTGACCCTTTCCTGGGGATGAGCATTAACCCCTTGGGACCCCTGATGGGACCTGCTGTGCACCATTTAGATACAGCCCGTACACTACCACTGGGCCCTGAGATGCCTTTTCCAAATCATGGGAATCACTCCCTCTTAATAAGCAGCCAGTGCCCCCTGCTCCCCCGGGCAAAGATATCTGGGACGACCGTAGACTCCGTATCTAGGTTATCCCTACCAGGGAGGAAATGGAGGACTTCATAGCTCGAATGGAAGCCACCTTCTGAGCTGAATCTACCGTGCTCAAAGGAAACAACTCCTTAAGGGTGGCATCCGCTGATCCTCTTCGGAAGATATGCACAAGAGATTGAAAGACACTGTCTCTAGCCAAGCCTCTCATTTTGAACAGATGTTAGACGCAATGAAAGACCTCGAAAATAGAGAGAAGCGCAACAACATTAGAATTAGAGGCCTCCCCGAATCCATTAGCCCCAGAGATCTTGATGCCATTCTCTGAGGTATTTTTAATTCAATAATTGATCTACCAGAAGATTCGGCCCTGGAATTTGATAGTGCCCGCAGATCTCTAGGTTCACCAACCCCTGAAGGAGCCAGGCCTAGAGATGTTGTTTGCAGAATTCACAAATACCAAATGAAAGAGGCCATTATTACCAAAGCTCTTGGCCTGGGTCCGATTTGATTACAAGTTGCCTTTCAGCTGTTAGCCAACTTAGCATGGTGTACCCTCCAAAAACATAGGGCACTACACCCCCTCTTGGAAGAGATGCGGAAGAGAGACATTTCATACTCGTGAGGCTTTCCCATTCACCTCCAAGTGCGCCGGGAAGGAGTGCTCCATATCGTCACACATCTAAGAGATGTCCCGGCCAGCGGCATATCTAGAGGGGTGCAGCCGGATCCTTTGCCCCGGGCGCAACTCAGAGGGGGCGCCAGCGCGCCGCCGCGTGCCCACACCGGCTCCTCCGCTCTGCAAATTGTGCTCGGCCTGCACCGCGCGTGCACAAGTGAACCCCTGCTGGTCCGCCCCTGGCATCAGTTCCCACCCCCGGGTCACGTCGCGCTGCGGCTGACGTCACCGGCTTATTATCTCTCACAAGCCGGGAACAGCTGAGGACTCCGCTGCCGATACATAGCCGCCATGATCGGACACTGCGGGAAGAGTGCCTCGGTGCTGCTGAGAGCCCTGCTGGTAGCGGAGAGCCGGCCGGGCGGCACTGAAGAGAGGCAGCAAGAGGCCGGGACACGGGTGAGAGCGGGGTCCCGGGCGGAGGGCTGGAGGGGGCCACTATGACTATTGTACTGTTCCCTCCATTGTAACTATTATTATACTATAACCATAGTTCTACTGCGGTTACTATTGTCCTACCGATGGGGTGGGAGGGGGGGCGCGAAAATAGATCTTTGCCCCGGGTGCCAGAAAACCTAGTTACACCGCTGGTCCCGGCCTTTGTTGCAGCTCTGGGGATTTCCCCGTACACTATATGGACGAATGACTAGATACCCTTGGAGGACCTGAGTTGGTCTGAACCCGCCCTAGAACAGCGGATCCGAAGAAAGAGGAGACGCAGAGACCCGTCTAGACGTAGGAGTGGGGGAAGGTGAGGGAGAGGTCATCGGGGGAAGGTTGAAGATTTATTATCTGAACCAGTGGGCATATAGTTCAGATGGTTATGAGGACTTACACAAGACTTATCGGGATGATGTCTGCTCCAGAGTCACCTGGGGTTTGTTTCCTCGGGAGGGGGTGAGGTTACAGTTTTTTGGTTTTTGTTTTTTTGCTTTTGTTTTTGTTTTTTCTGCTTCCCTTTTTGTCCGGCAGACAGTTCTTATCCCAATGCGGACTATTGGGACCATTGTGGACATGGGCGTTTGATATGACCTGTGCTGAAAGTAGTACGAGAACATTTGTTACCCAGTTATTTCATATTTGTTCTTTTTTCTTAGGCTACTTTCACATTACGAATTTTTCCCTACTTTTTGTAGGATCCCACGGACAGGAAAGGAAAGCATCGGAGGTGACCTCCGGATGCTTTTTCTGTGTCCGGTTCCGTGATTATCACGGATATGGACACAGCGGGGCACTTTTCACTTCTGCAATGTATAATATACATTGCAGAAGTGAAATATAAAGGTCCACGGTAACTGCGGTCATGTGACCCGATGATGCTCTCTGACATCATCACAGGTCCTGTAAGCACAAGGACCTTGCTGTGGGAGGCAGCGCTGGATTGAGGATAGGTGAGCATAATGATTTTTTTTATTTTTAACTCGTTCTTTTACTCGTTCTTTATATTATACATTGCAGAAGTGTAATTAGAAGGGTTGGAGCAATTTTAGTGTACTGAGCATGCCAAATTCGGATTCGATGCTGTCCGATTTATATCGGACAGCATCGGATTTCACAAAATCGTAGTGTGAAACCAGCCTTAGCTTACATTTTTATACCAGTTTACTCTACATTGTACTTGCCTATATGTGATAGTGAGGCTCTTGAGTTGGGAAACCCCGGGTGGAAAGGCTGCTGGGGATCCATACTCTGCGGGCAGGTGTGGAACTGTCGTACAGACTACCCCGAATCAGTATTCCAGATTATTCTGGAACAGCCACTCTTATTTTTCTAATACTTGTGAGGTTGCGACCCGGGGGAACCCGCTTGGCACGGGGAAATGACATCAGCGACTACATTGTAACGGAAACATAACCAGTGGATTTATTGTTTTTCTGTCATAAACCGCTTTCATCACATGAAACATAACACCATATTTACATTTTCATATGACATAACTTCCACATTAGTACATCACATGACATTACATTACAGGACATTCACATATGACATTACACCATGTTTACAGTCACATTAGAATTACGTTTTCAACAGAACTTCAAGGCGTCACCCACCGACCCTTGCAGACCTCAGTCTAGTTCTAAAGACGGCTATCACCGTCTATCACCCTGACAGGGATCTTTCACCATCCTGCTGTAGGGATCCTCAACCTACTCCTAGGGAGTCTCAAACCACACTGCATCATACACATCATTCATGGCACTTTACACCTTCACACATAGTCAACAGGACCATATCACGACTAGCACAGTCAGTCCCAAAATCAGCTATACCTATGACTGCCTGGCCCTTGAGCCGTCCTCAGTCTCTCATATTACACATATGTCCGCCTGGCCCTTGAGCCGTCTTCAGTCCTCATCACTGGCTGGCATGCACACATCAGGTGCACCGGCATGGAGCTGGCAGGCTCCCTTCACTTCCCCCACCGGGACGGATCACTTCCAGCTGTCCTCACATGGCAGTGGTCTGGACTGCTCTGACTCCTATCGTCCTCTCTTCCCTCAGGCACCTGTCAGGTTCTTATCCAGGTTGCCTCACCCACAGCTGCAACACAGTGAGTCAATCAGCACATCTCACTCACACACAGACCTGAGATGTGATTAACCCCCTGTGCACCATTCATGTTTAGCCCAGCAAAGCACTCATACACACAGGTTCAGCTGCTCATTAGGCTCATGAGGCTCATCCACACCTTCTAGATGTTAACCCCCTGTGTACTGGACAGGTTTACAGCACTCACACACAGGAAAACAGGCCGATGTGAACAGGTTCCTATGCTGTTATCCCATGTGATGCACCCGGCCAGGGGTCACATCACCACATACTTAACTCTTCTCTACTTTAATACTCTTCTAACTTTTCCCACCTTGCGCTTTGCGCTTCTATCCTTCTTTTAGTCCTTGTTCTTTCTAACCTCCAACTTTCACCCTTCAACCTCACTTTCTCCCCCTCCCTATTTTTGACTCCAACCTCCATCCCAGCTATGACAACTTTAAAGATATGCTCCCTCAATGTACGGGGCTTCAATACCCCTCAAAAAAGGTCCCATGTTTTGTACATAAACAAAAGTCTCAGATATTATTGCTACATGTCTATCTCGAGAGGACATTTCTCATATGATGGCGAATTTCCCTTTTAAATGGAAACCAGAGGACATAAAATACTTGGGGGTGTTCATACCTTCGGACTTGTTAAAACTACTTTTAACTAAACTACCTGCCCTTACTAACTAGTAGTCTCTTACAGAAGTTTTAAACTATCTTGGTTCGGTTGAATGAATGTAATCAAGATGGACATTTTGCCCCGCCTTTTATACATTTTCCAGACAGTCCCTATTTCACCCAATAAGGGATTTTTTTCCAGGCTACTGCCTCTAGTAACTAAGTTTGTTTGAGGAAGAACAAGGCCCAGAATACGTATGATATCTTCACATTGCCAAGATCTAAAGGGGGGTCGGACTTCCTAATCTGAAGACATACTTTTTGGCCTCCTCAATTGCCAGGGTTATAGACTGGCACTTTAGTCTTGCATCTAGACGGAGGGTGACGGTGGAAAAAGATGGTTTAACAATCCCTTTGAAACATCTGTTGTGGATTTCTCACTCTGATGTGAGTAAGGCAGGACTACTGTCAGATATGACCAAAGGGACTTTGAAAGTCTGGAATTCTTTTGTGAAGGCCCATTCTATAGACGAGAATTTCAGCCCGCTCACTCCCCTTTTCTCTAACCAGGCCTTTTACCTGGACCTAAATAGACATTCTTTCCTGAGCTGGCGGAGTGTGGAGGATACCCGAGTAGGCCAGACTTTATTGCATGGAGAGCTGCCTCTTTATTGAGGATCTGCAGTCCTTGGAGACACCGCTCCGATTGTTTGAATTTGTACAATACAGGTCCTTCTTATATTCGACTGACCAGGGCTGCCGGGGGCGGTTGATACCTATCTCATCGGAGAATATCTTTCTGCAGAAATCCCCCCTCTCCCCTCCTTTCCCCTTGTGCCACAGGATTTCGACATTATGTCAACTCATCACACACATGAGGTACAAAAAAGCACCACTTCCAACAAATGTGGGAGAGGGAGCTGGACAGTGGGATTTCTGGGACGGAATGGGAGAAATGTTTCATCTTCACTCATAAACTGGCTAACTCCTGTGCAGCGCAAGAAAAAAATTATAAACTCCTGACCAGGTGGTACCTCTGTCCAGCTAACCTTCACATCATTTTTCCTGCAGCCCCTGAGATCTGCTGGCGCTGCAGAAGGGCGAAGGGCAGAATGCTCCACATTTGGTGGAGTTGCGGCGAGATTCAGAAATTTTGGTATTTGCTATTTATAATTCAATTATAGGTTAGAGGGGCTAAACTAGATGAGAGGTTCCCTTTAAACAGGTGACATTTAATTGACAATTTCTAGTATCCCTGATTGTGTCACCTGTCGGGATTTTCTGTAAATACTGTATAAAAAAAGGCGTTTAGCACATTGCCTTTTCCCTCAGCCTCTTCCACATATTACTTTTGAGGGGGACAATACTATCATTTTGAAGTTTATTACTGTTTATGTAGTGGAAGAAATAATTTTGGGGGGATTACTTTTACCTTTTTTTTTTTACATTTTTCTCTTTCAATCTTTGCTGCCCTGACTTTTTTTTTACATACCATATTTTTCAGACTATAAGACTCACTGGGCCATAAGACGCACCTAAGTCTTTGAGGTGGAAAAGAGGGAAAAGATTTTTTTCAATGAATAGTGTTCTGATGCTAGCTAGGATAAATGTATAAGTAGAGATAATAAAATGAAATTCCTAAAACAAATACTAGAGGCGGATAGAGCTCCATGTTGTAAGAAAACTGCGTATATGAGGCAAATTCTATTGAAGGAGAAAGCAATAACAAATAAGGGTAAAAAGGAGAATGAGAGAGCATAGGTTTACCGGATTGTCAGGATTATAGAACAGGAATGTAGCGCCATAGGATATGCAAAGCAATTTTAGGTAATGGTGCGCCACTCATAGTGTCTGCGTGATTGGATTAAATAGACCGGGGGCGTGCACAGTAATAGAACGGGGTGAATGTACTGAGTGGATGGGTTTTGGCCGCAGCTGGAAATTACGTTGCACTCAGTGGAACGCATATGTGAAGCGCACTGTATCTGTGCGGCGGTGAATTGGCTGGGTGAAGCTGAAGGGCCTTGTGGATCAGCGGTGAAGTGCTGTGGAACACAGCTGTAGGAAAGCATTGGATTTTCGTGTGGACAATATATGGAAGAGTTAATCCAACTTAATATTCACTGTTTCCCTCTCCTATAATCTCGCACACGTCTCGGCAATGATGAGGTGGGAGGGATTATGGGTGTTGGGAGCAGTGAATATTCATCTTAAATAGTGGGCACACATGATTGCCCCAGAAGCTGGCTTCCTGCAGGTGACCCTGTTTCTGCACCCTGTGACCACTCTCCACCCCACATCAGCCAGGTATGCTACATCTGGACTATAAATAACACTGTGAAAAGAAGCAAGCGCAGATAAGGTCTTATAGTTTAGAGAGCTGAGTGGCTTTGGAGCCGTAATTATCACTGCTCACCTTGCAGGGTTGTGTGACACACAACCAGTATGATAGACACAAATACGGCGGCCGCTGCTGGACCCACACTTCCACGTACAATGTGGTCAGTAATCCAGAGATTCCCAGGGACAATGTGTTATTGGTCCGCGCTGCCACAGGAAATACGTAATCGGTGTTATAATTTGAAGCCTTCGATTACGAGTTTTCTGTGGCAACACGGACCGACAACACCTTGTCCCTGGGAACATCTGGACTATAATGGGGCCGTCACACGCGTCAATGTCGTCAGCGATCTCATCGCAGGCGACATTGAAGGCTGATCGCTGGTGAGCTGTCACACAGGCAGACTCACCAGCGATCACTGGACCAGCGACATCGTGGAAATTATTTAAATATCGTTTCCATGATGTCTTGCTCCCGCTGCCAGGCTGCGGTAAGTGGGAGCAGACTGGTCTCCAAGCTAAACTGCGGGTAACTGCGGGTACACAGCGGGTAACTAGGGACACTAGTTGGAGGTTTGGCTAAAGGTCCCGATACATTTAACGATCTCCCAGCCATCCAACCAACGATGTGGATCGCTGGGACATAGTTAGCTTATCGATGGTGAGTTGTCAAACAGGCAGACTCACCAGCAATCAGCGCCAGCGGGAACGCTGGTAACCAAGGTACACATCGGGTAACTAAGCGCAGTGCTGTGCTTAGTTACTCGATGTTTACCCTAGTTACCAGCTCCCAGCGTGTGCTGTGCGTTCTGGGAGATTGTTCATCGTTGGGTTCCCACTGTCATAGGCACTGATGCTGGCCGGCCAGCAGGAGACCAACGATAAATTTATGGTCCAGGTCATATACCAACGATCAACGAACTTATCGTTGGTCGTTTGTAAATATCACATACAAAGATGTCGTTACGACGTTGCAACGATATTGTTAACGATATCGTTGTGTGTGATCGACTCCACAGCCAAAGATTCTCCAGCCATTGGTAGGCGATCGCTAGGGGCCAATTCATCACTACAGCAGCAATTCCAAGCCCTTAATGTCTCTTTACTACCAACCAAAAGAGGGACGGTTACACAGGTGCAGGGGTATGACGAGAACAGACATCTGCAGTACTCGGCCATCTTCATCAGATCCCCAGAGTTGAGTCACCAATCCAACATCAACATATTAATGTCTCCAGAAATTCTATTAATACATGGAATGTTTGATGATTTTACATCAGCTCTTCTCCCCATTCAGGTCCTTAAAATATTGGATCCTCTTAGAGGAGATCTTCTATATAGGAGAATTCTCCTGATTGACCCATCAAGGATGGATATAGACAGGGAGAAGATGGCGGAGAGGATCTTCCACCTCACCCTAGAGATCCTCTTCCTTGTTACTGGAGAGGTGAGAGATTGTGATGACAATGTCACATGACATCATTCTTATCTATGGACAGAATAACAGATGACAGAACTGGAGAGGTGAGGACTCTGGAAATGTCTGGAGACTGGAGATTTATTAATGTGTCTCTCCATAACCAGGATTACACAGTAGTGAAGAGCTCTAGTGATCTGTGCTGTCAGGACCCTGTGTCTGAGGGAAGAGCCCTGAGCCCAATCACGGGGCCTCCACCTCACCCCCTGATACATGAGGACATCAATGACCAGAAGATCCTACAACTCACCTACAAGATGATTGAGCTGCTGACTGGAGAGGTGACACTGCTGGGAATGCTGCTGCTGGGACATTATACAGTAACGCTATGAAGGGATCGGGGGATGACAATGGTATCATTGTATGTGTCAGGTTCCTATAAGGTGTCAGGACGTCACCGTCTATTTCTCCATGGAGGAGTGGGAGTATGTAGAAGGACACAAAGATCTGTACAAGGACGTCATGATGGAGTGTGGCACCCCTGCGACCAGGAGGCCACAAAGGGAACTGCAGCCAGGTAGGAGGAAGACAGTTTACCCTCACAGACAACCCACATACCACTAGAGGGCAGCACCCAACCCGGAGCCCGGGAACTCTAGGCGGGCAAGGGGTGGTGGGTTGAGAACAGTGGGTGGGACAGCAAGCAGGTCAGGTGATAGAGGGTAGATATAGAGAAGGGGAGGAGGAAGGAGTCAGTAGGCCAAGGTAGGCTGAGCAGAACAGACAAGAAGCACACGTCCTGGAGGAGTGGGGTGTAAGGAGCGCAGAATCTGGAGAGCCAGTGCGAGCCACAGAAAGAAAGCCCATCCGGAGCCAGCACCCCAGGAGTGTGAGGGAAGAGAGGACCAATGATACTGGGTCCTAGAAATACAGCCGAGACGACCGATTGCAGGCAGAGTAGCCCTCCTATTGAACCTGACTCACACGGTAGAAGGGAGCCTGATAGAGCCTAGCACAGCAGGACTATTGGAGGCTAGGCTAACAGCAGAGTGTTGGCTCTGAAGGGGACCGACGCTTCACCTGGTTTCCCCAGATTAACCGACGGGGAACTCCAGCTTCACGTTTGAGTTCCTACCCCCAAAGGACAGGCAGCTCAGTGGCAACCAGGAGGGCCCACAGGGGTCCGAGCCACCGCCATACTGTCTGGAGATGCACATACAGTGAGAAAGAGAGAGTAAAAACCTAGAAAGGACAGAGAAAGAGTGAGGGGTCACAGAGAGGAACAACCTGGCTGCAGGGATTAAAGGAACCCGGAGGGGAGAGCTGTACCCATGTAAAGATCTGTAACTGTAACTGAGCTGTTATGCTGAGCAAACTGAGAAGTAAACACAGTGAACCCTGCTTCTGACTCCCTTGCATTATTCCCTCCACCAGGACTACAGAGAAATCCAGCCCGGAGAGCCACAGCTTGTCAGCTCTGGACGCTGGAGAGAGAAAAGCTGCAGCAGCAGGACAGTAAGTGTATTGCATCCACTACAAGCTTACACTACACCATAGACTTTATCATCACTGCCCCGGGGAACCCAGTTCTACCCGCGGAGAACTATTCCATCCTTAGCTGCTATAACATCATCCCGGAGGTTCTGCAGCAGCGGTGGTCCCTTATTGACCACAAGCCATGGGTGGCGTCACGACAAACATTTAATCCCCTGTAAATATTCCCCTTTTACTTGCCAGGGCCCGGGACACGGTCTGGACCAGGACCACCCGTGACATCCCCCAGCAGCAAACCCGGTCCGGTACCGAGTACCCTGTCCCAGTGGGCTCGACAGGAGGATCCCCAGCCCCTCACATCACCAGGTAATAGATAGGACTAAATACACACGGCCTATAATTATCTGTATGTAAAGAATGGATTCAGTCGCTGTTTGTGTTTCCGCCAGTTCTATCCAGTGAGAGGACAACACCAGAGAGATGTCCCCGTCCTCTTCTCCCACAGGACTGTAAACAAGAAGATCCCGATGTTCCTCAGGATGATCAGGTAGATGGAGAGAAGGTGTGATGAGATCTCCCTATGATGTGTAGACAGCTGTGAAGGTCTTGTGCTCAGTCTTGTTTTATCCTCCAGTATTCTATGTTTTATACTTGTGTAATGAGAACAGTGGAGATGGCAGATTACAGCTGATCATAGATGGGACTTCTCCATCTGTCTGTGACTTTTAAAATATTTGTTTCAGGATGAAGATGTGACCTATATTAATACTACATACACATATGTGAGGGGTGATGAGCAAGATAAAGAGGAGATTCTTACAGATAACCACCCAGGTGAGTAGTGACCACTAAATACAGAGATGTCACAGATTTTCTCAGTCATCGGCTGTGGCTGCTTTATCGGTGGTGTAGTACGTCCGTCATGATCAAGTGTTCACCGTTTTTCTGCTCGACCAGTGTATGATTCTTGTTAATTTAGGCATTTTACGATATTCATTTCCTGACTCCTAATCGCTCCATGGTAAATTTCTGTGGTAGCTCAGATTAACATATGTATATTTTTTGTTGTTTGATATTACCACATATGCTTTTTAATAATGATTGCTAAGGCATACGAAGCCACATACTACAATAACCTAGAGATTTTTAACCACTAGTTACTTTATCACTAATGATGAAGACTGTGGGGGGGGGGAGTGTGATGATTTTAGTAGATATGTTACTGTCTATACCCGTGCTCCGCCCGCACCCTGTGAGCACGCCCCATACACACACTATCAGCTGGATGACCGTAAGGAGTTAAGAGTCTTTGAGCTTTTAGTAATGTAGAGCCCTCTAATTTTCAATTCACCAATGATAAACCTGAGTGGAGACTTGTTTTTTTGTTGTATGGGTAGAAGATTTTATTTTTGACAGTTTGGGCTACAAAATATTTTAATTTTTTACTCCACTATTTAGAAGGGAGAATAATCAAAAAGAACTGAATATCATGTTCTAGTTGTTCATATTCTGAGGTTTAATGTTAGATTGTCCACCGTTTTTGTCTTGTTCAGTTTTGCTATATAATTAGCAATTTGTATTGATTCTATATATAAAATTGGATTTTACTTTATTAGAAAATAATGATTGTATTTATTCTTGACAGATGACTATACCAGGAGATCAGCAGGACATCTCATACCTTCAATTTTTATATCAGATGACCTTGATGTCACACGAGATAGAACTGAAGTGAATGCTATAATTCCAATTATACCATCATCCTTTCACAGCAAAGATCTATCATATGATCCTGCTAAAGAGGTCCTATCATCTGATGCATCACAGACTAATAAAAAAATAAGCATCACAAAAAGGGTGTTAAACATCTAAGCGCTCTTACAGCAAAGCCATGTTCAAGTGCAGAATATGAAAAAAATGTTTCCCTTGATATGTCTTTTGTTACACATCAAAAAATTCTCACCAAGGAAAAAAGATTTTGTTGTTCAGAGTGTGGAAAATATTTTGACAAGAGATCAGCGCTTGTTAAACATGAGAGAGTTCACACAGGGGAGAAGCCATATTCATGTTCAGAATGTGGGAAATGCTTTGCACAGAGATCAGCTCTTGTTATACATCAGAGAAGTCACACAGGGGAGAAGCCATTTTCATGTACAGACTGTGAAAAATGTTTTGCAGACAAAGCTTCACTTGGTAAACACCAGAGACGCCATACAGGAGAGAAGCCTTTTTCATGTTCAGAATGTGGGAAATGTTTTACACAGAAATCAAGTCTTGTTATACATCAGAGAATTCACAGCGGGCTTAAACCATATTCATGTTCAGAATGTGGGAAATTATTTAATCAAAAAACATTTTTAGTTATACATCAGAGAAGTCACACTGGTGAGAAGCCATATTCGTGTTCAGAATGTGGGAAATGTTTCACAACTAAAGGATATCTTGATGTACATCAGAGGATTCATAACGGGGAAAAGTTGTATCTGTGTTCAGATTGTGGGAAATATTTCACCTCCTATTCAGATCTTTTTCAACATGAAACAACTCACACAGGGACGAAGCCAATATAATACCTAGAAGGTTCGAAAAGTTATATTAGAAAATCATATTTTGTTGACCATCAAAACAACTCAGATGGAGGGAAACCACATTTTATTGATAAATGACACAAGAAAACACATGAAGCCGTCAAAGTGAAAAAGTGACGAAAGAAATTTATAGCTTACATTAGAATTAAAAATATATGAAGTTACTAACAGACAAAACAAATAAAGTAATATGCATCGTTTATTGAGTATTTAACTTTGTTTTATATACACTATATAGACATATAGCATTGCAATGCTCCTTTTTTCTTATATTCTTAAACCAGTTAGTAATGCTGTACAAAATAATCAATAATTAACATTTCCTATTATGTCTACGGTACTTTACATCTGCATTTTCCATACGTCATTTTATTTTGTTAGGTTGTAGCAGGGGTCCCCAAATCCAGGCCTCGAGGGCCGCCAACAGTGCATGTTTTCAGGATCTCCTTAGGCCGGCTTCACACTACAGCGTGATCCGGTCCGGGTCTGTTCGGGAGGACCCTGACAGCCGCGGACCGTATCAGCACACAGGACTGGGGGGCCATTATGCCCTCCGGTCCTGTGTGCAGCGCACGCAGCTGCAGCCGCTGACAGGTCAGGACCGCATCGCCCGCGGTCCTGACTTATCAGCAGCGGGAACTGCGTGCGCTGCACACAGGACCGGAGGGCATAATAGCCCCCCAGTCCTGTGTGCTGATCCGGTCCGCGGCTGTCAGGGTCCTCCCGGACAGACCCGGACCGGATCACGCCGCAGTGTGAAGCGGCCCTTAGTATTGCACAGCGGTTGGAATCATTACCTGTGTATTTGATCACATTAACAACTGTGCAATACTAAGGAAATCCTGCACTGTTGGCGGCCCTCGAGGCCTGGAGTTGGGGACCTCTGGGTTGTAGGGTTAAAAGTTTACCAGCATTTTCAAATTTTTTTAAAGGAATTTAAAAATGCTAATTCTTTAATGACTTATTCTGATTTACTGTATTTTTCAGCTTATAAAACTCAAGTGAGATGCATTTCATAATCCGAAAGGAGCTTACTTAGAGGGGGGAGCAGCAACGGTGCAGCAGGGTCACAGGAGGCAGGAACACTGCCACATTAGTGATGTCATACTGTGGGCCGGGGCACACGAGGAGGGTGTAGTCACTGTGGAGCTGGTCAAGCAGCATTGATTTCTCAGTGGTGGCGCAATGGACATAAGCAAGATGGCTGCAAAAGCAACGTATGCACAGATTGAAATCTCGGACAGCCGCAATCTCATTCTGCACACGCGCTGCCGCCAACACGATGGACTTCACGAAATTGACTGTGAAGGCGGCGCATGCTCAGATTTCTCTCTCTGCAGCCATTTTCCTGAAGTCCATTGCATCACCCCTGGGAGATCAAGGTCACGCCAACCGTTTTGCTGTGAAACGTCCCTGCCTCCTGTGAACCTGTTGCACCAATGCCTCTGGCCATGTAGCAGGATGGGGCCATATATACCATGGTAGGGGCTATATTTACTAGGGTGGGAGCCATATATACTAGGGTGGCAGACATACCATGGTGGGGGTCATGTACCAGAATGGGGGCCGTACATACCAGGGTGTGAGCGATGTACCAGGATGGAGGTCATATATACCAGGATGGAGATTTTGTACTAGGTTGTGGGATCATATATACAGTACCACCGCTGCTGCTGGGATAGCAATTGTGCCTAAACTGCTCCGCCATGACGCCCTCCTCTTTTACCTGCTGCATCATCGACCCTGCCTCCCGTAACCCCACTCCGCCGCCACGACTGCCCTTGTGATTTTGTAGATTGACGGACACTGGCATGATTAAACAGACCCCATTTAACACAGAAAATTACTCGTTTCTCTTTTCCTTCTCTAAATTAGTGGGGCGTTTTTTATCTGAGAAGGCATTCGACAGGGTACACTGGTGTTACCTCAGAGAGGTGTTGAGGAGATTTGGCTTTGATGCAACCACCCTGTCGTCTGTATTGACCTTATACACCAACCCCACCGCACAAGTATACTCCTCAGAAATGTTATCCCATAGCTTCTATATGTCAAATGAAACTAAGCAGGGGTGCCCGCTTTCACCCCTGATCTTTGTGTTACTGATGGAACCCTTTGCCCAAATCATAAGAACTGATCAAGACAACTTGGATGTGAAGGTGGGAAATGCGGAGCCCATGATAGGCTTGTTAACAGATGTGATTTTGTATATTACCAGGCCTAAATCATCTAGCCTGGGTACTTCAGGTTATTACCCATTTTGGACATACTAGCTACTATAAAATAAATAAGAAATAATCTACTATTTTAGACATGGGTATCCCAGCCAATCTTCACCCTGAGCAAGCAGAACCTGTTCATAACCCTGCTTTGTGTCTTCTTCATTCCCAGGTTCCCTACTAGCCCTTCGTGGGCCATGAATAGGATTTCCCTTAAGTATTTCTTCAGCACCACCAACTGCTTGGTATTCTGCCTTGCTGTGTCTCGGGTCACCCAACACATCAATTCCCTTCCCATATAATGCAGACCCCATCTTCCTCAAATCCTTCTTTGACCACTGCACTCCTCAACCCCCTAGCAATGGATCTGCCTGTACCTCCTCCCTAATGTAATTTACCTCCCCCAGGTCACGTTCTATCAGGGTAAGGCTGCTTTCACACTGCATAATTTCTGATCCACGTCTAAATGGATAGCCACAGATCAGCTTTGGCCTCCCATGTATCACTACGGGCACGGATTGGTCCTATATGGCTCTATGTATCTCTGATCCATTTGTGTCAGTTTTTTTCATGCACCCAGAATTGGACACTGTTCCGATTTTGGGATGCCTTGATAAACACTGACGCCAACGGACAGACACAGATCTGTAGCTGTCAGTGTCAAATAACATGGAACTCTATGGAGGCGGATCTGTACGGATCCGTGCAAAACAAGCACCCATGACACAGATCCGTTTTGCTGTACGGAGCATGCTCAGAAGCGAGGTACAGCTCCTCCCAGCCCTATTTCTGGTAACTGATGACAGATCTGTTAAAAAACGGTCCGTGGGTATCAGATCTGTGCATGTCCATGTGTTCCTTGAAATTCAAAGAACCACACGATGTGAAAATTATGCAGTGTGAAAGCAGCTTAACAGGCATTGTATTTTCAGCATTACTCATCACTGGTGGGAGGATAGTCGTGAAATCATTGTTCCCTTTTGGCTAACGCAGTGGGAACCCATCTTTGGCTTCAGGTTACGACATGGGTCCAGAAGCACACTAACCCTGCTCCTAGGTGGTTTCTCAGCAACACATCTATGGGTAGGTGTCGCACTACTCCCAGATCACCATTCTATGACTGCATCCACAGTGTAAATGTAACTGGGCTCTCCGAATGTTCAGAGATTCTCCTCCTGCTACGTTGACTAACATAAGGCTGGTGGGAACAATACATTGGTCAGGTACTAGATGGTTTTTGATCAATGTGACTGAGACTACAGAATAACGGAGCCACACAACCTCCATGCCCTGTACCCAGAATGGCTGCAGATGCTAGTTCATCGTCGCTGAGGTGTCCCACCTAGTCTGGGCCACTTGTCCTTGTACCACATATGCCTCCTCCCCTTCCAGTCAGGGTAGTGGGATCCTCACCCCCCCAAAATCCCTGCCCCGTACATATTGTACACACACGACTCAGCTCTGTACACATCATACAGACAAGGCTTTGCTCCGTGCACGTCATACACACGACTCGGCTCCGTACACATCGTACACACACGGCTCTGCTCCGTACACACATGAACCTGCTCCGCTCACCTCGTACACACGTGGCTCTGCTCTGTACATGTCGTACACACACTGCTCTACTCCATACACACGCAGCTCTGCTCTGTATATCTCGCACACATACGGCTCCGCTCCGTACACCTCATACACATGTGGCTCTGCTCTGTACACCTCGTACACACGTGGCTCCGCTTTGTAGAACCTTGTACACACACGGCTCCGCTCCGTACACCTCATACACACGCAGCTCCGCTCCGTACACATTATACACACACGGCTCCGCTCCATACACCTCGTACACACACGGCTCCGCTCACCTAGTACACACACGGCTCGATTCCGCTTTGTACACACACACAACCTGCTCCGTACACCTCGTACACACGTGGCTTTGCTCTGTACATGTCGTATACACACCGCTCTACTCCATACACATCGTACACATGCAGCTCCGCTCCGTACACCTCGTACACACACGGCTCCGCTCCGTACACCTCATACACACGCGGCTCTGCTCAGTACACCTCGTACACATGGCTCTGCTCCGGACACCTCGTACACATGCGGCTCTGCTCCATACACCTGGTACACACGTGGCTCTGCTCTGTACATGTGGTACACACACTGCTCTACTCCATACACGCGCAGCTCAGCTCCGTATATCTCGCACACATGCGGCTCCGCTCCGTATATCTCGCACACATGCGGTCCGCTCCGTATATCTCGCACACATGCGGCTCTGCTCCGTACACCTCATACACATCTGGTTCTGCTCCGTACATCTCATACACACGCGGCTCCGCTCCGTACACCTCGTACACACGCGGCTCTGCTCAGTACACCTCGTACACATGGCTCTGCTCCGGACACCTCGTACACATGCGGCTCTGCTCCATACACCTGGTACACACGTGGCTCTGCTCTGTACATGTGGTACACACACTGCTCTACTCCATACACGCGCAGCTCAGCTCCGTATATCTCGCACACATGCGGCTCCGCTCCGTACACCTCATACACATCTGGTTCTGCTCCTTACACCTCATACACACAAAGCTCCGCTCTGTACACATTATACACACGCGGCTCGACTCCGCTTTGTACACACACAGACCTGCTCCGCACGGCTCGTACACACGTGGCTCTGCTCTGTACATGTCGTATACACACTGCTCTACTCCATACACATCGTACACACGGCTCTGCTCCGTACACCTTGTACACAGAAGACTCTGCTCCGTACACCTCGTACACACGTGGCTCTGCTCCGTACACCTCGTACACACAGCTCTGCTCCGTACACACGGCTCTGCTCCGTACACCTCGTACACACACGGCTCCGCATCCGTACACCTCGTACACACACACGGCTCCGCTCCGTACACCTCGTACACACGCGGCTCCGCTCCGTACACCTCGTACACACGCGGCTCCGCTCCGTACACCTCGTACACACGCGGCTCCGCTCCGTACACCTCGTACACACGCGGCTCCGCTCCGTACACCTCGTACACACGCGGCTCCGCTCCGTACACCTCGTACACACGCGGCTCCGCTCCGTACACCTCGTACACACGCGGCTCCGCTCCGTACACCTCGTACACACGCGGCTCCGCTCCGTACACCTCGTACACACACGGCTCCGCTCCGTACACCTCGTACACACACGGCTCCGCTCCGTACACCTCGTACACACGGCTCCGCTCCGTACACCTCGTACACACGGCTCCGCTCCGTACACCTCGTACACACGCGGCTCCGCTCCGTACACCTCTTACACACACGGCTCCGCTCCGTACACCTCGTACACACGGCTCCGCTCCGTACACCTCGTACACACGCGGCTCCGCTCCGTACACCTCTTACACACGCGGCTCCGCTCCGTACACCTCGTACACACGGCTACGCTCCGTACACCTCGTACACACGGCTCCGCTCCGTACACCTCGTACACACACGGCTCCGCTCCGTACACCGTGTACACACGGCTACGCTCCGTACACCGTGTACACACGGCTACGCTCCGTACACCTCGTACACACACGGCTCCTCTCCGTACACCTCGTACACACACGGCTCTGCTCCGTACACCTCGTACACACACGGCTCTGCTCCGTACACCTCGTACACACACGGCTCTGCTCCGTACACCTCGTACACACACGGCTCTGCTCCGTACACCTCGTACACACACGGCTCTGCTCCGTACACCTCGTACACACACGGCTCTGCTCCGTACACCTCGTACACACACGGCTCTGCTCCGTACACCTCGTACACACACGGCTCTGCTCCGTACACCTTGTACACACACGGCTCTGCTCCGTACACCTCGTACACACACGGCTCTGCTCCGTACACCTCGTACACACACGGCTCTGCTCCGTACACCTCGTACACACACGGCTCTGCTCCGTACACCTCGTACACACACGGCTCTGCTCCGTACACCTCGTACACACACGGCTCTGCTCCGTACACCTCGTACACACACGGCTCCGCTCCGTACACCTCGTACACACGGCTCCGCTCCGTACACCTCGTACACACGGCTCCGCTCCGTACACCTCGTACACACGGCTCCGCTCCGTACACCTCGTACACACGGCTCCGCTCCGTACACCTCGTACACACACGGCTCCACTCCGTACACCTCGTACACACGGCTCCGCTCCGTACACCTCGTACACACGGCTCCGCTCCGTACACCTCGTACACACGGCTCCGCTCCGTACACCTCGTACACACGGCTCCGCTCCGTACACCTCGTACACACGTGGCTCCGCTCCGTACACCTCGTACACACACGGCTCTGCTCTGTACACCTCGTACACACACTGCTCCGCTCTGTACACCTCGTACACACACGGCTCTGCTCCATCCACACTGTAAATCCCTCCTGACCCCACACATAACCTTCACCTCATCCAGCACCATGTCAACCAGCACAGAGTCCTGCATACACTCAGGAACTGATCATGTGATCCCCTGACTCCTCCCCTCCATGTGACATCATCATAGGACCTGTAAGCACAGAGCAGCCATATATCTAGTGTGGAGCTCTGCAGGTGGAGGTATGTGGCTTTTTTCTTCTCCATATAATTTATTTATATATATGAAATCCTATGGTATATGGACTTTTCCTACATAGACTTTATATGAATCCAGTATTGTTATTGTTTTTGTAAAGCTGAAGGAAATCTGTAGATATAATGTTGGTGATAATAATAATAAAGTATTCTGCTGATCATGTTTCTTAGTCTTTATGGCTGAAGGTCAACATCAGGTTCAAACTATAATCTGACAAATTGTTCTAGAATAATACTATTTGTTCATTTATATAGCATATATAAAATTCCATAGCACTTTACATACATCAGTAATTATGTCCCCAATGGGGCTAACGGTGTGTCTTTTGGACAACCCGGGGGAATGCCATGCACACACAGGAGTCCTTGCAAACTCCTTGCAGATGTTGTCCTTTGTGGGATTTGAACCCTGGACCCCAACGTTGCAAGGCTGCAGTTGCTACCCACTGAACCACTGTACAATGCTAACCGCTGGGTTACCATACATTGCTAACCACTGAGCCACCATACAGTGCTAACCACTGAGCCACCATACTGTGTTAACCACTGAGCCACCATATACATTGCTAACCACTGAGCCACCATACAGTGCTAACCACTGAGCCACCATACAGTGCTAACCACTGAGCCACCATATACAGTGCTAACCACTGAGCCACCATATACAGTGCTAACCACTGAGCCACCATATACAGTGCTAACCACTGAGCCACCATACAGTGCTAACCACTGAGCCACCATACAGTGCTAACCACTGAGCCACCATATACAGTGCTAACCACTGAGCCACCATATACATTGCTAACCACTGAGCCACCATACAGTGCTAACCACTGAGCCACCATATACAGTGCTAACGACTGAGCTACCATACAGTGCTAACCACTGAGCCACCATACTGTGTTAACCACTGAGCCACCATATACAGTGCTAACCACTGAGCCACCATATACAGTGCTAACCACTGAGCCATCATATACAGTGCTAACCACTGAGCCACCATATACAGTGCTAACCACTGAGCCACCATACAGTGCTAACCACTGAGCCACCGTACAGTGCTAACCACTGAGCCACCGTATACAGTGCTAACCACTGAGCCACCATATACAGTGCTAACCACTGAGCCATCATATACAGTGCTAACCACTGAGCCACCATATACAGTGCTAACCACTGAGCCACCATACAGTGCTAACCACTGAGCCACTGCACAGTGCTAACCACTGAGCCACCATATACAGTGCTAACCACTGAGCCACCATACAGTGCTAACCACTGAGCCACCATATACAGTGCTAACCACTGAGCCACTGCACAGTGCTAACCACTGAGCCACCGTATACAGTGCTAACCACTGAGCCACCATATAGTGCTAACCACTGAGCCACCATATACAGTGCTAACCACTGAGCCACCATATAGTGCTAACCACTGAGCCACCATATACAGTGCTAACCACTGAGCCACCATATACAGTGCTAACCACTGAGCCACCATATACAGTGCTAACCACTGAGCCACCGTACAGTGCTAACCACTGAGCTACCATACAGTGCTAACCACTGAGCCACCATATACAGTGCTAACCACTGAGCCACCATATACAGTGCTAACCACTGAGCCACCATATACAGTGCTAACCACTGAGAAGCCGTACAGTGCTAACCACTGAGCCACCGTACAGTGCTAACCACTGAGCCACCATATACAGTGCTAACCACTGAGCCACCACACAGTGCTAACCACTGAGCCACCATACAGTGCTAACCACTGAGCCACTGCACAGTGCTAACTACTGAGCCACCATATACAGTGCTAACCACTGAGCCACCATATACAGTGCTAACCACTGAGCCACCGTACAGTGCTAACAACTGAGCCACCCTACAGTGCTAACCACTGAGCCACCGTACAGTGCTAACCACTGAGCCACCATATACAGTGCTAACCACTGAGCCACCATACAGTGCTAACCACTGAGCCACCATACAGTGCTAACCACTGAGCCACCATACAGTGCTAACCACTGAGCCACCATATACAGTGCTAATCACTGAGCCACCATATACAGTGCTAACCACTGAGCCACCATACAATGCTAACCACTGAGCCACCATACAGTGTTAACCACTGAGCCACCATACAGTGCTAACCACTGAGCCACCATACAGTGCAAACCACTGAGCCACCATACAGTGCTCACCACTGAGCCACCGTACAGTGCTATCCAATGAGCCACCGTACAGTGTTAAGCACTGGGCCACCGTACAGTGCCATCCAATGAGCCAACGTACAGTGTTAACCACTGGGCTACCGTACAGTGCTATCCAATGAGCCACCATACAGTGCTATCTACTGAGCCAACGTACAGTGCTAACCACAGTGACGGGCTCTGTGACATCACTAGAGGTCCTTGCAGCCAGATGATGACTATCGCATCCCCGGAGGTGGAGGAAAGGTAAAGTATCCTCTGGGAGGACTTTTATTATTTTTAACAGACCGGAGGGGAGAGGACATGGGATAAGACAGGGGGGACAGGATAGAGGACAGGGGGGAGCAGAGATGGAGGAGGGACAGGCAGGGTTATGTACTGAGCACTGCCTCAGGGCAAGTTCAGCACATAACCACGGAGCCCACATCGGATCCGATTTAGAATCAGATCCGATATCCATATACTCCCATTGTGTAGTCCTACGGACCATCACGGATCCGGCACGGATCTGTGGTGTCCGATTTTAGTCACGGACACCAAAATCGCAGCGGGTTGCGATTTTGCCTCCATGATGAAATCGGACAGCTACGCACGGAGCGAAACTCGAATGCCAATAGAGATAGCATCCGATCCAATCTGTGCACCATAGGAATACAAGGGCGGCCAAATCGCATCCGAGTATATCCGATTTGACACGGATACACTCGGATGCCTTAAAATCGTGATGTCAAGGCAGCCTTACAGCCATGGAGCGATGGTTACACAGATATTATTGTGTTAGGGTACCTTTAGACGCGGCAACTTTTCTAGGAATTTCACTGGCAACTTACTGGTTGCAGTGAAATCATGGACACATTGTTCCCATTCTACACAGCAACAAGATAGAACAATGTGTCCATGATTTCACTGCAACCAGTAAGTTGCCAGTGAAATTCCTAGAAAAGTTGCCGCATGTAATGGTACCCTAAAGGTATTACTGGTTTATTTGCTTGATTTTCAGTTTAACCAATTTGAAGTGGGAAGAGTTTGTGACAATGTGTTATCCTTGTTGACCCCTGGACTCTAATGTTTTCAGACCTTCAGTAGGACTCATTGTCCTGCAGCTGAAGGGGGGTTGTGAGTCTTTAGGAGTTTCTCCCAAATGCCATCCTGCAGACTGGACAGAGACTTCAAAAACTGATTACACTCTTTGAATTACCGTAGATATACCTTATGTTTAAGGGGTGAAGGTGTGCGCATCTTTCCCCATTTAGGACGCCGATCCCAGGGAGGTAGAAGAATGAGCCACATGTTTAAAGGGAACCTGTCAGGTCCTCTGTGCCCCTGGAAACACAAGCAGTTCTGTGCCCATAGCTATAATCCCTGCCTAAAGCTAAGTTCAGACTAAGCGTTTGTGCTCTGTTTTTTGTTGGTCCAGTTTTAGTGCAGTTTTTGCAGAAAATATGGATCCTCTTTTGGCAAAAAAGCATCACAAACACATCATCCATTTGTGCTGCTTTTTTGCTCCATTTTCGGGGGACACAGACACACTTTCTTACCCTCCCTGGCGATACCACAATGAGTCTCGGGGATGTCTTCTTTCCAGGTACCAGCAGGATCTCTGGGTAGTAAGAGTACTTAAAGGACCTGCACCCCATATGACTCAGGTTGAGTCACATGGTGTGTTGAGGAGAGCCATAGGATCAAATACTTAATTAACCTTAAGACATAAGGGCATGGAAGAAAGCGATCCATAGAGTGTAATATGTTACATTGCATAAGCTTAATTGTGACTTAAACATGGCTGCCATTTCCTGTTTCATCACACCATGCCATGGTGTGCAAGATGGAGCCTGGACCTATGACTACAACCTGTCTACAATAAGAAGTTCCTGAAGGAAGCTCAATTCCATAGAAGGACTGACCAATCACAGAATGAACACATCATCTGGACATACTTGATCAAGACCACACACCCTGATGACCTCATGGATCCGCCCATGGACTAACCCACTGACCAATGAATACATCTGAGTAGGGCCTGCCGAGCCCCTTACTGAACAAAACCTCATGTCTCTTATAATAAACGCACACTTGGAGCTTGGGACTGACCAAGGAAGGGTGTACAGCTGACTCTGTGTGTCTACTTTTCATTGCCGGTGCTTGGTCTAGATAAATTAGAACAGGAGCAGCGACTTGTTAATATTATTAAATATTAACCATAACAGGTGTACAGTTCCTGGAAGTACCGTACCCGACTAGCCACAGGTCCCGAGGATGACGTTGCCGGAGCTCACCGGGGGATCGCCGGAGAGGGTAAGAAGTGGATTTTAGTGGTGCAGGAGGCGCAGCAGAAAAAAAGAGCAATAATTGACGCTCATTATTTTCTGGATGCGCTTTCTGCACCCCTCATGCAGCAGTATAAAAGGCTGATGTTTTCACAGCAAATTGAAAATCACATTCACTTTGCTGGCACACGTTTTCACTCATCTTTCTTTGGTGCAATGTTCAAAAAAATGCAGTGTAGCACCAAAAACAATTTAGAAACTTCCAGTGTGAACTTAGCCCTACAGTCCTTCTATGTAGTAGCATACATAAATAGATCATTAGAAAAGTATTTCTAAAGACAGTTCATAAGATGCTACTTTGACAAGTCGAGGGGGCGTTCGCCAGCACTATACAAAGCCGTGCATGCTTTGCGCCCCTCAGCATTGAGCTTCTCTGACGCCGGGTACAGGCATCCCAGCTTCAGACAGACTCACTGCCTATGATCAGAAGTCGTCTGTACTTTCAGTGATGGGCACTACATCTCTCTGCAGCCGTACATCCGGCTTCAGACTAGTGCGCTTGTGGGACTTTGTATAGCGCTGGTAAAGATGCTGGCTTTTCTAAAGCATGTCATCACGCCCCTGTGGGGCGGAGGTGATAACATACTATGTGGGCCGAGTAGTCGGAGGAACTAATGCCCCGTCAACTAGTCAAGGCACTAATTAGTATCTCATATACAGTCTTTAGAAATACTTTTCCTAAAGATCTGTTTATGTGTTCTACAATATGAAGGCACTTGTTAGGCAGAAACTCTAGGTATGTGCACAGAACTACTCATGTTCTGGGGGTACAGAGAACTTGACAGGTTCTTTTTAAGTTGATATATAATTAGACACACGACTAGTCTGCAACAATTCAGTTCAATGTTGATGGGTCCCTTAGAAATGTCTCCTTACCAATACATTTATACACCGGGGGAAACCCTAATGAAGACTTTTTACCAATCTCTTATCCGTACCCAATTCAAGTATTCACACTATCCCAGGTAGTCTTAAGTACAAAATCTTTATTGTTATCATTACAAAAAACAGCACTTAGGCTAGGGTCAGATTAACATTAAATGGGACTTGCATTAAAAACATAGGTTTTGGCACCTTAACGCATTGCTACCGCCATGGTAGCGCGGCATTAACGCTGTCATTGCTTACCTATGGAGATGTGGCCCCTAGAGCGGCTCAAACGCCGGCATCTGAAATTTCATTCAGATGCCGGCGTTTGAACTGCGCTAGAGGCCACATCACCGTAGGTAACCATTGGCAGCGTTAACACGGCGCTACCTTGGCGGTAGCAATGCGTTAAGGCTTCCAAAACCTATATTTTTAACGCAGGCCCCATTTAAAGTTAATCTGACCCTAGCCTTAGGGACATATACAAATCTAGGAAAGTGGAATTGATATTACAGGGTATAATTTAGTACATGATATGTATAATTACCAGATACCGGGTCTCTAATGACTCAGGGAAGACCAATGTCGGTGGGAGCGTCCGCATTACGCATGCGAACAAGGAAGCAGCGGTCATGGGGGAGGATAACATCGACAACAGGTTATAAAGGGCATCATGGGTATGAGGGTCCCTGTAGACCCCCAAAGAAGCTGTAAGGTGAAACGCGTAGGAGCTCCCCCCCTATGGAAGCAGGTGGTTCATTAACATCAGTGGGTGAGTGCTAACAGCCTCTTAGTAGGGACCCCTTCATTATTTGTGATGGACACTTTACACGCGGCTACATTTCTAGCTTATCCACAGGTAACTTACTGGTTGCAGTGAAATCATGGAGACATGGTTCTATCTTGTTGCTGTGTACAAATGGAATAATGTCTCCATGATTTCACTGCAACCAGTAAGTTACCTGGTGACAAGCTACAAATGTAGCCGCGTGTAAAGTGGCCATGATGGATAACAACTCTTTACCTAAATGCTAACTGCCTTGTTACTTATAACTGGGGGAACCGGTTTTAGCCATAGTTAAGTGGGTGACAAAGGTATGTAACGTAACAATAGAGGGGTGGCACTGTTTTTACACTTATACAGCAGGTTGTAATCTGTCCAGCCCCATAGTTTATGTCAGTCATACCTGCCCCACAAGTTTGGCTACCCTCCTATAATACATTAAAGGCAGTCTACTGACCCTATGTGGGAACTAGGGTTGTTGACAGAGTTGGGTACTAAGAAAAATCTCACCCCATTATATATACAAACAACTTGAGGTTTTCTATAAAGGGAGATCACGAGTGGTTTTATCTCTGTCTTTATGCATCTGTTAATTATACATATCATGTACTAAGTTGCACCCTGTAATATCAATTCCACCTTCCTGGATTTGTATATGTAAGTGTTGTTTTTTGGTTTGGATTTTGTGACTTGAAGCATCACATTGTGGTCACCTACCAGGAGTTGCTGTAATACGGTGTACCGATACAAATCAAAATTGTTGCATTGTTAACCTGCCTAGGTGATTAATACAACCCACAACCTCAGATCTTCACAAATGATATTCGTCTAATTTATATAGTCGTCTGAACGAGCCCCTAGGGTAAAAAAATCTTTCCCGACTCAACATATGGCAATCAGGCTAGACCTCTGGATGATCTCCCTATCACAGAATCTACTGCCCATGACGAGAGATGTTGGAGTTTGGGGTGCCTACCGGGCACCTAGTGATCAGTGCTTGAACCTAAACACTCACTTCTCGTGGAAGACCGTGGTTGAGTTCGGAGTTCAGATGGCGAGTAAAGTTTGTTGAAGGGCTGTAGTACAACCAATCAAAAAGTACTGGTGATTGGTGGTGTACCAGGTGACCCTGCATATATAATTACCAGATGATGGGTGGCGCCGCCATTTTACTTTTGACTAGTGTAGGGACAGGATGCCACTCGATTGAGGGACAGTGTTACTGTTCAAGTATGCTCTATGGGGGTACTCTGTGTATCTAAGGCTATGTGTGCATGATGCCTATTTAGTGTGGATTTTGCTGCGTGATTGGTGCTTATATGCAGCAGACCTGCACTAAACATGCAGCAGCATATATTGTAATGAAAGCCAATGTGCACGCAGGACACCCGTCCCAATGCTTTTCCCGCGGGCGGATATGCCGCGATTTTTAGTGCAGGAAAATCTGCAGCGTGTCAATTCTTGCTGCGGGGTTTCCCGTACCAACGCACAAACTCCCCTCATCAGGTCCCCACATATTATATACATTCTCCCAATAAATTTTAATCACATTTACACATTAACATGGGGCACATGCCCTGTTTTTGAGGTGTCACTTACATGATACACGCTGGACAAAAATCTGCACCTTCCCGCACCAAATGCGCCCCAAAAAACGCATCGTGCGCATGACATCTTTTTCGGTACAGACTTATGTCTCCAAAAATCCACACGTACCTTTTGCTGTGCGCATATAGCCTAATCCTACCCTGATTAATACAGTCTTCAGAGCTGTGTATCTAAGGCTGCCTTCACATTTGCGGACCCCTCCGCAGCGTTCTGTAGAGGGATCCGCAATGTGACCGCAGCGGCCGCGAGCTCCTATCTTTATAATGGGAGCGCACGGTGCTGCGCTTGACCGCTCATGACCGTGCACACCTATTCACACCCATAAGTGATCTGTGCGCAGGCGGATGCCTGCGCACAAATCACACACTCTCGCCCGCACCAGGGACGCAGATCACATATGGGAGTGAATGGGTGCGCACGGTCCTGCGCGGTCAAGCGCAGCACCGTGCGCTCCCATTATAAAGATTGGAGCTCGCGGCCGCTGCGGTCACATTGCGGATCCCTCTGCAGAACGCTGCGGAGGGGTCCGCAAATGTGAAACCAGCCTAAGCCTTGATCTGTGTGATACAGTCCTGAGCGGCATATATAATCCTTCTATGTGTGGTACTGTCTGTTGTGCTGCGTATCTTTTCCTAGAGCTGTGATACAGTATGCTGAGCCGCATATCTAATCCTAGAGCTGTGTGATACAGTGCTGAGCTATGTATCTAATCCTAAAGCTATGTGATACAGTTCTGAGCTGTGTATCGTATCCTATCCTGTATTATACCTAGAGCTGTGTGATACAGTCTGCAAAGCTGTGTATCTAATCCTACCATGTAGGGTACAGTCTATTGAGGTGTCTATCCAATCCTAGAGCTTGTGTGATACAGTGCTGAGTTGCATATCTAATCCTGCCCTGTGTGGTACAGTCTTCTAAACCCTGTTCCTAATCCATGAGCTGTGTAATACAGTGCTGAGCAGCATACCTAATCCTACTGTGTAGTACAGTCTGCTGAGCCATGTATCTAATGCAAGAGCTGTGTGATACATTGTCAAGCTGTATCTCTATAGGTACCTTTACACGCCGCCACTATCACTGGCAATCGGTAGCAACTGAACGTGCACGTTTTTAACGGTTGCTAATGATCGCCGATGCCGCATGTACAACGCCGCCATTGCGTCGTCAACCCAAGGTATCGTGGTTCCCCGGAAGTTCACACAGATCCTGCGGATAACTTCCTGTTGAATCCCGTCGCCCCTTCACACGCCGCAATCAGTAAGAGAATGTGGGCGTACATGTTCTGCGGCGCCAAAACATAGGCGTGACAGAGTTGTGTACCCCGTGACGCTAACACGCTGATGGGACAACGCAATAGCGTCATGATTGGCTAGCCTGCGCAGGAAGGCTGGCTAATACATGACGCCATTGCAATTGTGTAGTGTGAATGGTCAGCTATTTAAATATGGCGCCCTGTGAAGGGACAGCCAATGGTAACACAGTAGCCTCCACCAATGATCGTTGATGGGGCGCAGTATCCATGAGGCTGTGGTACGCCCCTGGGAAATCACTAGGAGACGCTGATTCCATCCCTGTCCCCCGTTTACACGCCACTACCATGGCAATTCTCCCTTTGTGTTGCCTTGGATTTTAGAACACGGCTCAGAAACCGCTACCCGGAGCAACTGCGAGGAACCCGATCACTTTCCCAAATTACATGCCGCAAGTTCGTAGCAATTTCAAGGCAACAGTGACAAAAATCCCGATTGCCAGGCAGTTGCTACAGCGCAGTGGTGGTGTGTAAAGGTACCTTCAGGGTACCGTCACACGGTGCGACGGTACCGCTGATTTGTTAGGCCATGCAGTGGCGTGGCCTATCGGCACCGATATCACCCCTGCATTGCCTAATGTAATTGGGCGATGGCGACGCCTTTTACTGGTCGCCTGGTTTCAGAGCAGTGCTCTGAAATCAGGCGGCCGATCTGGGGCGATATGCACACATCGCCCCATGTAAACGGCCGCCGGCGACCTGACAGGCGATGGGAGCCATAGGCTCCCATTGTACTGCATCGCCGCTAGGGTTTTGAGACACCTAGGCAGCGATGCCGCCTGTCAGCTCGCCGGTGCATCGCCAGAGGTGTCTCCCCGTGTAAACGGGGGGCAGCGACGCTGGCGGCGCGCCGAAAGCGTGCGCGATCCCGCCAGTCGCCGCCGACATCTCCGATAAGGTGGCACCGTGTGACGGGCCCCTAATTCTACTCTGTGTGGTAAAGTCTGATAAAACGTGTGTCTAATCCTAGAGCTTTATGATATGCTGAGCTACAGATGTAATCCTAGAGCAGTGTGATACAGTTTTGAGTTTCGTACTTAATTCTACTATGTGGTACAGTCTGCTAAGGCGTGTATCTAATTTTAGAGCTGTGTGATACAATTTTGAGCTACGTATCTAATCCAACTGTGTAGTACAAGCTGCTGAGCCATGTAAGGCTGGTTTCACACTACGAATTTTGCTTTTCCGATGCTGTCCGATAAAAATCGGACAGCATCGGACCGATTTTGGCCCCCATGCAGCCCTATGAGCATCGGACCGAATCGGATGTGCACTAAATGGCATCGGATTTGGTCCGATCCAATACTGTCCGATTTTTTTATCGGTGCAAAAATTGGAGCATGCTCCGATTTTTGCACCGAAAATAAAATCGGACAAAATCGGATCGGACCAAATCAGATGCCATTTAGTGCACATCCGATTTGGTCCGATGTTTTTAACATGGGGCCCTATGGAGCAGGGTCCGAGGAAACATCTGATATGTCCTCGGACCCGATTTTGCTGTACTAGGCATGCTCAGTACAGTAAAACTGCTCCTGCTGGGTAAGCAGGGGTTAAAAAAAACAAAATAATGTATGCTCACCTGTCCCCGAGGCCCCCGCCATCTCCCGCAGGCTCCCGGTGTCCTCCCGCTGTCTCCAGAGGTCTTCTTCTTCTGAACAGGACCTGCCGTGACGTCACAGTCACATGACCGCAGGTTACACCATGTTAACAGGCGGTCACGTGATTGTGACATCACGGCAGGTCCTGTTCAGAAGAAGAAGACCTCTGGAGACACTGGGGCCTGCAGGACCGTGCGGGAGACGGCGGGGGCCTCGGGGACAGGTGAGCATACATTGATTTGTTTTTTTGTCAGCCCGGAGGGAGCGATTTTATGCCGGAATCGGATGCCTATTTGGCATCCGATTCCGGGCATCAGAAGGGAGCCGATGCTGTCCGATTTTATCGGACAGCATCGGCTCCCTTTAAAAATCGTAATGTGAAGGTAGCCTTACCAATCCAAGATGTGTGTGATACAGTGCTGAGCTGCATTTCTAATTCTACAGTGTGGAACAGTCTGAGCTGTATATCTTATCCTAGAGCTGTGTGATGCAGTCCGCTGAGCCATGTATCTAATCCTAGAGTTTTGGGATATTCAGAGTTACAGATCTAATCCTAGAGCAGTGTGATACAGTTTTGAGCTTCGTATCTAATCCTACTTTGTGTGATACAGTCTGTTGAGCCGTAAAAAATCAGTGCAAAAAATTTGCAGATTTTCTGTTGGTGGATGAATGCGGTTATTAATCGCATTCATCAGTGTTTGGACTACTCATTATTGTTTGGTGAGTCTGTTGAGCCATGTATCTAACCCTAGAGCTGTGTGATACAGTGCTGAGCTGCATAGCTAAACCTACCCTGCGTGGTACAGTCTACAGAGCTCTAATCTTAGACCTGTGTGATTAAGTGCCGGGCTATGTATCTAATCCTCTGTGTGGTACAGTCTGCTGAGCCGTGTATCTAATCTTACCCTGTGTGGTACAGTCTGCTGAGCTACTTATCTAATCCTAGAGCTGTGTGATTCAGTGGTGAGCAGCATATCTAATCCTCTGTGTGGTAGTCTGCTGAGCCATGTATCTAATTGTTATGGTTAATATTTTATTCCTGGCTTTAATAATCATTTAAGTAATTTATATATCTTTGATAACATTGTGTTTTGTATTAGGGTATGTGCCCACAGGACATTTTTAGGGTGCGTTCACACGCTGCGTATTTGCTGCGTATTTTTACGTTAGTGTTCTTGCAGTTTTTGTAGCCAAAACCAGGAGTGGGTGATTAAATACAGAATTGGAGCACTTGTTTCTATTACACTAATTGGTGACTTTGGTTAGGGCTGTTTCGGTGGAGTGGTGGGGGCGTAAACCGGATTGTAGGCGGTCAAAGAGTGAGCAGGAGGAGAGGTGGGAGGATAGTTCGGAATAGACGTGTTGTTGAAGTAATTTTGAGGCGAAGGGGAGAAGAGATATGGGGCGATAGTTGGAGACTGATGCAGGATCGCCCAGAATACATGCGAATGACATACACCGAGACCTAGCATTTGAATTGTATCTAAAAAGAGGAAACAGTTAGCGACTATGCACAGACCTTTGTCCTCAAGAAACAAATATAGTATTGCGTAAGTAACCAAGCATTGTGACCCCATGACGTGTTGGATCTTGGGTCTATTATTCTCTATATGCATTTTTTTATTAATATACTAAACAATAACAATATACGGTAATATTCACTGCACACCTGGATATGGGGGAATCGAAATTAAAACTTAAAGGCAGCGGGATCAACATATATGTGGGGGAAACTGAAACCAATATATATGGGGGCAAACTATAAACAAAACCTATTGGGAGGGGGAGCGTGATAAACAGATATATGGGGAACTGCTAAACAGAAAACCTTCTTTTTTATTTTTCTTTTTTTTTAAATAAATGCCGTGGGATCAGCAGATATCCCGGGGTTGGGGGGGAAAGGATGGTAACAAGCAATGAAATATCCATGCCTGACGCTGCCTGCGAACCGGAGGAATGCCGAATGCTAGCGCAACGACGCAGCCTAGATCAGGTCGGGCCTGATGTAATGAAAGAAGCAGTTGGATCTCCACTGCCCCACCCGCTGAATCTCCTCGTTGGTGAAGCCAGCCCACACCACCTCAGTTGCCGAACCAATGCGGAAAGAGTGGGTGCCAAAATCACCTTGCCGAAGCCCCAGGTCGGAAAGTGATCTTTTTAGCAACGCCGAAAACTGGGACTCCGTAAGCGGGAACCCGTCCGCGTGCTCGAAAAAGAAATGTGGTGGGGGAACATGACTCTAAATAACACTGTACGATGAGGACCGGGGACTGAAAAAGCGGAAACCAGACACTGCGGCCGAGTTGATCAGTTTTGGAATGCCGACTGCGAACCCGTATTCCGCTGTTGCAGATGATGAAGTTGTCGCGGTGAAGGCCACTGGGGCAACCTCTGGACTTACTGACCAATTCACTGACCGCATGGCACCGAAGAATGCAAAAGCGAACGCAGCCAAGAACAGAAGGACCTCGCTGTCCTCGGCGCAAATTGCGCCTAGTTGGTTTATGAAGCCTGTTAGAATCGCAAACAAAATGGGCCTCCTGCTCTCGGTGCATAGTCGCTTCCGCTTCCACCCTTTGACGGCCTGGGCATTTAAAAAGGTTCCAACCTCGAAGCCGTAAGTGGAATGTCAGCCCCGCCAGCCGCTGCTGCGCCACAGTGCCTGACATGCCCATGGATCATAAGTGCAAGACGTACCGAGCCACGGAGTTGCTGAGAAAGACCGTGGACACGTGACCGGGCAGCGCATTGACTAGTGTAGACCATTGCTCCCAAGCCTTACTGTAAGATCGCCAAGTGAGGGTGCAAGAGAAGCCTGGACCAATGACATCAGCTGTCCTCCAGGACCGTCCAAAGGGTCTTCGGACACTCCTGACCTTCGTTGTCGGCATTCGGGCACAACGCACAAAATCTGTGAAAATCAAAACGCAACAAGGCATCAGTAATACTGTTGTCAATCCCTGGAATTTAAAGTAAAAATTCAATTGCTCACTCCTTCTTTGGATGCAAGAAAGTATCTTTATTTGAATTTCAACACAGCAACCTCGAGATGTCAATGTGTTTCGGTCTATTACAGACCGTTTTCACGACAGTTGCATTCGATAGGTAGTTTCCTCATGGAAAGGTTAGTCTTCCCTTTGTTTTTTGTTGTTTATATTGATCTTTATAATGTATTTCATGATCTATCCAAGGATAGGTATTAGGATGGTATGTCTTTATTACATTTCTGCCCGTCCTGAGGGTTTTTTCTGTAGTGTGTCCCACAGGATGGGCAGAAATGGAATCCTGATTCTTTTCTTGTAGGAATGTCCCAACCCTGATCCCTTTCTTGTAGTAATATGCCAATCCTGGTCCCCTTCCTCTTGTAGTAATGCCCCATACTGGTCCCCATCCTGTAGTAATGCCCCTATATTGTAGTACTGTCCCCATCAGGCTCTCCATATTGTAGTACTGTCCCCAAGAGGCTCTCCATATTGTAGTACTGTCCCCATCAGGCTCCCCACATTGTAGTAATGTTCACATCATGCTCCCTGTATTGTACTACTGCCCCCATCATCCTCAGTGCATACAAAGAGAAAATACATCATCAACATATTTCCCCTTATTGTCTCCAGTATTGATATAATGAGATGGGATCTTTTCACGATTTCTCATCTTTGTTTCTCATACAGGTCCCTATAATATCAGATTCTCCCAAGAAATTCTCCTGATTGACCATCAAGGATGGATCTGGACAGGGACAAGATGGCGGAGAGGATCTTCCACCTCACCCTAGAGATCCTCTTCCTTGTTACTGGAGAGGTGAGAGATTGTGATGACAATGTCACATGACATCATTCTTATCTATGGACAGAATAACAGATGACAGAACTGGAGAGGTGAGGACTCTGGAAATGTCTGGAGACTGGAGATTTATTAATGTGTCTCTCCATAACCAGGATTACACAGTAGTGAAGAGCTCTAGTGATCTGTGCTGTCAGGACCCTGTGTCTGAGGGAAGAGCCCTGAGCCCAATCACGGGGCCTCCACCTCACCCCCTGATACATGAGGACATCAATGACCAGAAGATCCTACAACTCACCTACAAGATGATTGAGCTGCTGACTGGAGAGGTGACACTGCTGGGAATTCTGCTGCTGGGACATTATACAGTAACGCTATGAAGGGATCGGGGGATGATGACAATGGTATCATTGTATATGTCAGGTTCCTATAAGGTGTCAGGACGTCACCGTCTATTTCTCCATGGAGGAGTGGGAGTATTTAGAAGGACACAAAGATCTGTACAAGGACATAGTCATGATGGAGGATCCCCAGCCCCTCACATCACCAGGTAATAGACAGGACTAAATACACACGGCCTATAATGATCTGTATGTAAAGAATGAATTCAGTCCCTGTATGTGTCTCCTCCAGGTCTATCCAGTAAGAGGACAACACCAGAGAGATGTCCCCGTCCTCTTCTCCCACAGGACTGTAAACAAGAAGATCCCGATGTTCCTCCGGATGATCAGGTAGATGGAGAGAAGGTGTGATGAGGTCTCCCTATAGGTACCGTCACACAGGGAGATATCGCCGGCGATGGTGCCGGCAACTGAGGGGCGTGGCCAGGTTGCGGCGACATCGCCGTAGAGTTGCCTCGTGTGACAGGGCAATAATCAGGCGAAAAATCGCCTGAGTAACATCGCCAGGTTTCCCAACAATGTTGGGAGACCTGGCGATGTTGCTCAGGCGATCATGCCTGATCGTCCTGTGTAACGCGGCAACCTGCAATGTTGCGGGCGATATCGCCGGGAAGTTGCTCCGTCTGACATCTCCCTGGCGATGTTGCCAGGGATGCGCGCTCCCGCGATCGCCGGCAACATCGCTAGCGATATCTCCCTGTGTGACGGTACCTTATGATGTGTAGACGGCTGTGAAGGTCTTGTGCTCAGTCTTGTTTTATCCTCCAGTATTATATGTTTTATATAAACCTGTGTGAACCAGTTCCAGGAAGTGTGAGAGGCCTGAGGTAGAGGCTCCTCCCACCATTGTTATGGTAGCTACCGGTAGTTATGAGAATAATGTAACTGTCATACACACATTGACCATTAGATGGCAGCAGAGTACAATGCAGAATGTACATTTATCAGACCGAACATCACAACATATATGACAGATTTCCTAACTTACTAAGTATTTCTGGGACACGTGAACAAATCTACTGCAACATGACAGCTGGGTCACTCAGCAGCAGTAGAACAGTACTGAGATGCCACAATACCTTTTATAAATCTATTAAAATAATGATGATGAAACCTAATGGACCGTGCTTTGTATAAGTCACTACCTCGACATGATATATTTAGAGGTTGTGTATAAGATACAGGTTGGGGTAACCCTCTTTACCCCTTCACCCCCTGGCGATTATCCGTTTTTTGTTTTTCCCTCCCCTGCTTCCAAGAGCAATAACTTTGTTATTTTTCCATCAATATAGACATATGAGGCTTGTTTTTTGCGGGACGGAGTTGAAGTTTTGAATTAAATAATTTATTTTACCATATAATGTACAGGAAAATGGGAAAAAATCCAACTGCGGTGAAATTGCAAAAATAAGTGTAATTACATGTTTGTTTTTATTCGCCTATATGGTAAAACTGACGTGTCGGTATGATGCCTCGGGCCGGCACAATTCGTAGATACCAAACGTCTATACTTTTACTGTTATCTAAGTGATGAAACAAAATTCTGGAGCTTTTAAAGAAAAAGAATTGCACTTTTGCACCTCTTTCCGTGAGCCGTAGCGTTCTCATTTTTCTGGATCTGGGGCTGAGTGATAGATTATTTTTTGAGGCTTGAGCTTACGTTTCTAATTATGCAATTTTTGGGTAGATACAGTGGGTACGGAAAGTATTCAGACCCCTTTACATTTTTCACTCTTTGTTTCATTGCAGCCATTTGGTAAATTTAAATAAGTTCATTTTTTCTCATTAATGTACACTCTGCCCCATCTTCACTGAAAAAAACAGAAATGTAGATATTTGTGAAAATGTATTAAAAAAGATAAACTGAAATCTCACATGGTCATAAGTATTCAGCCCCTTTGCTCTGTATTGAGTATTTGCACCTTTTGAGCTAGTACAGCCATGAGTCTTCTTGGAAAAGATGTCACAAGTTTTTCCCCCTGGATTTGGGGATCCTCGCCCATTCTTCCTTGCAGATCCTCTCCAGTTCTGTCAGGTTGGATGGTGAATGGTCACAGAGTTGTGAAGCATCTCCTTTGTTATTTTAGCTGTGTGCTTAGGATTATTATCTTATTGGAAGGGGAACCTTCAGCCAAGTGTGAGGTCCAGAGCTCTGGAGGAGGTTTTCATCCAGGATATCTCTGTACTTGGCCACATTCATGTTTCCTTCAATTGCAATCAGTCGTCCTGTCCCTGCAGCTGAAACAAAAACCAATAATATGATGCTGCCACCACCATGTCTCACTGTTGGGATTGTATCGGGCAGGTGATGAGCAGTGCCTGGTTTTCTCTACACATACCGCTTAGAATTATCACCAAAAACTGCTACGGTATCTTCATCTCATCAGACCAGAGCTCTTATTTCTCACAGTCTGGGAGTCCTTCATGTGTTTTCTTGCAAACTCTATGCGGGCTTTCATATGTCTTATACTGAGAAGAGGCTTCAGTCGGAACACTCTGCCATAAAGGCCCGACTGGTGGAGGGCTGCAGTTGATTTTGTGGAACTTTCTACCATCTCCCTACTGCATCTGTAGAGCTCAACCACAGTGATCTTGGGGTTCTTCTTTAATCCCTCACCAAGTCTCTTCTCAGTTTGCTGAGTTTGGCTGGATTGCTCAGTTTGGCTGGATGGCCAGGTCTTGGAAGACTTCTCGTGAGCCCAAACCTCTTCGATTTCAGGATTATGGAGGCCACTGTGCTCTTAGGAACCTTGAGTACTGCAGAGAATCTTTTGTAACCTTGGCCAGATCTCGGCCTTGCCACAATTCTGTCTCTGAGCTCCTTGGGCAGTTCCTTTGACCTCCTGATTTTCATTTGGTCTGACTTGCGATGTGAGCTGTGAGGTCTTAGGCTGGTTTCACACTACGATTTTGTGCCTGTCCGTGGGATCCGACTTTGAAGGAGGATCCCACGGACAGGCACGGATCCATACGGATCCCTGCAATCGGATGGCAAATAGCCATCCGATCTGCAGGATCCGTGTGGATCCTGCGGTCCCCTGTCTTTCCCTGCTTCTTCTCCTCCATCTTCTGCCCTCTCCTATTCTATATGCTGTGCCCCCACTATTCTTTGCTGTGCCCCCTCTTCTCTCTCCTCATCTATCCCTATCCTGTCCCCTGTCCTCTCCCTGTGTGTAAAAAAATAAAAAAAACTCCTCCGGGAGTATACAGCACCTGTCACCGGCTCCAACGCTGCAGCACCATCAGGCCGAAGAGCCTGTGATGATGTAAGAGCCCGGTCAGCTGACGAGTCATGTGACTCTGACATCATCACAGGTCCTTCAGTCCTGATCGTGTGCAGCGTTGGAGCCGGTGACAGGTGATGTATCCTCCCGGAGGAGTTTTTTTTTATTTTGGCACCATCCGATGCTGTCCGATTTGAGTCACGGACACAAAATCGTAGCAGGCTACGATTTTGTGCCCGTGATTACATCGGATGGGATCGGATGGTGCCAAAATCGGATGCCAATAGTGGCACATCCGATCCCATCCGATTCCCATAGGGGACCATGGGGTCCGATTTCGGATCCGATTGTATCCGTTTTAAAACGGATAAAATCGGATGACCGAAAATCGTTATGTGAAAGCAGCCTCATATAGACAGGTGTGTGCCTTTCCAGATCAAGTTCTATCAGTTTAATTAAACACAGCTGGACTCCAATGAAGGAGTAGAACCATCTCAAGGGTGATCATAAGGAAATGGAAAGTACGTGACTTAAATATGAGTGTCTGAGCAAAGGGGCTGAATACTTATGACCATGTGATATTTCAGTTTTTCTTTTTTAATACATTTGCAAAAAGTTCTACATTTCTATTTTTTTCAGTCAAGATGTGGTGCATGGAGGGCGGATTTTGCCTTGAAAAAGTCTTTTACTGGTCTGTCCTTCCAAGGCTCTCGCTTGTTTGGTACAACATTTGACAAGATTCTTGCTGATGCCACTGGGGGAAAGCGTACACTCCTTCCCTAGTCTAGGTCTAGTTATTCGTTTATTAGATCAGTGCTCTTCAATTTTGTCCCTTCCATCAGTTCGCAGCATCTGATGATTTCAGTAATCCGGTTAGGACTGGTGCCTTGCAGGTCAGAGGAACAAAAGCATCTTTTAGGCCCATGTTCTCAGACCAGTCCCAGGGACCAAGAAGTGAGCCTTATGGTTTCAGGGGCATCAGAGGGGTTAATACAGGGGTATGCAACCTGAGAGTGCATTTTGATTCTGCTTTTGGCATACATGGTGAGTTTTTTATGCTGCTTTTTTCTAGTAGTTTTTTGCACAAGTTAATACAGGGGTTTCAAACAGATGCGGCTCCTGGGGCTTCACAGTGCGGCCGCGGCACTATGGACAATGTAAGGATGCCGGGGTCCAGTGTGCACGAGGCCGCCACGGTGCGGTGTGTAGGTGGCCGCTGCGGTGCGATGTGTTGGAGACTGCAGCTTTATTATCACTTCCTGTGTGAAAGGGGCCTAACCCAGCCGAGTTTGAGACCCCTAGGTTAATACATGACAGTTCGCCAAGCCCCAAGTGTCCCTCTGGATGGGTGGGTGCCTCCTTCTCTTTCAGAAGGGATGGTTGGGAGCAATCAGCGATCGTTGGGACAGAGGGGTCATTTCCTCGAGGTACTGAATAGAATTTCTTACCCTGCTGCAGGATCGATTTTTCAGATCTAGCCCTCCTGCATTTGTCAGCATGAGAGCAGACTTGATCAAGCCACTTCATCTCTGCTATAGGCAGGATACCCCATCTTGAAAGTTTAATTGAATTCTATTCTATTCTATTTGTCCTTCCCAAGAAGGGCGTGTCTGTTCGTTCTATATTGGATCTGAGGCAACTAAACAAATGGATCCAGCTGCTTCACTTGATGGAGGCACTTCGCTCTATGATTGCATGCATAGAGCTTAGGAAATGACTGTCTTCCATAGATATTTAGGACGTCTTTCTTCACATACTTATGTTTCCAGCACATTAACTGTTCCTTCACTTTACGTTTAATTAGGAAAAGTTTGTTTGTAGCCCTCCCTTCTGGATTGGCTACAGCGATCAGAGTGTTTACAAATATATTGGCTCCAGTGATACTGAGGACCATAGGGGTAGTAGTAATCCCTTACCTGTACGTTATTCTCGTCAAAGCACTATCCTATTCGCAGAATCTGGAGCCTTCAGATTGTCTTAGACTTCTTAAATTTGTTTGGATGAATTGTTAGTAGAACAGTGCAGCGGTTACAACATCTGGGGATTTTCTTCAGTCTGCCTTATAGCATCTGAGCCATCCTAGAAGGCATCCCCTCGTTTCGGTTGAGAGTTCTGGCCAAGATGGTGGCAATTTATGAGGCAGTTTTGTTTCTGCAGTTTCATGTGAGACCCCTACAGAATGCCTGTCTAGCCTCTTGAGACAAGTCTTTGAAGTCTCTGGATCGTTCCATTCTCCTGTCACTTCACAGCCAGCTGTCTTCGAGATGGTGGTTAACTTCACCCATGTTAACCAGGGGGTCACTCATTCAGTGGCAGGTTCTGACGTTTTTTCTCTGCTTCTCCGTTCAGGGGAGCAGTCTATAGGGGCTCCTCCCAATCAATTTATTCTGTTTCTGAGGGACTTGGCTTCTAAGCCCCGGTTTAGGATATTTCTTCAGGAGGTCACACAGGCTAGAGCTAGACCATCATACACAGCACCTTTGGATTTGTGGGATCTTAATCTTGTTTTAAATGCCCTTCAGTCCCTACATTTTGAGCATATTAGGGCCCCACTTCATCTTTCCTATAAGGTAGCCTTTCTTGTGGCCATTATCTGCACCGGAAGAGTATCATAGCTGGTAGCTCTCTCTTTTTGTGCTCCTTACCTCATCCTGCACTAGAACAAGGTCGTCTTAATTCTGGTTCTTTCCATTTTCCATAAGCTGATTTGAGCTTTTTACCTTAACGAGGACATAGTTTTGCCATTTTTAATCCAATTGAGAGGGCCTTGCATGAGCTGGATGCTATCAGGGCAGTACAGCACTACTTAGCATCCACCGCTCAGTTCAAAACATCGAACTTGGACCCGTAGAAGCAACACCGGTTGCGAAACGGCGTCGTTGTCCGTCAGCCCTCCGTGGCCACCTCCCTGCACCCTGTTTGTCCCCGATATCGTGGAATAAAAGACCACCTTGAACAATTTCGGTGAGTGCCGCCTTTTCTTCAAGTTTCGCTTATTGTCCTGGTGCTTTGGTTGTGTACCACCGAAGGGGAAGCCGCTTCTACGGGAGGATATCCCGGACTTGACAGTTGGTACTGCTCAGTGCCCTGATTATTTCTTTGTTCAAAACATTGAACTCTTTGTTCGTCCCGCCGGAGGGCCCTCGTGACTGTCTTCAAGGGAGCTATTGCTCACTGGATTAGATCAGCCTTTTTTGAAGCTTATAAGGTCCATTCCAGGATTAGGGCTCACTCTACATGTCTGGTGGGAGCCTCCTTGGTGGTTTGCCACTATTGGCTCCGCAGCTCTGTTAGGCAACAACTTGGTCATCTTTGCATACCGATTCTAAATTTTACAGGGTCTTCACCAGGCCTCCACAATATACGGCCCACAGGTTGCTTGTGTCCCCGCCAGACGATTTCCTTCAGTATGTGGCCGCTTACCTTCCCACCTTTATTTGAATGTATGGGTGTGTCACAGCTCGGACATAAAAACATTTTGAAGAAAACAGCAGTCTTCATCGGGGATCACAGCTCCCATCCTTAGTTGCCCGGCCGGGTGTGTATTTGCTTTGGATTTCTTGTGAGGTGTAATTAAAGCGAACCTGTCACCCCCCCCCCCCCCTCAGGGCCCTGCCCTTGGGCCTGCGCTATGCGCACTGCCCGTGAACTTCCTGCATCCCACGCACACCATGCAGGCGCAAAAGGGTTACGTGGGATGCAGGAAGTTCGCGGGCAGCACGCACGGCGCATGCACTGCGCAGGCGGGGGATTGGAGGCGGCTCACGGAGAGCAGAGAGGGATGACTGACACCAGAGAGGCTGGAGATAGATGCTTGAAAAGCCCGCCTCCCTGTCTTGGGTCTGGTTTGGCACAGATTTTATAAAAGTCTTTATTTCAGTGAATCAAGGGAGCATAAATACTATAGACGCCTTCTCAGAATGCAGCCTTAGTGCAGCAGAAGGTGGCTATGTTATCTTTAGATGCCTGGGGGGGGGACAGGTTCACTTTAAGTGTTTTCATTTTTTTAATACTTTTTTTTTCTTTTTTTGCTTCACTCACTAAACTGAGGACTATGGTGCTGGCTGGTGAGGTATAGTCTGTCGGGGAGGAGCCAATTTTAGTTTTATTGTACTAATCATATTAGCCTCCAGGTGGCAGCACACAATCACAGTGCTTACTGTGTCACCCAATGATGACTACATGAAGAGATTTTATGATGCGTGACAAAAAAATTTAATTTTCCAACCATTGATAGATAATCACTAGAAGCGAGTTCATCACTGCAGTTGGAATCCCAATCCCCTCATATCTTCTTACTACACAACCAAAAGAGTGGGGGTTACAGGGAGGTGCAGGGAGCTGACAGGAAAAGACAAGGGCTGTACTCGGCCATCTCCATCAGTTCCCCAGAATCGAGCCACCACTAAATACAAAGAGAAAATACACCATCAACACATGTTATCCCCAGTAATTATATTATTAGATGGGATCATTTTATGATTTCTCATCTTCTCCCCATTCAGATCCCTTCAGTATCGGATTCTCCCAGTAAACATCTTCTGTTTAAAAGAATTCTCCTGATTGACCCATCAAGTATGGATATGAACAAGAACAAGATGGCGGAGAGGATCTTCCACCTCACCCTAGAGATCCTCTTCCTTGTTACTGGAGAGGTGAGAGATTGTGATGACAATGTCACATGACATCATTCTTATCTATGGACAGAATAACAGATGACAGAACTGGAGAGGTGAGGACTCTGGAAATGTCTGGAGACTGGAGATTTATTAATGTGTCTCTCCATAACCAGGATTACACAGTAGTGAAGAAGAGCTCTAGTGATCTGTGCTGTCAGGACCCTGTGTCTGAGGGAAGAGCCCTGAGCCCAATCACGGGGCCTCCACCTCACCCCCTGATACATGAGGACATCAATGACCAGAAGATCCTACAACTCACCTACAAGATGATTGAGCTGCTGACTGGAGAGGTGACACTGCTGGGAATGCTGCTGCTGGGACATTATACAGTAACGCTATGAAGGGATCGGGGGATGACAATGGTATCATTGTATGTGTCAGGTTCCTATAAGGTGTCAGGACGTCACCGTCTATTTCTCCATGGATGAGTGGGAGTATTTAGAAGGACACAAAGATCTGTACAAGGACATAGTCATGATGGAGGATCCCCAGCCCCTCACATCACCAGGTAATAGACAGGACTAAATACACACGGCCTATAATGATCTGTATGTAAAGAATGAATTCAGCCCCTGTATGTGTCTCCTCCAGGTCTATCCAGTAAGAGGACAACACCAGAGAGATGTCCCCGTCCTCTTCTCCCACAGGACTGTAAACAAGAAGATCCCGATGTTCCTCCGGATGATCAGGTAGATGGAGAGAAGGTGTGATGAGATCTCCCTATGATGTGTAGACGGCTGTGAAGGTCTTGTGCTCAGTCTTGTTTTATCCTCCAGTATTCTATGTTTTATACTTGTGTAATGAGAACGGTGGAGATGGCAGATTACAGCTGATCATAGATGGGACTTCTCCATCTGTCTGTGACTTTTACAATCTTTGTTTCAGGGTGAAGATCTGCCCCATATTAATACTACAGAGACATATGTGAGGGATGATGAGTGGTGTAAAGAGGAGATTCCTACATATGACTACCCAGGTGAGTAGTGACCACTAAATGTGGACTAGCAACAGATTCTTCTCAGTCACTGGTTGTGTCTCCTTTTTCTATGTTGTAGTCTGGCAATATGACAATCAAGTAATCACCATTTTGACACTAAACCACTGAATGCTTCTTGTTGCTTTGTCATTGGAAGCCCTTTTGTTGTAGTGAGACATATTTTGGCCATAGCTTACAAGTAGGAGAATCCATCCTATCCATCTTGATTTTGAACATGTTGATCCTTACTTGGCCAGATCTCTAAGGCTGGCTTCACACCATGGCAAGGTCCGGTCTGGGGCTGTCCGGTGTAAACCAGACAGCCCTGGACCGGTTTTTGGCCCCATAGTAGCCTATGGGGCCGGATGGAGCCGGATGGCAGCTGTCTGCTATCCAATTTCCATCTCTCCGGATGAATCCGGGAGAATTCGGATTATTCGTCCGGGGAGAAAAAATCACCCCAAAAAGCCGGATCCCAGATTTGCCTGGATTGTCCCAGATTCTCCCGGATCTGGGGCAATCCGGTTCTCCCTAACATGGGAGCCTATGCGGCCAGATTGCTCTGGTCCGGGCGAATCCGGGAACCGGATACCGGCAGCTGCACGCCGCTGTTGTTTCTTGAAAAATCAGCAGCTGCGGCTGCAATTACAGCCATCCGGCTGCACACAGGACCGGAGGGCACATTTGGCCCTCTGGTTCTGTGTGCTGATCCGGTCCAGGGCTGTCAGGTTCATGCCTGGCAGCCCCGGACCGAACCTTGCCGTGGTGTGAAGCCAGCCTAAACTCTATTGATAGCATATGTAGATTGCTGATTACTTAAGAAAAATATTATGATGGACCTCTAAGAGAAAGCAAAGGTTGTTGATTCTGTTGCCTTTCTAGACTGCTGGCATCTTTGTGGTTGAATCCACCTTGTCACCACAATCTCACAGATCGCAGAAAAAAATGCAAATTGACCTGGTCACACTCTCAAAAGTAAACTTCAGAAATAACGATTTAAAAATATATTGAGACATTTTTTCACATTTTTGTAATTTTATTTTTGATTAAAATAAACATTTTTGTTTTGATTTTGTTCCATCAAAGCCAAACTTCACATGGCTCTAATAATTTTTTAGGTTGTTCATCAATATATTCATAATCTCATCTGGTGTTTGTGTTCAGACAGAATAGAAATATAAGTCATTTAGTAAATAATTTTTATATACAGAAAAATCTTTTTATGTTTGTGTTTGGGGTGGAGATGGATGGTTAGTTTAGCTCTGAGATGGGGTTCAAAGCTAGCCAAGCCCCAGAAGAAGCGGGGTTAAGTGGTGAAACTTGAGTCTTTCTTTACTGTATGCTTTATGTGCTGTTTTTTTGTGGATCTTTAGAAAGCAATCATGATACTTCATTTTCTTTGTTTCTTGATTGAGAGACACAGGAAACATGGCTAATACTTTCATTGTTCATTGGACATATACTTTCTTTTTGGGCTGAGCAACACTGCCATAGACTGCAATGACTATAGCTGGTGCAGTCTGACTGTAGGCCTGTATGGTTGTTAGCGCCCGGATTTCACTCCTCATCCAAGTTGGAAACATGGGTTCAACCTGGAGGTTGAAACTAAAAATACGTCTTAAAAAAAGTCTCCACAACAGCAGACTATACATCACCTACTAGCACCAGGTCTCCCCAGTTTAGCTTAGTGTAAGGTGGGTTTTCTTTTAGCAATTACCTCCATCAGGTAGGTTTCGGAACCAGGTACTATTGTCGGGCTTTCTCCTTAATCTGCACCTGCATAAAGTGGTTCCGTCTTTTCTTCATAAGGTGGTTTAGACTTTCCACCTTAACGAGGATATTATTTCAATGTCCTTCTGCCCTTTGCTGTCATGTCGCCATTGGACTCGGTGGCTGGTGTTCCTGCCTCGGCCGCTGGAAGGCGCCGGATTCCTTCGGCTGATGGTGCTGGTGATAGGAGGGCCATGTCCTCATATGGACATGCTCCTTCTACGTCTGCCTCTGTCACTGAACGCCGCCGTGGTTCGTCTGTGGGTGATGTTGGTTGCAGAAGAGAGAGTCCTGCAGAGGCGTCTGATAGGCGCAGCCTTCCTTCTTCTGTCAGAAGTGGGGTGGTTGGTGCCAGTCGTGCTTCACCATCTGGCCTGATTCTAGGGGCGGTAAGGAGTTAAGCTGGGCTCACCACTCATGTGGGTGCCCATGGGTAAAAATCTTGACCAATATCTATACGTAATACCCTGGCACACCAAAAGATCCGACAAAATGAATTATTCGACAGAATGTCCGTTTTTATTGAAAAGTATCAGCACTTAGTAATGAGGTAACAGTTCATATTAATCCCGACGTTTCAGCCGCAATCTGGCTTTCATCAAGGGTTATCTACATAACAAGATATAGCAAAAATTTGTATAATCATCTTTGTTATACACTTTCAATATATACAGTACAAAATCAAAGTAATACAAGTAAATCAAGACCTAACAAAGGAAAGTAGTATTACACTATGTCAGTTTACCGATATACAAAAAATCAACAACTATCAAGTATTATAGAATAAAAGAAAATATTGTATCAGCATTTCTTGTTAACAGAGAAAATGAGAATACATAACTCAAGAATTAATTACCTAGGCACTAGGTATCCATGTCACTCCTGTGCTGGCTATAGTCAAGGTCATCTGTCGAACTATGTGCCGTCGTTGTGATCAATCAATATTGTAATTAGTGACATGTACAGTGCTCTAAAGTATTACATGTTACAAACAAGGAATGTAGTCACTATTAGATAAGTATAGAAAAGTCTTAGAGTAAGAGCCAAGAGACAATGATTATGTCAGAGACTATAGTTAGGCTAGACAATCCGTGGGGGAAGCGGGTGTCTCCTAAATCTTGAATTCTGTAAGCGGAGTGTAGGAAAATAGAAGAGAAGAAAGTGTAAAACCATGTTCCTTATATATGAGTGTGGAGCCCGCTGGGACGGGGCACTCGGTGCCGGACCGGGGTGCTGCTGGGGGATGTCACGGCGGTCCTGGTCCGGACCTGTGTCCCAGGCCCGCACAATAAAATGGGGGGTTATTTACAGGGGATTTGTCTCTCGTGACGCCACCCACTATATGCGGCCAGTAATGGGGCCGCCGCTGCTGCAGAACCTCCGGGGATGATGGGTTAGCAGCTTTGATGGAATAGTTCCTGTGGGCAGAACTGGGTTCCCCGGGGCAGTGGTAGAGGTAGTTACAGTCTGTGAGGATGTTATTGATGCTGCAGGAGAGTAGGGGTAGCAGTAGAGATGATAAGAGTAGAGGCAATGGCAGTCTATGAGGGCAAGTGGGGTTTCAGCATAAGGATGACACACACACTCACGGTTTCTGTTGTTTTCCAAGTCTTTACTTGCAGATGGTATTACACAGTATTGTCCACGGAGTCTGTACCAGGTTGCTCTCACCCTGTCCGGGTCCTTGGCTTCCTACTTAAGCGCTGTGTGTGGCCCTGCTGCTGCTTGTAGCTGTACTGCTGGCCCTGTCTCTGCTCACGGGTACCAATCTGCTGGGCAACTTGAGTCCTCTGTGTCACTGACTCCTTCGTGTTGCTTTGCTATGGTGTGGTGAAGATGGTGGACCTTCACTATGCCGGTGTTTACTATCCTGTCTGTCTCAGGCACAGCCTCGGATCCGGTATCCTTCTTGAGCGCCTCCCGGGGTCAAGCTTTTGGGGTAACTCTTTTTATCCCGGGTATGTTCCTCTGTTACTCTGTCTCCTTCCCTCAGACCTCTCAGGACCTCCACTGACACTTGTCTCTGCTCCTGCTCCAGACTCAACTCTAAACTGAACTAACTGTCACTCCTGCTCTGAGGTAAACAACTTAGCTCCTCCCACTAGTGCAGGTGCCACCTAAGCTCCTCCCACTTTCTAGTGTAGTGTTGTGTGGGGATTAAACCTGTGTTGTTTCTGTGGCATATTAACCTTTGGGGTGCCACATTAGGGCCCTTTCACATCTGCGTTTATTTGAAATCGCGGCAGATGCGGTGAAAAAACCGCATCTGCCGCGATTGCCGCATAACCGATGCACTTGCGGCGCGGTTGCGGTAATCCCCATAGAAAGTATAGGGGGACTTGCGGCAGGTGCGGCAAGTGCGGTCTTGCACTTGCGGCAGGCGCGGCCGCGAAAAAAACCGCGGTCAGCCGCGGTTTTTTTCGCGGCCGCACCTGCCGCAAGTGCAAAACCGCACTTGCCGCACCTGCCGCAAGTCCCCCTATACTTTCTATGGGGATTACCGCAACCGCGCCGCAAGTGCATCGGTTATGCGGCAATCGCGGCAGATGCGGTTTTTTCACCGCATCTGCCGCGATTTCAAATAAACGCAGATGTGAAAGGGCCCTTAGTATGTCATATCCGTATACTAGGCATACCTTAAGATTATATAGGATATATGTGACAAGTTACTTATGTCCAAAATTATCCAAGAGGACACTGTATCCTTCTATCTGGGATGAAAGAAAGTGCGGATTATATAAGGATTTGTAGGATTGGCTGTAACCCTCATAATAAAGTAATATTCAAGAATGATACCTTATCCCAGGTAGGGTACTTGTCTGCTGAAGTGGGTGATAGTATATCATAAGGAAACCTCTCTTAGATGAGAGTGCGTCCTGGAGGAAAAGCTGTATGTGTAGTATATAGCATTATTAGTACATAATACATGAGAAAGGTCACCCTTTTCGGGGTATACAGTGTGCCATATTAGGACCACCAAGTCTATAAATAGTGTGTCAGCCCTTAAAGTGGGAGATTGTTATACTCTGTATTACGTGCATGTTCAGTATCAATTGTTCAATGTGTATAGGGGTAACTGCCCTGTAGAAGCAAAGCCCATAGGGATATCATTAATCTCACTGAACCTTATCAGGGAATAAGCCAGTAGGATAAAACACATTTACCTTGAATGAGGTAGCTTTGTGTCCAGCAGCGTGCTCCCTGCAATGTGCACTGCCTGTGGGCCCGCCGCTGGTATTTGTGATGTGCGGCGCAATTACAGAGTGACGCATTTCCGGTGACAATGGCTAGCACTCGAGTTAGGGCAGTTTTAGGGGAGCGGTGCGAACAAGCTGGATTGTAGATTGACGAGGAAAGTCCAACGTGGATGATGGAGTGTTGGAGTTGTGTGTATTTTAGTTGATATGTTGTGATGTTATACTAGATACTGTTCTAAAGTACAATTGGTTCAGAGACTTAATTTCCTTCCATGACACAATCACTGACTGAATGAATCATGGAAACGCAGTAGATATAGTATATCTTGACTTCAGCAAAGCAAGTGCCATATTTTTCGGACTATAAGACGCATCGGACTATAAGACGCACACAGGGTTTAGAAGTAAAACATAAGGAGAAAAAGATTTTAAAGTGATCCTAAACCCAGAAACTGACCCCCCCCCCTTATCTTTAGACCTGTCCCTGCACCCCCTCTTATCATTTCTAGCCATCCCTTTCGCAGAAAAAAATCGCTTTTGTAAAGTAAGAGAAAAGGTAATAATACTTTGTCCTGTGTGAGTTCTCTCTTTCTGTGGAAGCCGCAAATGCCCAGCCTGTCTGCTGCTGCCTGGTAAATATACACGCCCCTCTCTGCTTCTAAAACCCTGGTCGCGTCATGAAAGGGGCGGGGCTAAATTGTGTCATGCCGGAGCCCCGCCCCCTTTCATGACGCGGCCAGGGTCTTAGAAGCAGAGATGGGCCTGCAGAAAAAAATGTGGTAAAAGGGTAGATGGCGCCACGGGACTGAGCGGTGTCGGTAAAGTACAGTATAAAAATGCCAGAAGGTGAGTATAAGAACCAGGGGAGGGGGCTTATATTTAAAGCGCCACTCCAGTGCTGAAGAAAAAACACTTTGAGTGCTGCTTTAAGATCTCATAGGTGCAGTTCATATCAAGAAAGAACTATAACTCCCAGCATGTCCTGCAGTGCTCTGAAATCAGGCGACTGAGGCGAGGCGACACATCACCGCCAAATTCCCAAATTACACGCCGCAATTGGGAGAGGTTTTGACAGCGATAGTTCCAGGGCGACATATCCGTCGTCAATATTTCTCGCCGCGTTAGTGCCATGTAAAGGTACTCTATGATGTAGCCCTCATGTCTCCTATGTGATGTATATGCTGTAGCCCCCATGTCTCCTATGTGATGTATATGCTGTAGCCCTCAGGTCTCCTATGTGATCTATATGCTGTATCCCCCATGTCTCCTATGTGATGTATATGATTTATAAAAATTATTATCACAATGAGTTGACTGCGCTCCCGGCTAACACAAATCTGGAAAAGCAGTTGTGAGAAGCAACAAAATCAATATCTCCTAACGTCACAGCCTGCAGCCACCATATTAGTGGTGAGGTAATTAATTGTTTGACTAAATACAGTAGGGTAATTGTCAAGGTGATAATTTTGTGCAACCCACGAAGGATGGTAGAAATTTACAAATGGCCCCCGGCAGAAAAAGGTTCCCCACCCCTGGGTTACAGGATTAAGGAGACTTAGTAGTTGTCTACAAATATATCAAGTAATGTCAAACTGTAGAGAGATCAGCTTTATTCTCATTTGCACAAAGAAACACTAAAAGCAATGAGATGAAACTGAATGGGAGTAGACTGTCACGGGTGTGTCAGGAGGAACGGATGAGACTGTAGAGGCGACTCGCAGAAGGTCCCAGCGTTTGGCCAAACAGTCAAAATCCTTAAAAAAAAATGTCTGTCGCTTTAAGAGGCATTTCCCTTTTTAGTGAAAGCTGAAGGTCACTAGGACCCAGCTGATCCCTTACCTTGAGCTGTGTATATATTCCCCTCGACTGCCAGAATGCACTGCTTGTGATAGCTTGTCAGGTGTTTGGAAGACGCTTCTCAGCTCTTGCAGTGTATCCTGGAGTTCTGTTGAATTGCTGTGTGGATCTTCTAAAGCTAAGTGTTTCTTCCCTTCCCTCTTTGTTTCCCTTGTGTGTATCTTTAGTTGGTAGCTGGGCTGACTAGTGTTCACCCGCTCTGATCCTTATTTAGTAGTAATTCAGGGTCAGGGCCAGTCAGGGAATAGGTATCCTGCTGGTGACAGTTGCGGAAACTGTATAGGGACGTTAGGGTAGCTAGGTGCCAGCGCTAGTTTATCTAGGGGTCATCATGTCCCCTTTTGCCATTAGCATCAGGGACTACTTCCCCCTCGTCGTCTAGCACTGGGTGTCTCCCTACACCCAGGGTGACAGAGACACAGATATTTGAAATAACCTTTTGACAGTGAGGGTGATCAATGAGTGCAACAGGCTGCCACAAGAGGTGGTGAGTTCCCCTTCAATGCAAGTCTTCACACAGAGGGTGGACAGACATTTGTCAATATAGTGAATCCTGCTCTGAGCAGGGGGTTGAACACAATGACTCACTAGGTTCCTTCGAATACTCACTCATTCTATGATTCAGTTGAACTCAACTAATTATGTAGCGGTGAAAATGAATATGATGCTTAAATTTGCTGATTGGCCTTTTATGATCCAGTGGAGGTTGTAATTACTTATAACACCTTTCATGCAGACTTGCAGAAAAATTGTCTCTTATTTTTTATCCTCATTATTGCATTGATATTGATGATTGCTAATATATCATCTATTCATTCTATTGAGCTTTCAGTATTCTGTCATCTTAGGGTGAATAATCAAAAAACGCCAACTCGGCTCTGATGACGTAATGCTAATTTTAGTTGCATTCCCTACTTTTAGAAATGCTCTGTGTGTAAGGTATACAATTTTAGGATTTCTTAGTGTCATCTCTTTGCATATTGATATGTTTCTATGTTTTTTGAGCTATGCCTCGTTCTTGCATTAACAAAGTGTATAGTTTTTGCTACATATGCAGATAAGTCACTTTTGCGTAAGTAATGCAAAACCTGATTACCAAGATACCCTTACCTACTGTATCCTCACCCATCCCTTGTATACTGTGAGTCCTCGCAGGCAGGGTCCTCTCTCCTCCTGTATCTGTCTGTGCCTTGTATTGCTCATGTTTATTGTACTTGTCTATGTATTCCCCTTTTCACATGTAAAGCGCCGTGGAATAAATGGCGCTATAATAATAATAATAATAAGGAAAGCCTAAAACCTTTGTTTTGGCTGCAAAATAGGAGTTCAGGAAAACACTGGGTTCCACCCATATGCTGCAGTAGGTGTGCATCATATCTTACCCAGAGGTTGCATGAGAAGAGGCAATCTATTCCTATTGCAGTCCCAATGATCTTGAGAGAGCAAACCGATCACACTACCAATTACTATTGTTGCATCGTGCCCCCAATAGGTTAGGAAAGAAGTTTCAAGGAAGAAGATGTCGACTTTACAGTATTCAAAAATTGCATCTGCAATATGCCCAGGACTATATACAGAACAACTGTCAATTTCAAAAGCACTAGAAACTTTTTATCTCTAATCAAGTGAAGGTGAAAAGGGCACTTGGTGTCATGACGCATTGCCTCTCATGATCCAGACTTGTCACCATCCTCAACTGAACCACACCTCAAAGTAAACTAAACGATCTTGTAAAAATTTGGATCTGCCAGGGGCGTAATTACAATAGGTGCAGGGGTTGCGATCGCACCCGGGCCCTGCAGCCTAGGGGGGCCCCCAAAGTCCCTTTGGCCTATAGAAAAAGACTAATACTATTAAAGATTTGCAATAATTGGGGGCCCCGTTGGAGCTTTCGCACCGGGGCCCCTGGGCCTGAAGTTACGCCACTGGGATCTGCCCAAGAGTAAGGCCAAGATCTTAGGACACAAGCTACAGCAGTGGAATCCCCTAGCGGGCTATGTGTGAATTTCTTTGTTCCCCAACCGTGATAAAGATGTTGTCTAATACTTCTTCAGGGAGGGTGATCTTGTTGCTGCAACATCAACAGTTTAATGAAAACTCTAAAGATATGTTGTAATCCAGAATGGAAGAGGCTGTTCATCAATTCATTCAAAACAAGTCTACAAGCCGTCTGGCTGTATAATGGCAATGCGCTACCTTTAATTCCAGTTGGGTATCTAGGCCATATGAAGGAAATCTACATTAAACAGATGTTGAGGTCCCTAACTTTGACCAACATTTGTGGCGCCTCTGTGATGGCATAAAGCTGGTTACCTTCTTACTTGTTCTCCAGGATGGATGCACAAAGTACTGCTGCTTTTTGTGTGATTGAAATAATTGTGCAAGAGAATATCACTTGAATACAAGAGATTGGCCTCTCTGACACTTACTTCAGCCTGGGAGTAAAAATGTCCTGTACCCGTCATTTCTTGACCCACATAATATTCTGTTACCATCATTTCATATCCAGTTAGGAATAATGAAGAACTTTGTTAAAGGTAATGGATGAAATGCTAAAGCATTCAAGTATCTCATTACCGTATTTTTCGCTTTTTAAGACGCACTTTTGTTTCCCCCAAACTGTAAGGGGAAACGGGGGTGCGTCTTAAAAAGAGAATGTAAAAAAAAAAAAAATGTAATATTTTATATCACCACATTACCGGGCCGGGGGGTGCGGGTGCCAAGCGGGGGTGCGGGGGGGCAGGTTCCGGAGGGTGAGAGGCACGGGTGTAGGACCGTAGGTGCGGGGGAACACCGGTGGCAGCGAGCGCTGGGCGCCGCCATGTTTTTTGTGGGCGGCTGCATTCAGTATGTGCAGCCGACCAGTAGAGGTAGACACTGCAAATTGGCCGCGGGTCTCTATGGGCGTGGCCATTTTGTTGAAGTCTATGTTGCCGGCTGCATATAGTGAATGCAGCCGGCCCACAAACAAACATGGCGGCGCCCAGCGCTCGCTGCTGCCGGTATATCTGTACAGCTCCGGTCCTACACCTGTGCCCCTCACCCTCCGGAACCTGCCACCATCGGTAAGGCCATATACAGGGGATGGAGGCACATAAAGAAGATGGGGGGACATAACAGGATGAGGGCAAATATACAGGATGGGGGCATATACACAGCCCTGGGTGGCATGTGCCAGCCCTGGGGGAATGTGTGCCAGCCCTGGGGGACTTGTGCCAGCCCTGGGTGGCATGTGCCAGCCCTGGGGGAACGTGTGCCAGCCCTGGGGGGCATGTGTCAGCCCTGGGGGGCATGTGCCAGCCCTGGGGGACATGTGCCAGCGCTGGGGGGGCATGTGCCAGCGCTGGAGGGCATGTGCCAGCCCTGGGGGACGTGTGCCAGCCCTGGGGGGCTTGTGCCAGCCCTGGGGGACTTGTGCCAGCCCTGGGGGGCATGTGCCAGCCCTGGGGGACGTGTGCCAGCGCTGGAGGGCATGTGCCAGCCCTGGGGGACGTGTTCCAGCCCTGGGGGGCATGTGCCTGCCCTGGGGGACTTGTGCCAGCCCTGGGGGACTTGTGCCATCCCTTGGGGACGTGTGCCAGCCCTTGGGGACGTGTGATGGCCCTGGACATGTGTGATGGCCCTGGGGAATGTGTGCCAGCCCTGGGAAATGTGAGCCAGCACCGGGAAGCATGTGGCAGCCCTGAGGGACGTGTGCCAGCCCTGGGGGACTTGTGCCAGCCCTAGGGGACTTGTGCCAGCCCTGAGGGACGTGTGCCAGCCCTGGGGGATGTGTGCCAGCCCTGGGGGGGACGTGTGCCAGCCCTGAGGGACGTGTGCCAGCCCTGGGGGGCGTGTGCCAACCCTGGGGGGGTGTACCATCACTTGGGGACGTGTGCCAGCTGTAACCAGAATAAGGGGGCCATATCTAGGATGTGGGGCTATATCCAAGGATGAGGGACCATGTACCAGGAAGAGGGGCTATGAGGGACATATACCCTATACGATTTGTAAGACGGACATTGACATTATAAGACGGACCCCATTTAACATTAAACATTTTTTTTTCCTCTTTTCCTTCACCAAATTTGGGGGTGCGTCTTATAATCAGGTGCGTCTTATAAAGCGAAAAATACGGTAATAAATTTTCAAGGGTAAGTGAAGCAAAAATAAAGGAACCAGGAGGAGTATGGATCAATCTGCGCTGGTGTTGGCCGATTGAAAACTCTGTTTGTAGCACGTGAACGTTTCCATATTTTCTAAATGTTGCATCCCCATTTATTTGAGATTTTATTTGATGTACCAACACTAAGTGGCAGGTATTTGTGAACTGTAAAAGAAACGATACATGTTTTTTTTAAGTATTTTAAAAATATATATTTGAAAATTATGACTTGCATTAATATTCAGTCCCCCTGAGTCTAAACTTTGTAGGACTGCAATTATTGTTGCAGGTCTTTTGGGAGATGTCTGAACCAGCATTACACATCTACAGGCTGAAATGTTTGCCCTTTCTTTTTTGAAAAATAACTCTAGTTCATTAAGATGTAATGGATATGTTTATGAACAGCATGGGATTTAGGTCTGGACTGTGACCGGGCCGTTCACACACATTAATATGCTTTCATCTAAACCAGGGGTCTCAAACTCGGTTGGGTTGGTGGGCCGCACATAGAAAAAAAATGATATCGGGGGCCGCATTCCTTGTAGGACTAAGTGACATTTTAGCAATGCCAGAATTTTTGCTCAATATAGTAAAGTACAAATCCTGATCATCTTCTTGTAGGAATGTCCCCACCCTAATCTCCTTTATGTAGGAATATCCCGTCTTGTAGTAATGTCCCCATCCTGGTCCTCTTCTTGTAGTAATGTCCCCATCCTGCTCCCCTTCTTGTAGGAATGTCCCCATCCTAATCCCCTTCTTGTAGTAATGTCCCCATCCTGATCCCCTTCTTGTAGTAATGTCCCCATCCTGATCCCCTTCTTGTAGTAATGTCCCCATCCTGATCCCCTTCTTGTAGTAATGTCCCCATCCTGATCCCCATCTTGTAGTAATGTCCCAATCCTGATCCCCTTCTTGTAGTAATGTCCCCATCCTGATCCCCTTCTTGTAGTAATGTCCCCATCCTGATCCCCTTCTTGTAGTAATGTCCCCATCCTGATCCCCTTCTTGTAGTAATGTCCCCATCCTGATCCCCTTCTTGTAGTAATGTCCCCATCCTGGTCCCCTTCTTGTAGTAATGTCCCCATCCTGGTCCTCTTCTTGTAGTAATGTCCCCATCCTGCTCCCCTTCTTGTAGTAATGTCCCCATCCTGGTCCTCTTCTTGTAGTAATGTCCCCATCCTGGTCCTCTTCTTGTAGTAATGTCCCCATCCTGGTCCTCTTCTTGTAGTAATGTCCCCATCCTGGTCCTCTTCTTGTAGTAATGTCCCCATCCTGGTCCTCTTGTAGTAATGTCCCCACCCTGGTCTCCATCTTGTAGTAATGTCCCCATCCTGATCCCCTTCTTGTAGTAATGTCCCCATCCTGGTCCCCTTCTTGTAGTAATGTCCCCATCCTGGTCCTCTTCTTGTAGTAATGTCCCCATCCTGGTCCTCTTCTTGTAGTAATGTCCCCATCCTGGTCCTCTTCTTGTAGTAATGTCCCCATCCTGGTCCTCTTCTTGTAGTAATGTCCCCATCCTGGTCCTCTTGTAGTAATGTCCCCACCCTGGTCTCCATCTTGTAGTAATGTCCCCATCCTGATCCCCTTCTTGTAGTAATGTCCCCATCCTGGTCCCCTTCTTGTAGTAATGTCCCCATCCTGGTCCTCTTCTTGTAGTAATGTCCCCATCCTGCTCCCCTTCTTGTAGTAATGTCCCCATCCTGGTCCTCTTCTTGTAGTAATGTCCCCATCCTGCTCCCCTTCTTGTAGTAATGTCCCCATCCTGGTCCTCTTCTTGTAGTAATGTCCCCATCCTAATCCCCTTCTTGTAGTAATGTCCCCATCCTGGTCCTCTTCTTGTAGTAATGTCCCCATCCTGGTCCTCTTCTTGTAGTAATGTCCCCATCCAGGTCTTCCTCATGTAGTAATGTTCCTACCTGGTCCTCATCATGTAGTAATGCCCCCTTCCTGTTCCCCATCTTGTAGTAATGTCCCCATCTTTTAGTAATGTTCCCTCCCTTGTCATCTTGTAGTAATGTTCCCTCCCTTGTCATCTTGTAGTAATGTCCCTCATCCTGACGCCATTTTGTAGTGCTGGCCCCACATCCTGATCCGCTTTTACGGTGATGTCCCCATAACCTGGTTTCTGTTATTTTTGTTCTCTCTCACTCACACACACTCACACATATACACACACTCACATATATACACACACACTCATTCACATGCACACACATACACCCACACATTCTCAGACATATAAACACATACACATACACATATACACACACATACTCATACATTCACACACAAACACACACACTCACATATACTCACAAATATACACATACATACTCATTCACACACATACTCACTCACTTATACACACACACATATACGCAACACTCAGACATATTCACACAAATACATACACTCACACATACACACATTCACACACTCAGACATTCACACACACACACACACTGCACACACTTCACACTGCAGCATGATCCGGTCCGGTTCTGTCCGGGAGGACCCAGACAGCTGCGGACCAGATCATCACACAGGACTGGGGGCTAGTATGCCCTCCGGTCCTGACCTGTCAGCGGCTGCAGCTGCGTGCTCCGGCATAATAGCCCCCCAGTCCTGTGTGATGATCCGGTCCGCAGCTGTCTGGTTCCTCCCGGACAGAACCGGACCGGATCATGCCGCAGTGTGAAGCGGCCCTTACACATACTCACACATACACACACTCACACATACACTCAGACTCACACACATACACTATCACACCTGCCCCCTCCGTCCTCCTTACCATCACACCTGCCCCTGCGTCCTCCTCACCATCACACCTGCCTCCTGCGTCCTCCTCACCATCACACCTGCCCCCTCCGTCCTCCTCCTCACCATCACACCTGCCCCCTCCGTCCTCCTCACCATCACACCTGCCTCCTCTGTCCTCCTCCTCCTCACCATCACACCTGCCTCCTCCGTCGTCCTCCTCACCATCACACCTGCCTCCTCCATCCTCCTAACCATAACAACTGCCTCCTCTGTCCTCCTCCTCACCATCACACCTGCCTCCTCCATCCTCCTCACCATAACAACTGCCTCCTCCGTCCTCCTCCTCACCATCACACCTGCCTCCTCCATCCTCACCATAACAACTGCCTCCTTCGTCCTCCTTCTCAGCATCACACCTGCCCCCTCCGTCCTCCTCACAATCACACCTGCCCCCTCCGTCCTCCTCACAATCACACCTGCACCCTCCGTCCTCCTCACAATCACACCTGCACCCTCCGTCCTCCTCACAATCACACCTGCCCCCTCTGTCCTCCTCACAATCACACCTGCCCCCTCCGTCCTCCTCACAATCACACCTGCCCCTCTGTCCTCCTCACAATCACACCTGCCCCCTCTGTCCTCCTCACAATCACACCTGCCCCTTCTGTCCTCCTCACAATCACACCTGCCCCTTCTGTCCTCCTCACAATCACACCTTCCCCTTCTGTCCCCTTCACCATCACACCTGCCCCTTCTGTCCTCCTCACAATCACATCTGCCCCTTCTGTCCTCTTCACAATCACACCTGCCCCCTCTGTCCTCTTCACAATCACACCTGCCCCTTCTGTCCTCTTCACCATCACACCTGCCCCTTCTGTCCTCTTCACCATAGCAACTGCCTCCTCCGTCCTCCTCACAATCACATCTGCCCCTTCTGTCCTCTTCACCATCACACCTGCCCCTTCTGTCCTCTTCACCATAGCAACTGTCTCCTCCGTACTCCTCACAATCACATCTGCCCCTTCTGTCCTCTTCCCAATCACACCTGCCCCTTCTGTCCTCTTCACAATCACACCTGCCCCTCTGGTCCTCTTCACAATCACACCTGCCCCCTCTGTCCTCTTCACAATCACACCTGCCCCTTCTGTCCTCTTCACCATAGCAACTGCCTCCTCCGTCCTCCTCACAATCACATCTGCCCCTTCTGTCCTCTTCACAATCACACCTGCCCCTTCTGTCCTCTTCACAATCACACCTGCCCCTTCTGTCCTCTTCACAATCACACCTGCCCCCTCTGTCCTCTTCACAATCACATCTGCCCCTTCTGTCCTCTTCACAATCACACCTGCCCCTTCTGTCCTCTTCACAATCACACCTGCCCCCTCTGGTCCTCTTCACAATCACACCTGCCCCCTCTGTCCTCTTCACAATCACACCTGCCCCTTCTGTCCTCTTCATAATCACACCTGCCCCCTCTGGTCCTCTTCACAATCACACCTGCCCCTTCTGTCCTCTTCACAATCACATCTGCCCCTTCTGTCCTCTTCACAATCACACCTGCCCCCTCTGTCCTCTTCACAATCACACCTGCCCCTTCTGTCCTCTTCACAATCACACCTGCCCCCTCTGGTCCTCTTCACAATCACACCTGCCCCCTCGGTCCTCTTCACAATCACACCTGCCCCTTCTGTCCTCTTCACAATCACACCTGCCCCTTCTGTCCTCTTCACAATCACACCTGCCCCTTCTGTCCTCTTCACAATCACACCTTCCCCCTCTGGTCCTCTTCACAATCACACCTGCCCCCTCTGTCCTCTTCACAATCACACCTGCCCCTTCTGTCCTCTTCACAATCACACCTGCCCCTTCTGTCCTCTTCACAATCACACCTGCCTTTTCTGTCCTCCTCCTCCTCACCATCACAGCTGACACACACATACACACTCACAAATACACTCACACATACACACACACTCTCAATCAAACACACCTTTTATAATGCTGTGATCCTGTTGTCCATTGTGCATATGCAGGGAGCCGCCGCGGTTCCCGGTCTATCGTGACTTCCGGGTACCGCCCACACAAGCTCCTTCACGGCTTGTACATCAATGCAAGCCGGCGGACCAATCAGAAGCCTGCAGCTGACGTCGGCGTCAGGAGGCTTCTGATTGGTCCGCCGCCTCTCATTGATGTACAAGTGTGAAGGAGCTTGTGTAGGCGGGACCCGGAAGTCACGATAGACCGGGAACCGCGGTGGCTCCCTGCATAATGAACCGGGGCATGGCTTTTGTTTCTATGGAGCCCCGGGCCGCAGTGTGAAGCCTCGCGGGCCGCGTGTTTGAGACCCCTGATCTAAACCATTCCATTGTCTCAAGTCTTTTGCAGCCTCTAATCCTGGATTTACCTCCAGGATTGTCCTGTATTTAGCTCCATCTATCTTCCCATCAAGTCTGACCAGCTTCACTGTTAGGGTGGCTTTACACGCTCAGATATCTGAAACGATATCGGTTGGAATGTCACGTGACTGCGATCGTTTCGACATCGTTAGTGCGTTGTCAAACGCAATGATATCGTTAACGATGTGTAATTTGGCAACACGCCAGCTTCGTCCATTACAACTTTGTGAACGATAGGATAAAGTGGCAGGAATAGGAGAATTCAGAACGATATCGTTCATCTTGGTGTCACACTGAACGATGCTGCACTTTGCTGGAGCGTTAATTGGACAACGAACGATAAAAGTGAGCACACTTTTGAGATGTCCAATCCAACGATTTTTCCTTCAGATATCCTGCGTTTACACGCAACGATGCAAAAACTATATCGTTTGAACGATGTCAGAAGCGTGACGTTTAAATGATATCGTTTCAGATATCTGAGTGTGTAAAGCCACCCTTAATGCATGATGCCACCACCTTGTGTGACAGTGGGGATGGTGTTGTCAGGGTGAGGTACAGCGCTAGTTCTCAGTCACCCAAAGCGTTTTGCCTTTAGCCCAACAAGTTCTCCTTTTGGTCTCATCTGACCTGAATATCTTATTCCATATGCCATGTAAGGAATGCGGCTAGTATGTTGAAGAAGGAGCTCTGGGTTTTGCTGGACTGGTTTATTTTACTTGCTTATATTGCCACAAATCTTTACAGACCGTAAGTCTATAACAGTCCATATTGCTTTTTAAGCGACTTTGAACTACTAGTAAGTGTAAATCCTCTGATTACATTCACAGATGACAAACCTAAGTAGGGGCTTGTTGTTTTGTTTTTATCAATTTGGACTACAAAACATTTTTATGGGTTTTAATTTCCACTATTCTGGAGGCAGAATGTACCAAGTTAAACTACCATCATACTCTATTTGTTCAGGCTCTGTGGTCTACTGTTAGATTGTGAACTGTTTTGTCTTGTTAAATTTAGCTACTTAATTTGCAATGTTTATGAATTTTGTTGTAAAATATTTTAAGATTTATTTTATCAAAAAATAATTTGTTTTATTCTTGGCAGATGACTGTAGGAGGAGATCAGAGGGACATTTGACATCTTCAAGATTTAAATCGGATGACCTTGATATCACACAAGAAGTAATTGAAGTGAATGCCATTACTCCAGATATACAATCATCTCTTCACTGCAAAGATCTATCATCTAATCCTGTTAAACGGGTCCTATCTTCTGATTCATCACAGGCTATTGAAAAAAATAAAAGTCACAAAAGGGATGTTAAATATAAAAATGATTTTGCAGCAAAGAAACCATTTTCAAATACAGAATATGAAAAAAGTGTTTCCCTCAATATGTCCATTGTTACACATGAAAAAATTCACACAGAGAAGAAAAGATTTTCTTGTTCAGAGTGTGGAAAATATTTTAACCGGAAATCAGGGCTTGTAATACATAAGAGAATTCACACAGGCGAGAAGCCATATTCATGTTCAGAATGTGGGAAATGTTTTGCACAGAAATCAGCTCTTGTTATACATCAGAGAAGTCACACAGGGGAGAAGCCATTTTCATGTTCGGACTGTGATAAATGTTTTGCAGACAGAGCTGCACTTGGTAAACATCAGAGACTTCACACAGGAGAGAAGCCTTTTTCATGTTTAGAATGTGGGAAATGTTTTGCAAGTAAGGCATATCTTGTTATACATGAAAGAATGCACACAGGGGAGAATACATACTCCTGTTCTTATTGTGGGAAATGTTTTGCAGCTAAATCAATTCTTGTTCTACATCAGAGAGTTCACTTAGGAAATAAGCCATATTCATGTTCAGAATGTGGGAATTGCTTTACAAGTGAAGCATACCTTGTTATACATCAAAGAATTCACACAGGGGAGAAGCCATTTTCATGTCCAACATGTGGAAAATGTTTTGTTTCTAAATCAATTCTTGTGAAACATGAGAGAATTCACTCAGGAAATAAGCCATATTCATGTTCAGAATGTGGGAAACATTTTGCAACTAAAACAAATCGTATTATACATCAAAGAATTCACACAGAGGAGAAGCCGTATTTATGTTCTGTATGTGGAAAATGCTTTCGTGAAAAATCATATCTTAAGAGACATCAGATAACTCATACAGGGGAGAAAACATTTTCATGTTCAATATGTGGAAAATGTTTTATACTGACAAAATATTTAGTTCGACATCAGAGAGTTCATACGGGGGAGAAGCCATTTTCATGTTCAGTATGTGGGAAATGTTTTGCATTGAATTCAAGTCTTGTTAAACATCAGAGAATTCACACAGGGGAGAAGCCTTTTTCATGTTCAGAATGTGGGAAATGTTTTGCATGCCGTTCAAGTCTTGTTACACATCAGAGAACTCACACAGGGAAGAAGCCATTTTCATGTACTGAATGTGGAAAACGCTTCTATGAAAAATCACATCTTAATAAACATCAGAGAGTTCATACAGGGGAGAAACCATTTTCCTGTTCTGAATGTGAAGAATGTTTTGTAGACAAATCAAGTCTTGTTAAACATCAGAGAAGTCACACAGGGGAGAAACCATTTTCCTGTTCTGAATGTGAAGAATGTTTTGTAGACAAATCAAGTCTTGTTAAACATCAGAGAAGTCACACGGGGGTGAAGCCATTTTCATGTTCAGAATGTGGGAAATGTGTTTCAAGCAATTCAAGTCTTGTTCTACATCAGAGAATTCACACAGGGGAGAAGCCATTTTCTTGTTCTGAATGTGAAAAATGTTTTTACCAAAAATCAGATCTTAATAAACATCAGAGAGTTCATACAGGTAATAAGCCATATTCATGTTCAGAATGTGGGAAATGGTTTACAACTAAAGCATATCTTGTTATACATCAGAGAATTCACACAGGGGAGAAGCCATATTCGTGTTCAGAATGTGGGAAATGTTTTGTAGAAAAATCAAAGCTTGTTAAGCATCTAAGAAGTCATACAGGGGAAACACCATATTCATGTTCAGAATGTGGGAAATGTTTCACTCAAAAACAAAATCTTGTTGCACATCACAGAACACACACAGGGGAAAAGCCATATATGTGTTTAGAATGTGGGAAATGTTTCAAACGCTGTTCAGAACTATCTCGACATAAAAAGACTCACACTAGCCAGTAGCCAATATAATACCTACTAGGGGAAAAATGTTTTACTTGAAAATCATATTTTGTTCACCATCAAAACAACTGAAATGGGAAGAAGGTAAAGACAAATAACTGAACAAAAAAAAGAAAGCAATTAGAATTAAAAATATATGAAGTTACTAATAGGCATCTGCTATCCAAAAATCAAATAAAAAGTGATATTGCACACTTGAGTATTTCACTTTATTTTATATACACTATATGGACAAAAGTATTGTAATGCTCCTTTTTCCTTAAAACCTTAGTTTTCCATTCTACAATTTCAGATCCCTCCCCCATAGAGTAAAACCCAACCCACCACCTGAAAAAGAATCACAAAAAAATGTCCTCCTCCCTCTTCCCAACATGTTTGAACAAACATCTATATCTTATCTATATCAGATTAATAAAGCTGCTCATATTGCAAATTCCTTATTACAGAATTGATACATTCCTAACCATTCATTATAGCAATATGGGTTTTTTTTTGGAACCTTGTACGTATAATCATTTTTTACCACCACTGGGAACCTATTCTCTTCTCAATACCCCAATACCATAATTTAGGCCTACGGAGACTTTGACTTTAAATACTACCTCAAATGTCTCAATAACCTGAACACCCAAAATTGCACTTTAAATCATTCCTTTAACATATGATACCGTGTTTCCCTGAAACTAAGACCCCCCCCGAAAGTAAGGCAGGGTAGGGGGAACGGGGGGGTCTGTTAATATAAGGCCCCCCCCTGAAAGTAAGGCCGCCGGGGGGGGGGGCGCTGGGGAATATAAGGCCAGTACCTGTCCCCCTGTGTGTCCAGGCTCCTCCAGTGTCCTTGCAGCTGCAGCCACGCTGGTGCAGATAGGGTTAATCACAGCCGAACATGCTGTGTGCTCAGCCTTAAGTCTCAGCAGCCCGGCTCCAGCTCTGATTGGCTCCTAGGAAGCAGTGGGCGCAGCCAGATGACGTCGTGGGCTCGTCATCTAGCCGCGCCCACTGGTTCCTGGGAGCCAATCAGAGCTCGAGCTGGGCTGTTGTGATGTCAGGCTGGGCAGAATTCAGCAAGGGCACACAGCATGTTAGGACACTGGAGGAGCCTGGACACTCTGGGGGACAGCAAGGAGCCACACTGAAGGCCAGGGGAGCTGGTAAGAAGCAGTGTGTATGTGTATGTGTGTGTTTGTAAGTGTATGTTTGTGTGTATATTTGTAAGTGTGTGTATGTTTGTCAGTGTGTGTGTATGTGTGTATGTTTGTAAGTGTGTGCGTGTGTGTGTATGTGTTTGTAAGTGTATGGGTGGGTGGGTGTGTGTGGATGGGAGGCTGGAGTGGCTGGGGCTGCCAATATAAGACCCCCCCCCCCCGAAAGTAAGACAGGGGGCCACTTTTGGCCCCCAAAAAAATATAAGACAGGGTCTTACTTTCGGGGAAACACGGTAGGTGTCCTCAAACTTAGTCTGACGCGAAGGACACTCGCGGTCCCTTTTTTTCCTTTTGTTATCCAACATTTCAATTACCCTGGTGTCAAAGGAATCCTATGTATAATGGCAATTGCAAAATTCTTTATTATTAAAAAGTAACCAGGAGGGGGGCGTGGCCTGGCCATGAGGAGAGACAGTCACTAGATTTAGAGCTCCAGCTCCCCAGCCGGGAAAATGCCCTAATTTCAGATTGCAACTTGTCCTAAACTCGCCACATTTCGACGAGGAAGAAGAGAGGCCGCCCAGCTACACTCTCAGGGCCCCCAGTGCCACATACTGAAAGTGTTTCCCGCTATCTGAGGAGTTCTGGCAGACCCCTGGGGGAAAGTGAGGAAGCCAAGATGGCGGATCCTGCACCACACCACAGCAGCGGAGCAGTTATGGCGGTAAGCGGTGATAACAAGTCCCAGCAGGCTCACCCACCTCAGGCTGCCCTGCGTCCCAGCCTGAATGGAGACGAGCGTCTGCCAGGCATAGCGGCGGCAGTGTCAGCGGGAGCCAGAGGAAGCCGCCCTCCGGGAGAAGTGGCCGGTGCCTTCGTACAGGCGCAGAGGAGTGGAGGTGAGGGAGCGGTGTGGACGGGGGACTGGAGCGGAGAAGGAACACCCTCAGCTGCAATAGAGAAAAGGGGTGCAGTGGAGGACAGTAGAAATGGAAATGTGTGGCACCTTGAATCCACCAGTGTCGGGCGCTGCTGTGACCCAGTGTCCCCCACATTTTACCAAGATTGGGCCATGCACTCCCTGGGGAGGATGCTTGATGAGGAGGCACAGAGTCAAACTCACCCTGAGAGGGATCTAGATGGGACACACACCAATGAAGGCAATATAACCCCCCAAAGGGAACTAAGCAACCAAGGTGGTGGGACTGTTCCTGTGCCACAGCCAAGTGCAGGGGACTTCAGCTATTCCCATTCAATTACAACCCATGACAATCTAGCTCCGAGTGAGGAAGTGTGGGACACCTTTTGACTTCAATAGATTTTTATTTGCATATATCAGATATAGTACAATTAAGACATAAGGTAACCAATCATACATTACAAAAGGGAAAACAGAGAACCGCACAAAGTGGATGGCACAAACGAATCATGTCTTCACACATCTCCTTTATATCGGAAGACGCTTTGTCCCTACTGTCTGGATTAAAAACTCAAATAAGATCCCAGGCAAAATTGCTTCAGGATGCAGGATGCAGGGCCACTGTCATACCCTCTATGTTGTGTCTATCTTGCATCATCTAGTCGTGTTCGATAGGATACATTATTGTTACCATTGCCTAATCAGGCCTTGTGAAGAAGTATAGGGAACAAGAGCCGACTTAATTATCCAGTCGGTGAGTAGGGTGTCTGAGCAACATGTTCAGAGTAACATTCTCATATAAACATCTCCGACTACGGGCTAAATACAAGGCAAGACAAAAAAAAAAAAAAAAAGGAGGAAAAGCGAGCAAAAATATGCAGGGAGCATAATGGGTATGAACGGGGTCAAGAATAGAATAGGGAGGGAAGACTGAGAGGATGAGACAAAAGAAGAGGAATAGAGATGAAGAGAGCGAGAAGGGGAATAAGAGAAAGGAAGTAAAAGGCCGAAAGGAGGGAATCCGCAGAGCAAGGGCAATCCCCAGGAGTGCCGTTGTACGAGGCCAGATGGTCAGAAAGGGATTTTGAGAGCCAGGGGGTGACCCGCCCAGCAAGACCAAGCTTCGGCCACATATCTCTTGGATTTGACCTCCATTGCCAAATAGAATTCATGACAGAAAATCGAGTTCAGTTTGTCAACGAGTTCTTTCATGGATGGAGGGGATGGGTCCTTCCATTTTGCGGCAATACAGATCCTGGCCACTGTCAGCACGAAGGTGAACAGAAGGCGAGGTATTGGAGGAAGGCCCTCCACCCCCACGTGGAGGACAGCGGTTTGGGGGGAAAGCGGACCCCTGATTCCCGTGAGGGTTTCCAGGAGTCCTGCAACCAGTTTCCAAAAAGGAGCCAGTCCCCGGCAGCCACACCACATATGGGCCAAGTCGCCTTTACATCCGCACTGTCTCCAACACAAGGGCGAGGAGCCTGACCCAAACCTCGCCAACCTGGAGGGGGGTGTATACCAACGAAGGTGCACCTTTGTCAAGAGCTCTATGTGATTTATGCAGCTAGTAGCACCCATTGTACACCGAACCGCACCCTCCCAGTCGTCCGGATCTGCTGAAAAGGAGAAATCATTCTCACATTTTTCCCATTGCGGCAATTTAGTAGGTGCCTCACTCTCAATTAGACCTCCATAGATGCTTGATAAACCCTTGACGACCTCTGGTCCAGAGAAAACGAACCGTAGTAAAGGGGACACACATGGAGGGCCTGGATCGTGGAAGCATGAATCCGACCTAAGGAAGTGCGTGATCTGGTGGAACTGTAAAAAGGAATGACCAAGTGAGGGGTAAGCCGACATAAACTCCCCTAAGGTCATCAATCTGCCCGAGATAAGTAGATCACTCAATTTCTCCAGACCACATTCTCCCCAGCGGGACCAATTTATGTTTAGGGAGGGAATCAACAGTCTCAATGCCCTCAAGGGGATTTCAGTAGGCGAAATCTTCGACCAACTTCTCCGCAGTCCCCCCCAAACTTTCAGCACCGCCCTCACTGTTTTTAGTAAGCTACTCTTCTGAGTCGTTCCCAAGGATTCCGCTGCCAGAAGATCCCTCAATGAATTACCAGATGTTTCACTTTCCTCTATATGTAGCCACCTGTCGGATCCGTCCCCTCCCCACCAGGCCTTAGCAGCTTCCAACGTGGCCGCCTTAAGGTAGGCGACCACATGAGGGACCCCCATGCCTCCCCTAGATAGACGGAGATGCATGGTCCCTCTCCGGATCCTCGGGCGCGCACGGGCCCATACAAAATCATTAATCAAGGCCTGGAGGCGAGTGAGCAAGGCTGAGGGGTAGAACAAGGGAAGGCAGCGAAACAGATATATGATTTTAGGCAACCACAACATTCTCACCGCCTGCAACCTTGCCATCCAAGACAGGGACGAAAGTAGGTATGACCCCAGAGCTCCCCTTAAGTTTTCCATAAGGAGCGTGAGGTTATTACGTGCCACGGAGGCCGAAGGGCCCAAGGTAACCCCCAAGTAAGGTATACCCCCCGGACACCATTTGAAGGGGAAGCTCTGGGTCAAATGCTCCACCTCATCCTTCGGTACATGAACAGGGAGAACAACAGACTTCCTCGCATTCAACTTATAATAAGAGAGGCGTGTAAACATCGTCAGGGACCTCATAATTCCCGAAAGTGAGGAACAAGGGCTCGCAGTGGAGATGATCACGTCATCAGCGTAAACGCCAACAGCGTGTTTTTTCCCTCCCACCATGATACCCTCCACACTCGGGTCCGCCCGAAGAGAAGCCGCAAGAGGCTCCATGAGTAGGGCAAATACCAGGGGGGAAAGGGGACAGCTCTGTCTAGTGCCGTTTGTAATCCGGAAGACCCGAGACAGGAAACCAGCAGAGAATACTCTCGCACAAGGGTGCGAGTACAGACTCAGGACAGCCCTCAATATGGGACCTGAGAAACCAAAGGTGCTTAGTACCTCACGGAGGTAGCCCCAATGTACCCTGTCAAACGCCTTCTCAGCATCAAGGGACAGGAATACACAGGGGCCCCCTCTCTTTTCTGCAACTTCAATTAAATTTAGCATTCTCCTGGTGCCGTCCCGGGCTTGTCTCCGCTGCACATACCCCACTTGGTCCGAGCACACTAATTGAGGAATCACTTCACTCAACCTACACGCTAAAAGTTTTGAATAAATTTTGAGGTCAGAGTTCAGGAGGGAGATCGGTCGGTAGTTTTCAGGACGGTCCAGCTCCTTTCCTGGTTTAGGGATCGTTATAATCGTGGCCTCCAGGGCAGACTCCGGGATCGAGCCCTCATTTTGCCACACCAAAAAAAGTCGGAGTAAGAAAGGAGCAAGGACCGACCCGAAAGATTTGTAGTATTCATTAGCGAAGCCATCAGGCCCCGGGGCTGAATTTGCATTCAAGGAACCGATGACCGCCAGAATTTCAGAAAGGGCGAAGGGCTTATTTAGCACCTCTAGCTCCTCCGGACCAACAATCGGGAGACCTAATCCCTCCAGAAAACTCCTTATGACGTGTTCTAGTGGTTGAGGGGTCTCGGAGTCATTTTTCAGGTTGTACAACTGTTCATAGTAAGTAGCAAATGACTCCACAATTTTTGCCGGATCCCGAACCACCACCCCCTCTGAGGTATTCATGGACGTGATCATTGATTTCGCCACTCTCTTTTTTAGTCTACGGGCCAAAAGAGCACCTGCGCTATCCCCGGCTGCATAATACTTGGACTTCAATTTCCGGAGGCCAGATTCGTATTGGCGCAAGAGAAGTGCCCGGAGCTTATTCCTGATCTCTAGAATCCAGGAAAGGAGATGGGGTGCCGGGGCTGTTTTATTTTCAAGCTCGAGCCGTTGTAAGCTATTGAGCCATTCCGTTCGCAGACGTTTCCTTTTTATTTTTGCCTGAGCCGCTTTTTGCAGGAGGAGGCCCCGGAGGACCGCCTTGTGGGAATACCACAGCGTGTCGTCCGGGACCTCCCCGTTATCGTTCAGGGAGAAGAAGTCTTGTAGCTTCCCTCCAATGTCATCTAACACTTGGGGATCTGCTAGTAGGCTGGGATTCAATCTCCAATGCCGGGGGGACGACCTCCCTCCACCCAGGTTGACTACTAACGTGACCGGAGCATGGTCCGACCATGTTATTACTCCTATCTCCGAAGCCGAATAGGTCTCCAGGACGGAGACATTAACGAGGAAAAGATCAATCCTGGAGTAGGAGGCGTGACTATGCGAGAAGAAGGAGAAGTCCCTCTCCTCCGCATGTTGATATCGCCAGATGTCATGGAGGTGGAACTCCCGGCAAAGGGGACCCAAGGTTCCTCCCCTCCTCGCGGACGGGGATGAGGAATCCAGCCTACTTTCAACAATGACATTGAAGTCACCACAAATAATAACATTGCCCTCAGCTATCCCCCTTAACCTCCCAAACAGAGAGCGCAGAAATTTCAGCTGGCCCTGATTTGGGCCGTAGACATTCACAATCGTATAGCTCGTTCCCGCTATGTCGCAAATCAATATAAGAAATCTCCCTCCCGGGTCTGGGATATCCTGTTTAAGTTGAAATTGGACTGTGTTTCTCACCAATATACAAACCCTCGCTCTCTTCTCTCCATGATTGGCAAAGAAGGCATTGGGATATGCAGAGTGGTGAAGCCTATAGTTGTCACCCGCTAGTAGATGTGTTTCTTGTATGCATACAATGTCTGCCGCTGCTGACTTAACTTCACGCCAGAGGAAGGACCTCTTCACAGGGGAGTTGAGGCCCCTGACATTAAGCGAAAAGAGCTTTAGAGACATCTATTACCTTTTCAATACCACCCCCTCGAGGTGCCTCTCACCCTACGGAAGTGGATTCTGGAGAGTGGGAATGGAGGGAGGAGAGAGAGGAGAGGGGGAAAGAGGAAGGCAGAGAGAAGAGAAGTAAGACAGTCAGATGGGGGAAAGCAAGGAAAATGTGAGGAAGGGAAAACCACACTAGGGACTGGAGAGTTAAGGGGGGGAACTGGTTACGGGGTAAGAAAACAGAAAGACTAACACAAATGTAAACAGTATCCCTAAAATTGGGATAAATAAGAACAACCGCCAATGAGGGGAAACACTGTGTACCTCCTCCCCAACCGGGTGCCAGCAGGGTCCGGCTAAAAGGGGCAGAGGGGCTTCAGTCCACAGAGGGACGAGATCACACGGCCCACCCGGGAAAAAAGTCAACAGTGTTCAATTAAAGAAAGAAAGAGGACCTGTCGTCCGGGACCAACTCCTATCCATTTTCCAGGCAGTCAGCGGGTACCATCTTCCCCCTCAGGAGAGCCCATGTCTTGGTTAGAGTCAGACCTAGGCGAGGATCGATTGCCACCCGGGGAAGCCAATTTCCATGTCTTAAGGGTCTTGCGCAGCTGGGTTGGGGAGGCGAAGGAGAATCTCTTGCCTTTATGTCTGAAGTTGAGCGAAACTGGCGAGCCCCAGCTGTATAGGATACCTCTTTCCCTGAGGATCCTGCAGCTAGAGGCAAACTCTCTTCTGCGTGACAATGTGCCAGGAGACAAGTCAGGGAAGACCAGTACCTTTTGATATGGCTCAGGGAGCTGGGGCTTCTGTCTCAGCCTCTGTAGCAAGTGGTCTCTCAGTCCAGGTCGTATAAGGCACACCAGTATGTCTCTCGGTGTCTCAGGGGGGAGGTGTGCAGGCTTGGGGATCCTAAAAGCTCTCTCTATAGCTAAGTCAGCCAATGGAGTCTCCGGGAGTGCAGTCACTAAAAATTAAGTTACTAAAGTAGTAAGATCAGAGTTCCCTGCACTCTCTTCCAACCCTCTTAGCTTAAAGTTATTTCTTCTAAGTTTGTCCTCCATGTGGTTTATAGTTGCTTGCACAGACCCCATTTCAGTGTCCAAGGCTGCATGACTATCAGCCAAACTATTGTGTGCAGTGCCAACATCTACCATTTTACCTTCCAGCTTTGCTGTCCTCTCCCCCAAGGTTCCTAAATCCTCTCTCAGGGTGCTGATAAGATCTCTTATGTCTTCTGTAAGGGTCTTCCTCATAGAGCTTAACATGAGCCTGAGAGCTCCCTGCGTTACCAGTGCTTGGTCATCTCCCTTAGTGCCTCCAGAGTCCTGGCTGCGAGGAGAGCGGGCTTGTGCAGGAGAAGTGTGATTGTCTCTGTGTGGAGAGGGAGGGGAGGGTGCCCAGGAGCTGGCACCATGTTTCCAGGAGCTGCTTTCAGCTTCTCTGCTCCAAAATAGTCTGTCACTCTGTTCTCAGTGACTCGGCGTCGGGAAGAGGCTCTAGGCATGCCGGGCTGCTCCAGGAGGGATCCGGTGCCAGTTGCAGGTATGCAGAATCCTGGTGGTGCCGTTAAATTGCCGCTTTTATCGGTCCAGAGTAAGGAGCTCTCCTAATGTGTGTCCAGTGCCATGAACTGCAGGACACGCCCCTGGCTGGGACACCTTTAAGGCCCGTATCCTTAACATCCCTACAAAGGAAGAAATGGTGGATTTCGTTACTAAGCTTGAGATCTCTTTTAAAAATTAAGTGGTGGCACTAAGAGGAGAGGTCCATGACATATCCCAGAGGGTCTCTCAGACTGACTCTACTGTAGATATAATGAAAAGACAGACAGCGCCTCACCAGCTGGTCAGCTTCAAAAAAGTGTTTAATCCGTCACACAGCACGACGTTTCGGTCGTAGTGACCTTTTTCAAGTGCATACATCCCAATACACAGGTTTGCTTTATATACCATTAAACTCCACCCCCAACAATAATCATCCAATCAGCACAAAGCATATGATGAACAAAGTTAAAAATGACACATTCACTAGACAGAGATCAACTATCTATCCTTTTACCTCCAAGCGCACCTGGAATCTAGTCCTAGACCTTATGGAGTACCTAGATCGCCATAGTCCGTGCTTCACAATGTCCAGAAAACGTATAGCCACATAGTGGCGAGAATCCTCCAATGGAATGCACGCATCGTCCCATTGCGATGGCAACAATCGCTTCCTGTATGTCTCCGCCAATCAGCAGTCTTATTCAGAAAGAGACACCCGGGGCACAACGCGCACGCGTCGGCGTCCTCCTCCGATTCGCCGCTGTACTCATCAATCAAGTCTCTGTGTCCTGCCATGGAAAGCCCATGTAATCGTCAAGCAGGCGCCAATGCTGTAAACAAGCGCTCACATATACCCTGTCTACGGCGTCCATGGAAACAGTTCTGGAGCCCTCCTGGGCATGCGTAATAGTGCTCAATGTTCACTATACGTATCAGTGATACCTAGACACCACTATCCACTGTAATTAAACAGTATAACACCCGCGTATAAGAACTAACAATGACATATAAGAGATTAATAAGGGCACAATAACTTCTTATTTTCTGCGCCAAGTTTGAAGCCATCAGTAACAAATATGCATTCGACATCATGTTGCTCAACATCGAATTTCTAAAGAAAGAAATTGAGGCGTTAAAGAAAAAACTAACAGAGACGAGAACGGCTTTGGAAGAGGTAACTTCTGAGGAGGAGCTATGTGATATCGACACGAAAATGGATGACATTCTAACAAAGTACAGATCTAATCTGGAGGACACTAAGAGGTCGAAGTGGTTCCGTGATATAGAGGACTATAATGAGGGCCGTATATATGGTTGGCAATATAGGGCCATTACATCTCAGGGTCCCAAGCCAAAACCGGGACCTAAAAGACCTAATAGAGGATCCAGGAAACCAAAAACACCTCAACAACCTCAACCAACATTTGGGTTTACGGGTGAATCCGACTCCACGGATGACGGCTCCACTACAACTGGGGCTGGTTTTTTAGCCAAACCCAAAGGTCCAGTAACAGGACCCGGTGTGGCCACAGGGGTGGCAGGAAACACAGGAGGAGGCGGACAGAAACCTATGACAAGATCCAAGTCGAGGAAGCGGTAACTGATGGTGAACAACTCGTGGTAAATATATCCTCTACTATTCTCAGTGATGAACAAAATAAGATTCTTTCTAAGGGACTAACTTTTTGCCCTACAGGTTTTGTGGATTGGTTTGGTGTTGACAATGATCTATACCTCTTCCTTCGCAGAATAGGGTTGGCTAAATATTTCTCTGGTAAAGAGGAAAAACAACCGGTGTTAGTTGATGATACCCTCACACTCAGAGACGTGGCATTATGGAAAAAGAGTAAATTTGTGGTCCCTGGGCATGATCCTGTTATAGAGACCTTTGGTAAACTAGTCCGAAAGGATATTGAAAAATTGAGAATGAAAGGTAGCTGCAGAGGGAGATCTAATATCACACGTTCTGAGAGGGAGGAGATCAAAAGACTAAAACAGGATGTGTCCATCACCATAAAGCCTGCAGATAAGGGCGGAGCTATTGTGGTGATGGACACTATCCAATATCGAAAGGAGATCATGAGGCAATTGAATGACACATTGGTCTATGAGAGGTTGCCCACCAATCCTACAAATAGATTCCAGTCTGAGTTAAAATCCATGATCATGGAGGCCTTTAATGATGGCATCATTGATCAGGGATTATCTGATTATTTGATTGTTGATTTCCCTGTGGTTCCAACTCTATATACCCTTCCTAAAATACATAAGGACCTGAAAAATCCTCCCGGACATCCAATCGTCTCAGGGAGAGGTTCCTTATGTAATAAAGTCTCAATCTTTCTCGATCATCTTTTGCGAAGGTTTGCTGTTGCGGCTCCTTCATATACAAAAGATACTAGTGACTTTATCTGTTCACTTTCAGGTCTACAGGTCAGTGACACAACATGGCTTGTGTCCTTTGATGTTGTGTCATTGTACACATCGATCGAGCACGAGAAAGGTCTTTCAGCCGTCGATGTAACGCTCGCCACCTCTGACATGGCGCCACACTGTGCACGGTTCGCCCTGGCGCTGCTGGCCTTCATCCTTGAGAGGAATTTTTTCCTCTTCGGGGATGATTATTACCTGCAGCGCCGAGGTACAGCCATGGGGTCAAATGTGGCCCCTACATATGCTAACATCTACATGGCTGTCCTCGAGGGCGAACACGTGTACAGTTCACCATCGTGGCGTCATGTCAGGGGGTGGCGTCGTTATATCGACGATATCTTCTTTGTGTGGGATGGGAGTAGGGAAGAATTGGAAATGTTCTTCGACTCATTGAATAACATCCATCCGGGTTTGGGGTTTACTATGACTTGCTCCCGTGAAAACATGCAATTTTTAGACACTGTGGTGTATAAAGAAAATGGTCGTCTTAAAACAGATCTTTTTGTTAAAAGTACTGACAGAAATAGTACTTTACATTTTTTAAGTGAGCACCCTAGACGGATGGTGGAGTCCCTCCCTTGGAGCCAGATGTTGAGAGTACGTAGGATAGTCTCTGATGACTCAAAGATTGATATGAGGTTGCAGGAGATGGTAAATAGGTTCTTAAAAAGAGGATACCCTAAATCTAGCCTTATGAGGTTTAAAACTGAAGCGCTTAATACTAGTCAGAGCGAATTGTTGAATGCTAAATCTAAGGTTATGTCTGCCAAAAGAATTCCATTTGTAACCACATATTGTGGAGTCAGCACAAAAATTATGGAGGTGGTAAGAAAACATTGGCCCCTTTTATCGAAGGGACATGGCGAGGTCGAAGAATTCAAATCATTTCCGACACCATGGACAATACCCTTATTTTGATATTGGGCTATATATTATTCTCTAGTTTTACCCTATAAGTCTTTTAAAAGTCAAGGTTGCAATTCTAGTTATATATAATATGCTTCTGCTAGGGCATTAGCCCGGGGAGTGTAATTTCTTCGAGCCTTCTCTTTTAAGTTCTTTAAGTGTTTTCTATTATCGGGGTTAATTACCCGAATTAAGTATTCTGGTGTAGTTTGCTCCCTCAAACAGAAAGGATGCACCCCATTGAGGTTACCATTCTCTGATATGGAGCGTGGTTATTCTGAGAAAGAATTTACCGCACATCTTTGTTGTATATAGTTCCCTAGGTCGTCCGGGGGAATTTAACTCTCCCCTTTTATTTATTCCTCCCTGCCTTTTTCCCGTTTCAGAGTTACTTAACTGAGTATCTATTTTGGAATATCAAGGGCGTAGCTTGGATTGACTCCTTTAGGTCATGGGTTCCTTGAAAATAGGATCACTAAATGTGCGGGGGTTCAATACGCCCCAAAAGAGGTCCCAGGTTCTATTGGATTGGACATGCACATGCAAGGGATACACGTGTTGTTTCTCCAAGAAACCCATTTCAAAAGAGATCATGTGCCGTCCATTGGAGGCAGATATTTTTCGGAGTGGGTTCATAGTACAAACCCTGATTCCAGGACAAAGGGGGTGTCTATAGCCCTGCACAGACGTTTACCCCACACGTTTTTAAACTCAGTGGTAGATGATGGAGGTCGTTTCATTTTCCTTAAAGTGAAGGTGGCGGATACTTTGTTGACACTAGTTAACTGGTACCTTCCGAACAGGGAGCAGACCACAAAGTGAAGATTCCGACCCTTTCTGAAGACGATTTGCTTTTCTTAGAGGGGAACATTACAGAAGAGGAACTGTCCGAGGCGATCAAGGCTACACCGACCTCGAAGAGTTCGGGACCTGACGGTTTCACGCCCATTCTTTATAAAACGATGCTCGATGTTTTTTTGCCCCAAATGCTACTAACATTTAATGCAATCTCAGAGGGTGAGTCACTTACTGCACAGGATTTGGAGGCTCATATTTGTGTGATCCCTAAACCCAAAATGGACCCATTGGTGGCAGCAAGCTACCGACCAATCTCCCTTATAAATGTGGACGTCAAAATATTTGCCAAGATTTTGGCTGACAGGCTCTCTGGGCTGTTGCCCTCTATTATTCACCTGGAGCAGGAGGGCTTTGTTAAGGGCCGAGAGGCGCGGGACAACATGATTAGATCTCTGCTCCTAATTGACAGGGCTAAGGTGTGGAAGTCCCCTCTTTGTCTGTTGTCTGTAGACGCGGAAAAGGCCTTTGACAGAGTCCATTGGCTTTTTTGGGGGAAGCTCTCGAACACATAGGACTGGGCCAAAAAGGTAGAATATTATCACTATACCCGAAACCGTCAGCCAGAGTGAGAATTAATGGGAGCTTGTCTGTCCCATTTCTTATCCGCAATGGGATGAGACAGGGGTGTCCGTTATCCCCTTTACTCTATACCATCGTTATGGAGCACTTGGCTAAAGCAATTAGAGAAAATTATAGCATTAGGGGGCTACAAGTAGGCGACACCCATCATAAGGCGGCACTATTTGCCGATGACGTGCTACTGTATGTATCTCAACCGGTCACCACCTTCCCTGCACTGTTGAGGGAATTTGAAACGTTCGGCGCTTTTAGTAACTTTAAGGTGAACTATTCAAAAACAGAAGCAATGAGTGTTTCTTTACTCCCAATGGATGTGGCTGCCTAAGGCTGGGTTCACATTTGCAGACCCCTCCGCAGCGTTCTGCGGAGGGGATCCGCAATGTGACCGCAGCGGCCGCGAGCTCCCATCTTTATAATGGGAGCGCACGGTGCTGCGCTTGACCGCGCATGACCGTGTGCACCCATTTACTTCCATATGTGATCTGTGCGCAGGCGAATGCCTGCGCACAAATCACACAGTCTCGTCCGCACCAGGGACGCGATATGTGAACCCAGCCTTAGCAAGAGATTTCCCATTTCGTTGGAAACAGGGTCATATCTCCTATTTAGGGGTGAACCTCCCTGACTAAAGCCTTTCACCTGAATCACCAGGTCATTCTAGATAAGGTGGGGTCCCTGTTGGATTTATACAGACCTTTAAAATTGTCTTGGCTCGGCAGGTTCCACTTTGTTACGATGGACATTTTACCGAGATTTTTGTATATTTTCCAAGCTGTTCCTATCTGGCCACATAGTTCTTTTTTCAAAAAATCCGCTCCCTGATCTCTAAATTTATTTGGAAGGTATGAATCCGAGAGTGGGATAGAAGACCCTATCTGCACCTCGATGTACTGGGGGCGGGACTTCCTGACTTTCAAAAAAAATGTTTGGCAGCGGTGTTAGTGAGACTCCTAGACTGGAAATATAAGGCCAAATCCAAGCAATGGGTACAAATAGAACAGGTGGATCTGATTACACCATTACAATACCTGCAATGGATCTCCGTGCACACCAGGGACCTTCAAGGGCACAAATCTTTCCTCACGTCAGAAATGCTTAGGGCCTGGCGAGTCTCATCAGGTGGGACGGCTGGGGCGAGGTTGGAGAGCTCGTTGACCCCTTTATTTTGTAACCCAGCTTTTCCCCCTGGAATGTTAAGCCAATCCCTTTTGGTATGGAAACTTAGTGATGACACCCGTATTGGCCACATCTTAAGAGACGGGGAACTCCCCACATTCAACGAATTGCAAAATGTCTCATCAGGTATTAAACTAAAATGGTGGGAATGCTTACAGTTGAGGTCCTTCCTTAGGTCAGTCGTATTACCAAGGGACCCTAACATATGTCTGTCTCCCATGGAAAACATTTTCACGCATGAAGCCCCGCCTCCTAGAGGGATCTCCACTTTATATCGTATCCTTTCCATGGCTGTGAGTACTGATGTGCAAAAATATCGAGTGGCTTGGGAGAAAGATCTGGGACAGTCCATATCTATGGTTGAATGGGAGAAAAGCCTCCAAATGGTCCATACGGTGTCTGGCTCATGTGACGCTAAGGAAAAATGCTATAAGCTGAGATACAGATGGTATCTTACTCCAGACACGCTGAATAGGTACTTTCCAGCCGCCTCAAAAAACTGCTAGAAATGTGGGTCCGAAGAGGGCACGATGCTTCACATATGGTGGGACTGCTCCTTGACTAGACCTTTCTGGGAGAGAGTGTTACGAAATTACAATTTGGTAACTGGCAGACACATTGAATGCACCCTTGAAATGGCTTTGCTTTCTTTGCTCCTTGGCTCGGTGAAGGCCCAAAAGAAGGATATCCTTTCTGCGGCGAGATCCACCTTCGACACTTGAATGGTGCTCAGAAATGGAGTCAATATGTAAATTAGAAGAGATTTCAGCAGGGCTCATGCAAAAGCTGGACGAATTCACTATTACGTGGTCAGATTGGATCCGCTTTAAAGATGCTCCCAATTTTGAGGATTGCTTTACCTGAGATGGGATTTAGGTATTGGCTAATATTTTTATTAATGACCTTCCTTGACACTTATATTATCACTCACTATGGGTAGGGTCACATTGGAAACCTAAATTGCATTCACCGCATCCGGATCCGGATGCGGTGAACGCAATGCCGGGCACACACAGTTTTTGTCAAAACTGTGTGCAGAATACCGCACTGCGGTCACCGGATGGCTCAGGATGTGTAATCCTGAGCCATCCGGTAACTGCAGAGTGTGCGGTTCCCGATCTGCGAAGTTAATAAAGAGTTAACTAGCTGCCCTAAATGACTTTTTGAGGTCTGAAGGGGGCTTAGACCCCCCTACAGACCGTCCGGCGACTTCTATAGTGTTCTGCAACAATGTGTTACTGTGCACGGGCGAGGAGCCCGTGCATGTCATCCAAAGGTGCCCCTAACCCCCCGTATCACTATACTGGGGTGCATAGACCCCTCTATTCCAAATAAGCTGTATTGGTGTATAGTACATGCTAAATGTGGCCATTCGCAATGTAAGTATATACTTACATTCTTTCGTAGGCAGAGATGAGGAAATCCATGGGCGGGGCTGTGTGCAGTAGCCTCCGCCCGCTCCTTCTTGATGCCCGCCCCCTCTGGTCGTAATCCAGTCTTGTGGGGGCGGGGACGTCGTTAAAGGGGCGTGGCTAACCGCGGCACATTAGTTAGCCACGCCCCTTTAACAACGTCCCCGCCCCCACAAGACTGGATTACGACCAGAGGGGGCGGGCATCAAGAAGGAGCCGGCGGAGGCTACTGCACACAGCCCCGCCCATGGATTTCCTCATCTCTGCCTACGAAAGAATGTAAGTATATACTTACATTGCGAATGGCCACATTTAGCATGTACTATACACCAATACAGCTTATTTGGAATAGAGGGGTCTATGCACCCCAGTATAGTGATACGGGGGGTTAGGGGCACCTTTGGATGACATGCACGGGCTCCTCGCCCGTGCACAGTAACACATTGTTGCAGAACACTATAGAAGTCGCCGGACGGTCTGTAGGGGGGTCTAAGCCCCCCTTCAGACCTCAAAAAGTCATTTAGGGCAGCTAGTTAACTCTTTATTAACTTCGCAGATCGGGAACCGCACACTCTGCAGTTACCGGATGGCTCAGGATTACACATCCTGAGCCATCCGGTGACCGCAGTGCGGTCCCGGCAAACGCTGCGAAAACTGCTGCCTGCATGATTTTAAACGCAGGCAGCAGTGCCGGATCCGGCCACCGGATGGCTTGTGAAGCCATCCGGTGTTTTGCATAGGCTCCTATGAGGAGCGTTTCCTGGTCCGGTTTTGAGCTTTTTTAAAGCTCAAAACCGGATCAGGATTTTGCAACAAAAACGGAAATGTGACCCTGGCCTATGTTACATAACAGTGACCTTTATGCTTACTTATATTTTTCATCTTTATCCTCTCCCCTTCCTAGCTTCCTGGACGACTTGTGGTTTAAATAATGGTGAGATATACCCTACCGGATAACGGTAGGAAGGACTTGTCTTTTGACCAAGTTTTTCTATGGTTAAAGGAGTAATGATTATATTGTTTCATGTGGCATTATATTGTTTCATGTAAATGGATAAGTATTGTAGAAAACGATTACGCGTACTATAACAACCTCTATAAAGTATGATGTAGAGGAGTCGTATGCATGATTACGCTGTGTTTGATATGCACAAAGTTTTGAACTGTACTGTTTAAAAAGCTTAATAAAAATATATTTAACCAAAAAGAATCCAGGATTGCAGAAGAAAAGGGACTAATGGACGCGCTCCCGCTCCAAATAATTCCAAATTCAAAGGTTGTGTGAATTCATCAGGTGGTATTTATTTTACGCGTTTCGGGGACGAGCCCCTTCCTCAGGAATACCACAAAAATGGCGCATCTCACTACTAATCCTGAGGAAGGTGCTCGTCCCCGAAATGCATAGAGTAAATACTACCTGATGAATTCACACAGCCTTTGAATTTGGAATTATTTGGAGTGGGAGCGCGTCCATTAGTCCCTTTTCATCTATCTGCAATCCTGGATTCATTTCGAGGGAGGACTGCTGCAAACTGTGGAAAAGCTTGACATCTATAGTTGTCAAAGGTGCAAAAAGCGGTTGTGACTTCTCACCACCCTAACAGGGGAGCGGATTTCATTATTCCCGTTATCCAAAATGTTTAGTCAGATATACACTATTGTGCGCCCCTCTTCCATTTCAGCTTTTCTCTTTTCTTATAATTAAAAAGAAAAGGTTTGAATATTTTAGACCAGTGTTCATTTATTTGTGGTACTTTTTCCTCTGATTTATTTTTTGCTGGAGCACAGGTCAGCCCATCTTTTGTCCTCCTAATTGGCATTATTAATATAAGGAGAGACCATCGGAGGTTTGTGCAAAAAATTTATCAAAATCCTTTATTTTATGAGAAAACCACACAGTGATATTTTAAAGGGATCCTGTCACCCCCAAATTGCCTCCTGAGCTATCCAAACATGTCCCTGCAGCCTCCCATCACTAATCCAACACTCCTTTTGGCTCAGAAAAGCATCCTGTAAAAGTGTAGAAAAACGTTTTATAACGTACTCGTTAGTGATGATAATGAGCTGGGGCTATATTCTTTAGTCACCAAGGCGGGCCATCCTCGTCCTAATATCACGCCTTAATAGGCGTGATCTTCAATGCATATTGTAATCAGCGCCTCCCAGCTCTCCTGGGCGCTGCCTGGGCTGCAATGGGGCTGTAATGACGCGAATCGCGTCATTTCCAGCATCGGGTGACGTCAGTACACCCACGCCGCTCTGCAGGCTTCAAGTACCACACTGCGCATGCGGTGTTGGTGTACTGACGTCACCCGATGCCGGAAATGATGCGATTCGCGTCATTACAGCCCAGGCAGCGCCCAGGAGAGCTGGGAGGCGCTGATTACAATATGCATAGACGATCACGCCTATTAAGGCGTGATGTTATGATGAAGATTTAGGGGCTAAAGAATATAGCCCCAGCTCCTTATCATCACTAATAAGTAAGTTATAAAACGTTTATATGCACTTTCACAGGATGCTTTTCTGAGCTAAAAGGAGTGTGAGATTAGTGATGGGATGCTGCAGGGACATGTTTGGATAGCTTAGGAGGCGTTTTGGGGGTGAAAGGATCCCTTTAAATACTTACAGATATAAGGTTACATGACAAATTACAAAAACATGGAGTCACAAGACACAAAGTGCTTTACAAAAACATTAAAAGAGTCCACCTAGTACCAATATCAACGGAGGGTCACCAAGTATATGCAGATCAGGCAAATTCCAGCACAGTGCCAAATTATAGTTTATAACCCATAGAAGAAATCATATCTAATATCTCACTTTGTCTGTGGTCAACAATTACAAAGTTAGTTTTCCAGGGTTGTACATTGCACATGAAAATGTGCTATTTTTTGGGCATTTACCCAACATTTATTGGTTGCTCTTTCTCCTTCTAATAGTATCGTAGGTAGATAGAAACCAGTACATTGTGGCACTGACCTTTTAGATCAAAACGATTTCACTGGTACTTTTCCCATATGAAAAAAAAAAATGTATTACTCCATAAAAAAATGAACAGAAAAAATTTACAGAAAAAACTTTCATACAACAAGTAAAAAATGTATACAATAGGAAAAAAATAGTACAACGCGTTTTGGCCAAAAATTACAAGTTTAGCCTTCTTCAGGTACACATAAAGCTTCCACAAATACACAATGAACATCTACTCTTGTGGTGTTCCTTTATAATGAAAAATACAAGGGCAGGACTGATTCTGGGCAGCTAATTATTCAATTCAATTCAATTCAGCCACAGCCATTTTACAGTGTTTCTTGAATTGTTGATGTGTCCTGAGCCTCAGTATCCAGCCCTAAGTTGTCACATGTAGGCTTCTTTTTATGAGTTGTAATTGGGCTAAATAATGCAGCAATATTGGGTCAAAACAGAACATATCATTTTAGCATTACTGGGCCAGATTTAAATGGAATCTGTCAGCAGGTTTTTACCAGGTAAGCTGAAGATAGCGTGATGTAAGAGTTAAAAAACAAAAAGCAACTGTCCTTCTGTTATCAGGGTCTGATGTTCACATTGTACTACAATAAACTGATCACTTAAACATGAGTCATGTATGAGGGAGTCAGGGTCAGTAAAATTGAGGAGTCAGAGTCGATGGTTTGGCTTACTGACTCCACAGCCCTGTGAGTAACCCCATCACACCATGGACATGCATGACTGCAGCAGCTGTATTCTCTACGAGTATACATAGGGATCGTGACACGTCCAACCTGGTCAGTTGAACACCCCCTCTCCCCCCCCTAACTTTTTCTACCCTATACTTTATCTCCCTATAAGTACCAGTCTCCTTTTTGGAATGAAAATAGAGCGGTCTAAGGAGCGCTAGGGCAAGAAATATAATAAGCAATTGTAAGGTAACGAAGCTTTCTTAAAATCTTTTGCCTCACAATGCGTTTTGGTAGCGGCTTGTTACCCACATCAGGTGCTACAGGGTGCAGGGGCGCACAACCCTATGAGGTGAGTGACCCATTGGCCCCCCATAATAACTCCACTGGACCACCAAGTGCTTCTCATGTGGCGCTCCCTGTCTTTCTCTTTTTCATGTCTCCTTTTTGTGACTTACACGGTTCGACACTGGTCAGATTCCGACCCCTGGCAGATCTGTCCCTTCCTCCTCAATGGATGTAGTAACAGGCCAGATTTTTGCATTCGCTTCCCCTACTCTAAATTTTAATTGGCTGAGCCAAGTGGGTAAAATACACAATCCCAGTTGCCTAAACCTCATACAGTACAGTAGCAACACTTGAAGCTCATGGGCCCCTATGCGAAAGCTCCAACAGGGCCCCAATTATTGCAAATCTTGTATATCAACAGTTTTTTTCTATAGGCCAAAGGGACTGTTGGGGCCCCCTAGGCTGCAGGGCCCGGGTGCGATCGCAACCCCTGCACCTATTGCAGTGGCGCACCCAAGGGGGGGGACCTACGCGTCTGGACCCCCCCTTTGGACGGCCCTGAGAAGCTGAGAAGCCGTTTTCGTGCAGTATTAAGCATTAATTAGGTATTCAAATTTACAAAAATCGCTTAGCTTTTAGGGGGGCTTAGCTCCCCCAAAACCCCCCACCGGGGGCTTTGCCCCTCGGAGCCCCGCTGGGTGGTGACACCCCCCTTTCAGGGCCGGTGTGTGTTTCTTGGACCCCTACCTTGGGAAATTTCTGGGTGCGCCACTGACCTATTGTAGTTACGCCCCTGGTCATACACACAGCTCTACCCCATACACATTGTTATGGAATCCCTTGTCTCCTCCCCTCCATGTGACATCATCACAGGTCCTGTAAGCACAGAGCAGCCATATATGTAGTGTGCGGCTCTGCAGGTGGAGGTATGTGACCATTCCCCATTACTGGACAGCACAGTAACCCCTTTAGAGTTTTTCATGAATACATTTTAACACTCATCATTATTTGTTCATACAAAAAGAATGCAATATGTACATGTTATAGCTCTTCATATTCTTCATCTTATTATCTCCAGTAATTGTATTATTACACAGGATCTTTATGATGTTACATCGTCATCTTCTCCCCATTCAGGTCCCTACAATATCGGATCCTCTCAGATTTTCTATATAAGACAATTCTCCTGATTGACCCATCTAGGATGGATAAGGACAAGATGGCGGAGAGGATCTTCCACCTCACCCTAGAGATCCTCTTCCTTGTTACTGGAGAGGTGAGAGATTGTGATGACAATGTCACATGACATCATTCTTATCTATGGACAGAATAACAGATGACAGAACTGGAGAGGTGAGGACTCTGGAAATGTCTGGAGACTGGAGATTTATTAATGTGTCTCTCCATAACCAGGATTACACAGTAGTGAAGAGCTCTAGTGATCTGTGCTGTCAGGACCCTGTGTCTGAGGGAAGAGCCCTGAGCCCAATCATGGGGCCTCCACCTCACCCCCTGATACATGAGGACATCAATGACCAGAAGATCCTAGAACTCACCTACAAGATGATTGAGCTGCTGACTGGAGAGGTGACACTGCTGGGAATGCTGCTGCTGCTGCTGGGACATTATACAGTAACGCTAGGAAGGGATCGGGGGGTGACAATGGTATCATTGTATGTGTCAGGTTCCTATAAGGTGTCAGGACGTCACCGTCTATTTCTCCATGGAGGAGTGGGAGTATTTAGAAGGACACAAAGATCTGTACAAGGACATAGTCATGATGGAGGATCCCCAGCCCCTCACATCACCAGGTAATAGACAGGACTAAATACACACGGCCTATAATGATCTGTATGTAAAGAATGAATTCAGTCCCTGTATGTGTCTCCTCCAGGTCTCTGCAGTAAGAGGACAACACCAGAGAGATGTCCCCGTCCTCTTCTCCCACAGGACTGTAAACAAGAAGATCCCGATGTTCCTCAGGATGATCAGGTAGATGGAGAGAAGGTGTGATGAGATCTCCCTATGATGTGTAGACGGCTGTGAAGGTCTTGTGCTCAGCCTTGTTTTATCCACCAGTATTATATGTTTTACAGTGTCTTGTGAAAGTATTTGGCCCCTTGAACTTTTCAACCTTTTGCCACGTTTCTGGCTTTAAACATAAAGTTATAAATTCAAATTTTTTGTGAAGAATCAACAACAAGTGGGACACAATCGTGAAGTCGAACAAAATTTATTGGATATTGTTAACTTTTTTAACAAATAAAAAACTGAAAAGTGGGGCGTGCAATGTTATTTGGCCCCTTTACTTTCAGTGCAGCAAACTCACTCCAGAAGTTCAGTGAGGATCTCTGAATGATCCAATATTGTCCTAAATGACTGGTAATGATAAATAGAATCCACCTGTGTGTAATCAAGTCTCCATATAAATGAATCTGCTCTGTGATAGTCTCAGGGTTCTGTTTCAAGTGCAGAGAGCATCATGAAGACCAAGGAACACACCAGGCAGGTCCGAGATACTGTGGTGGCAAAGTTTAAAGCTGGATTTAGATTTCCCAAGTTTTAAACATCTCAAGGAGCACTGTGCAAGCGATCATATTGAAAAGTAAGGAGTATCAGACCACTGCAAATCTACCAAGACCCGGCCGTCCCTCTAAACTTTCAACTCGAACAAGGAGAAGACTGATCAGAGATGGAGCCAAAAGGCCCATGATCACTCTGGATGAACTGCAGAGATCTACAGCTGAGGTGGGAGAGTCTGTCCATAGGACAACAATCAGTCGTACACTGCACAAATCTGGCCTTTATGGAAGAGTGGCAAGAAGAAAGCCATTTCTCAAAGATATCCATAAAAAGTCTCGTTTGAAGTTTGCCACAAACCACCTGGGAGACACCAAACATGTGGAATAAGGTGCACTGGTCAGATGAAACCAAAATCAAACTTTTTGGCCACAATACAAAACAATATGTTTGGCGTAAAACCAACACAGCTCATCACCCTCAAAACACCATCCCCTCTGTCAAACATGGTGGTGGCAGCATCATGGTTTGGGCCTGCTCTTCTTCAGCAGGGACAGGGAAGATGGTTAAAATTGATGGGAAGATGGATGGAGCCAAATACAGGACTATTATTGTACGCCCCACATTTCAGTTTTTTATTTGTTAAAAAAGTTTAAAATATCCAATACATTTCTTTCCACTTCACGATTGTGTCCCACTTGTTGTTGATTCTTCACAAAAAAATTTGAATTTGTATCTTTGTTTGAAGCCTGAAATGTGACAAAAGGTTGAAAAGTTCAAGAGGGCCAAATACTTTCACAAGGCACTGTATACTTGTGTAATGAGAACGGTGGAGATGGCAGATTACAGCTGATCATAGATGGGACTTCTCCATCTGTCTGTGACTTTTACAATCTTTGTTTCAGGGTGAAGATCTGCCCCATATTAATACTACAGGAACATATGTGAGCGGTGATGAATGGTATAAAGAGGAGATTCCTACAGATGACTACCCAGGTGAGTAGTATTCTTTAACAACAATTCCTTGTAGCAACTGACTACAATTATGTGCTGAATATTTAAGGTCTGTTTTAGTTGTATATTTTCCCTCCATATATGAGTGAAATTGTTTTATTGTTCTAGGTTATAATACAGGCTGCCGTTATGTTATAATATTGGCATGATCTATTCCTACTAATGATGGTCGAATAGTAAAATACTCAGATTAATCAGAATCGTCACAAGTACTTTGTAATACTTGCATATCCGTACCGAATAGCGAGTACAATGCAAGTCAATGGGAAATGCAATTAATTTTCTACTGGACCCAACAAAGAGATCTGTGGTCCTGAGGAAAAAGCTGAAATGGATGGGAAATTGATGAAACTGAATGGGAATAGCCTGAAGAATGTACATGCATGCATTTCTGACTCACATATGGATTCTTGGAATAATGTTGTCAGAACATCTACCAAACCTAACCTAAATTGCATTTTACAGGCAAAAATGTTAAGAAACAGTTTTTCCAGTATAATCACTTGTATATAAGGCTAATTAAAGAAGAGAACAGACAATATCCCCTTTACCGTTTGTTCACCCCTTTACTGTTTGGCTTTTTATTCCATTTTACAATTGGGAGGGCTCTCACATATACATTTTGCAGGTCCCTTCATCATATATCATTTTTATTTAGATGTTTTCCAGCACTCTATAAGGCCAGCTACAACGTGCCCATTGGTGTGTTGGGATTTACCCTCCTCCTCCTTCAACACCACCTCCATGTCCTTCTGCGGCCTTCAATTCAAGTTTTTTATTTAAGATTGTCCTATGCCAGCAATGGTCACTGTAAATTGCTTTTTAATATGCATCCCCTCTATTACTAACAATGTAGTACAACCCAGGAATGTTTTTTGGTCATCATCAACCTTTAGTGAAGTCAACCAAGTCTTTGCATATGCATGTTACTCTTGAAGGCATGTTGCCACGAGACTATTTCTAGACTGAGCAACTATGAAATCAAACCTGGCTTTAAGGCCAGCTCTGTACTGTGTTCCAATACGTGTCAGACTGTGACCTGAAAAAGTCTGTGGAGCGTATTACCCAAACAATAGTGACTGGTACAGAGCTAAGCTAAATGGCCCAGCGTGGATATGGACATTTTCCAATATGTGTAAGGCTATGACCTGAATAGGTCTACGGAGCGTATTACCCCTATTTCTCAGGTGTAGCATAAATGTTCTGAAAATGGAGTGTACAGCATCCACCATCATTTTGGACTAAACTTAAAGACAATTTAGGGAACGAAATCTACAATAAATGAGACACAAGACGCGCAGATGGTGCCTTATCACACGAGACACAATTCACAAGGGTCGTAAATGGTCACACTCACCTTTCCAGGTTGTGTAACCCACAACCAGCTTGAGCACTTTAATGTACCCTGAGGAAGGTGCGAGGGTTGCACCGAAACGCGTCGGTTTATGGAGGAATAAAGAAGGAGAAGAAGAAAGCAATGCTTTTTGAGAACATTTATTGAAGCAGCAGCACGGACCGTTGATGCCATTTCCATTTGAAGTTCAATTTAGGGAAAGAGAGACACTTGTCTCATTTTGGACCCTGGCCATCCTAAGGCTCTTTTTTGGCCACAATGGTCACTGTAAATTGATATTGGTTACGTATCCCCTATATCAGTAACAACGTAGGACAACCCAGGGCTGTTTTGTTTCCCTGCAATGGTCAAGGAAAATTGATATCTATGTACCCCCCTATATCAGTAACAATGTGGGACAACCAAGGGCTGTTTTTTGCCAGCAATGGTCACTGTTAATTGCTATTGAATATGTATCCCCTATATCAGTAAAAATGTGGGATAACCCAGAGCTTTTCTTTAGCCAACAATGGTGACTGTAAATTGCTATCAAATATGTATCCCCTATGTCACTAACAATGTGGGACAAACCAGGAATCTGTTTTGGTCATCAGCAACCTTCAGTGAAGTCAACCAAGTCTTTGCATATGGGTGCTCTCTATGTTCTAATACATGTAAGTTTGCGACCAGAAAAAGTCTGTAACGCGTATTACCCCAATAATGGTGACTGGTAGAGAGCAAAGCCAAACAGCCCAGCATGAGAATGGACATGTTCCAATATGTGTAAGGGTGCGACCTGAAAAGGTCTGAAAAGCGTATTACACCAATAAGAGTGAGTGTTACAGAGCATAGCCAAACAACCCAGTGTGGAAATGGACATATTCCAATAAGTGTATGGCTGTGACCTGACAAGGTCTGCAGAGCATATTACCCTAATAATGGTGAGTGGTACAGATACAAGCTAAATGGTCCAGTGTGGGAATGGATGTGTTCCAATACGTGTAAGGCTGGGACCAGAATAGGTCTGAGGAGTGTCTTACCTCTATTTCTCAGGCCTAGGAGAAATGTCCGGAAAATTGCAATTACAGCAATTACCAATATTTTGGAGTAGGTTTAAAGGGATCCTGTCACCCCCAAAATACCTCTAAAGCTATTAAAAGCTGTCCCTAGAGCATAGTAACACTTACCCTACACTCCTTTTAGCTCCTAAATGCAGCAAGTGAAAATGAAGATAAATGTTATTACACTACCTCATTAGGGATGATAATTAGTGACTATGGTATTCATAGTCACCCTGGCAGGCTGTCCCTCTTCATGATATCACGCCTCAATAGGCGTGATCTTCAAATCACATTAAAATGCGCCGCCTCCCCTCTCTCCTATGGCAGCCGGACTGCTGCATTATGCGGCTGTATGACGCGAACCGCGTCATTTCCGGCGCCGGGTGACGTAGTATACCCGCGCCGCTGTGTTAGCTTCAAAACACGCACTGCGCATGCGGAGTGCGGGTCTTGAAGCTAACAGCGGCGCGGGTGTACATACGTCACCCGGCGCCGGAAATGACGCGGTTTGCGTCATACAGCCGCATAATGCAGCGGTCCGGCTGCCATAGGAGAGAGGGGAGGCGCGCATTTTAATGTGATTTGAAGATCACGCCTATTGAGGCGTGATATCATGAAGAGGGACAGCCTGCCAGGGTGACTATGAATACCATAGTCACTAATTATCATCCCTAATGAGGTAGTGTAATAACATTTATCTTCATTTTCACTTGCTGCATTTAGGAGCTAAAAGGAGTGTAGGGTGTTACTATGCTCTAGGGACAGCTTTTAATAGCTTTAGAGGTATTTTGGGGGTGACAGGATCCCTTTAAGGGTAACGCCTCTACCGTAGTAGTTGATTCAGTGCAGAATGTGCATCGGCTTTCAAAAATGGGGGCTGTGTCCTAGACGCAGTAAGAGACAATAGCCTCCAATGACAAGAATTATATATGTAGGACTACTGTAGTAGTTTTACCAGTGCAGAATGTGCATTGGTTTTTAAAAATATTACCCTGCATGCTGTGTCATAGACGCAGTAAGGTACAGTAACAAGGGCCTCAAATGACAAACATCTAGGACTGCTCTAGTAGTTTGGCCAGTGTAGAATGTGCATCGGCTTTCAAGAAATTAGCCCAGGTGGCAATGTCATACACGCAGGAAGAGACCGTGATAAGGGTCTCCAATGAAAAACATTACTCATGTACTGCTACTCTAGTAGTTGGAGCAGTGCACAATGTGTATCAGCTTTCAAAAAATTAGCCTTGTGGGCTGTGTCATAGATGCAGGAACAAACCGTGACAAGGGTCTCCAATGCAAAATTTTAATGAATGTAACATTGTTAGGATGTTGTTGACCATGAAGTTGTTGCAGAAGAAGGAGTAGGATTTTAATTTAAGAGGAATGAAATGGGTTTCAATGGGAAGGGATGGCTGTTAAGACTAGTTGCACAAATGAACATTTTGGGGTGAACTTCGATTGGAAAATTTACCGAAGGGTTACATAACTAATAGAGAGAAAAAACTCACCAAATTTGGCTGCTTACAAATATCATTGCATTTAGCAGGATACTGTCAGCCACCCTCAGAGGCAACTCATATCTCCCAACACTGATGCTCAATCTCCTACAACCCTGGCACGGGGGCGATTGTAGCATCTGCGACCAGCTGTGCCACAAGGAGGAGACTGGTGGTATCACCGGACACGAGATCACCACAGGGTGGAGCATAGTGTCAGAAAACAGCCTATTAATGACACCCAGCTGTTAAACAAGGCGGGCTGCTCTGCACCAAAATATGCAACACAAGTGACTGACGCCCCCTAGAGGGCTCAGCCATAAACTGCAGAAGGATAAAAAAATGCAATAAAACACTATAGATGAAAGTGAGGTGTTAGTTTGATAATTTGGACCTAAATAACGTAAGCTCGTAGCCCCCTTCACGGGCCCTCACGCCTACGAGTACCTAACCATATGTTTGACCATATGTATAATTTAATTCAGAAAATTCACCGAAGGGTTACATAACTAATAGAGAGAAAAGAGAGAGATATGAGTTGCCTCTGAGGGTGGATGACAATATCCTGCTAAATGCAATGATATTTGTAAGCGGCCAAATTTGGTGAGTTTTTTCTCTTGAACTTTGATTGGGTTGCTGTCATCCAGAGGCCTTCCAAAGTCTGGAGATATCCAGTCCTTGTTCAATTTTATGAGAGTCTGTCTGCATTTTCGGTTGAGAACCGTGTGTGCCTATCTGTGATGATTTCCCCGGCGGAACTAAAAACATATTTTTAGGCATCGCACTAACAGCAGGGCAGGTCAGCACCTACAAGGCTTATAAGGAGAGGTCGGGTCAAGTATGCAGCTTGGATACCCAATAATTAAATGGATCAGAAGCATGAGGAAGGACACAGGTATGGTCACTTAAATACTCCTTGACCATGTTGGTCAACTTCTATCTCTTCGTCATTTTTACACTCACAGTTAGCACTTGCTGATGTGACGGTTTACTTCCCCCCCCCCTCTGTTGCACTTGGGATGCATGTCCTTCCCCTGTAATCCTTGCTGTTGAAAAGATGAGGTACCTCTGCCACCAGCATTGTCTGAGGGTGATCTTTTCATCAAATGATTTACAACGTCCCTCTTGAATGATTCCATTATGCAACCCTTTTCTGACTCCGAAATGAGAGATGGAATTTTCTCATTGTACCGTGGGTCTAGAAAGGTGGATGACCAGCATTTATTGGTGGCCAAAATGTCTGTCACATGAGGATCTTGGAAAAGACAGTTGGAGATGAACTGTGCCATGTGGGGCAAACTACAAACAGCCAAAAGATCTATGTCCCCACCAGGACAAACTGTAACTATCCTCTCCTTATGCTGCTTCGCCTCCTCTTCCAGCTCCTCCTCTTCAGGACATCTATGCTGGACAGACACAAAGCTGGGCACAGAAAAACAAGTCCTATTTGTTCCTCCTCATCCCCCTTCTCCTCCTTTTCCTCAACATCACCCAATGCTGGCTGACAATATTGGCTGAGCTGGGTAGGATCACCCATTAGAAAATATTCCTCCGTAACAACCTGCTGGGCAGTCAAAGCTTCAACTTTCAGATTCTCCAGCGAGCATTTCAAGAGACAGAACATTGGGACAATTACACTCATAATAACCTCGTCACCGCTCACAACCTTGGTGCAGTACTCAAAGTTTTCAAGAACCTAACAAATGTCAGTGATCTACACCCACGTGACAGTTGTTATGTGTAGTGGCTTAGTGTCATTTTGATGGGTATGTTAAAGCTGGTATTCAGCTCCTGCCCTCTGCTGCTCGCTAATCCTTGCCTATATAGGATATGTAGAGTTCCAGCGCATAGGCGAGTTGCACATGAGTCGGTGACTAAGCACATTCAAGCACTTTTGCAGTGCTGCAAGACTGGCAAAAGCGGGAGAGGACTTTTGGAAATAGTTGCTAACACGGCGTACCTTGCCAAGTAGGTACGGCAAGTCAAGGTATGTTTTTAGAAACTTCTGTACAAATAAGTTCAGCACTTGAGTCATGCATGAAACGTGTAGCAGATTGCGAAGCTTTAAAGCCGCCACTTGGTTACGCCGATTATCACACACGACCAGACCTGGTTGGAGGCTCAGCAGGGAGAGTCACTGATCGGTCTATTCTTTTATCCCTGCTGCACACTGGTGCTGTGTGTGGTTTATGATCTAAACAGACGAACTTCAGCTGAGCTTGTTGCCACTTCGCCGATGCACTGCTGTAGATCTCCCAGCTTGGGAGTAATGGGGAGGGTAATTTAGCAGAGGATGAAGAGCAGGAGGAGGAGAACAGGATACAAAGAAATGGAAACCCTGATGGAAGTTGGGCCAGCTATTCTTGGCATTGAAAAGATGTGTGATGTCCTAGGTTGCGACTCTGTCTCATCCTCCACCAGGTTCACCCAGTGTTCCGTCAAAGAAATGTATCATCCCTGTCCACTACAACTCTTTTATGAGTTTGTTGTTAGGTAGACCTTCCCAGTCTTGGTCAGAGCATGGCTGATATTGTTTAATACATGGTTGTATAACGCTGGGACAGCACATCGGGCAAAATAGTGGCAGCTGGGAACCAAGGGCAATCACAGACAAGAGATCACAGAAAGACTCTGTTCCCATGAGCCAAAATGGCAACATTTCAAGGGCTTTCAATCTGTCAATGTGGGAGTTTAGTATGGAAGGAGAAAAAAATTTCAGAGTCTCCACCACCCTATACTCACTGGACTCCCAGGCAATCGGAAAGTGGTTGGTGTCCACCAGGTCAAATGAAAATGAAAAAAGGTATCCGATGCCACAACCGTATGTGGCATCGGATACCTTTTTTAATTTTCACGTGGGAGTTTAGTGTTTGTGCCCACGGGTGTGTGTCCGGGTATTTACACTTCCTTTCCAAGATCTGTGGCAAGGACAACTGCACACTTCACTGCGACAATGAAGTGGATGTGGTTGATGTTGATTGCTGTGTTCGTGCAAGCGCAGTTTGTGGGCAGGAGGTATGAGCACCTGCTTCCTGGACAGCAGATTGTGAAGGATGTGGCACAAATGAAATGGCAGTGATTTGACCCAGAGACACAGATTTTGTATCCAGGTGTTCCGCCCACCTACTGGGGTTCTTGGCTGCCATGTGCTTGAGCATACTGCTGGTGCTCAGGTTGGCACTCTTCTTGCCTCTGCTCAGCTTGGTATGGCAGATGCTACAAATTACAGTGTTTTTCTCTGAAGGACAATCAGAAAAAAACTGCCATACAGAGGAAGAATGCCCTCTTGGCCTGAGATCTGGCTGAGTGGGGGTGCTCTTGGGAACAGTTGACCCAGTTCTCACTCTGGTCAAACCACTACCCGTTCTTGCCTATTTTGGTGTTACAAATCTATCAACCTCTGTGCTGCGTGCTCGCTATGTGTGCCACCGGTCTAGGTTGGATCAGTGGCCTCATCATCGACCACCTCATCTTCCAATTCTTTAGTTTTATTCTCATGTGAGTTGCGATTTTAGTCTGACCTGATGGCAACTGTATCTCATTATTATTAGCCTCCATCTCTTGAGACAGTATATCATGTTCTTCAAAGTGGCTTTCTTGCCATGGTTGCTCAAATATTTGCGCATCTCCGCACACCAACTCCTCACATCCCTCTTCAGTGCTGTACGGTGAGAGGCCAGAAACTACAAAAAGGTACGTTCAAGTGGCAAAGTATGTGTCTCCTGTGATTCATGATGTGGGGAGGAAGAAGGACCAGGTTAAGAATTGGATGGCCTTTTGGCTACCAAGACTAGACTGTATGTAAGATTTGGTGCTGCTTGAGAACTGACTAGAGGTTTTGTCTGCCATCTAAGACAGAACGTGCTCGCGCTCTTGTGGCTTCAAAACAGGTTTACGACACGGACCGGCAAATTGTGACAGGAACATAGTAGATGCATCAACCTTCTTCTGACCTGTCACACTGACAGACCCCAACACCAACATTACGACAAGGCTCACGTCCCACAATGCTGCTCCTATGACATATGATTCAACAATGAACAATTCATTACAACATAGTGATGATGGAAACACAGAAACAGTGAGGTTTCCAGATTCAGCACGGAGTTTGAAAACTTCTGTATACTAATTGTGGTGGTGGCCTCATATCATGGTATTCCTACCAATCTTTGTTCTGATGTTTATTGATAAAATGTGAGATGTTTTGCTTCCACTTTTTTATTGACTAATTGAGTGTCGATTGATGACCTTTAATTTATATAGACATTTTACAAAATTTTACATAATTTTAATGAATAATTATTACCTTTATTCTTGACAGATGACTGTAGTGCTATATCAGATGGACAAGTGATAATGTTTAAAGTAGAGGACCTTGATATGACACAAGATACATTTGACGAGCAGGCAATTCCAGATATACCATCATCCTTGCACACCAAAGATCTATCAGCTGATACTTTTAAACAGGTCCTACCTTCTGATTTATCACAGACTATTGAGAAAGATGAATGTCACAAAATGTTTCTTCAAAATCAAAGTGCTCTCGTGGGAAAGAAGCCATTTTTGAGATTAGAATGTTTTAACCAAAAATCTGATCTTGATGGACATAAAAGAAGTCACAACGAAGAGAAGCCGTTTTCATGTTCAGATTGTGGAAAATGTTTTAAACATAAGTCAAAACTTGTTGTGCATCAGAGAATACACACTGGGGAAAAGCCATATTCATGTTCAATATGTGGGAAATATTTTCTACAGAAATCATACCTTGCTAGACATGAGAGGACTCACACAGGTGAGAAACCATATTCATGTTCAGAATGTGAGAAATGTTTTGTAGATAAAGCAAATCTCATTACACATCAGAGAAATCACACAGGGGAGAAGCCATTTTCATGCTCAGAATGCGGGAAATGTTTTACAAATAAACGAAATCTTGTTAGACATGAGAAGAGACACAGAGGGGAGAAACAGTTTTCATGTCAGGAATGTGGGAAATGTTTTGAAGACAAGCCACATCTATTTAAACATCAAAGAGGTCACACAGGAGAGAAACCATATTCATGTACAGAATGTGGGAAATGTTTTGTAGACAAATCAGTTCTCAATATTCACCAGAGATGTCACACAGGGGAAAAACCATTTACATGCTCAGAATGTGGAAAATCGTTTTCGCATAAATCCGATCTTGTTAGACATCAGAGATGTCACACGGGAGTGAAACCATATTCATGTCTAGAATGTGGGAAATGTTTTACACTCAAATCACATCTTCATAAACATCAGAAAACTCACACTAGGAAGAATGCATTATCGTTCCTAACAAGTGACTAATTGACTACTTGAAAATGATGTTCTGTTTACCATAGAGAAAACTAAAACTGGGAGATACCATATATTTCGCTAACAAACTGTACAAGAAAACAACAGTAAACAGTAAAGTCATACAAGAAATTGAGAAAGAGAAAGCAATTTAAAGCGAACCTGTCACCCCCCCTGGACATCAAAAGCTATAATAGCCACCTTCTGCAGCACTAAGGCTGCATTCAGGGAAGGTGGCTATAAGCTTTTGATGCCCTTTATACTATTAAATATGAACTTATATAAAGGCTTACTCTTAAGAAGACCTAAGACCGGGAGGCGGGGTTTCGCGCTCCTCCGACCCGCCTCCTTTTGTCAGTCATGGTGCTCGCCTGCTGCTGCCTCCCCTCATGAACGCGCGCCTCCGTTCTCGTCTATGGCGCCGCGCATGCGCTGTGTGCCGGGTGTCCAGGAAGTCGTCGGGCTGCGCGCGCAGCCCGACGACTTCCTGGACACCCGGCGCACAGCGCCATAGACGAGAACGGAGGCGCGCGTTCATGAGGGGAGGCAGCAGCAGGCGAGCACCATGACTGACAAGAGGAGGCGGGTCGGAGGAGCGCGAAACCCCGCCTCCCGGTCTTAGGTCTTCTTAAGAGTAAGCCTTTATATAAGTTCATATTTAATAGTATAAAGGGCATCAAAAGCTTATAGCCACCTTCCCTGAATGCAGCCTTAGTGCTGCAGAAGGTGGCTATTATAGCTTTTGATGTCCAGGGGGGTGACAGGTTCGCTTTAAAGGTTAAAGGGGTTCTCCACTTCCACCAAACTTCCACCAATTGGTTTAGTCAGTTATATAAAAAAAGAGCTTTACGGTTGCTTTTGTTTGTCTGTGATGTCATTGAGGTCTGCAGATATAGAGGACACGAGCCACTAAGGTTAATGATTTGCTGAAGCATTATTAACAAGATATTCCTACTGATGTCAAACAAAACAGATTGCGGCCAAGGCCAACCTTTTTACATTAGAATTATTAAATGTATACAGTTAATAATAGATGTAATTTAAAAAATAAAAAAAAAACTAATAAAAAAGCAATATTCATTGTGCATTGTTGGGACACAGTTTTTAATCATTTATTTCAGCTTTTTCATTCAGTGGCATGCCCAAAATTCAGCAATACAGTCTACCTTTACTAGAATGTGTGACAAAACGGCTTGTTCTAAAGACACTCAATAAATTTGAGTGTGGTCCTGTAATAGGATGTCCCTGTTGTAACAACTCAGTTCATGACATTTCTTTCCCCTGCCTATTCTATAATCAACAGTATCTGATATTATTGAAAAATGTAAGCCCAGGAAGCAACTCAGCTAGAAAGTGTCAGGATATGTAAAGTTACAGAGCGGGGGATGTAAAACCCTTAAGGTACCGTCACACAGGGAAACATCACCGGTAACATTGCCGGCAACTCAGGGGAGCGTGCACATTTTTGGCCGCTCGCCAAGATCGCTGTGGAGTTGTTACACGAGGAGACATCGCCGGCAACGCATATTAAGTTAGGGATAGAAAGTACCTGGGGGTGGTAAGAGTAAAGCCAGGCCTCCTAAGCCGAGACACCCGTAGGTACAGTAGACTTTTGCACTTTTGAGAATTGGACTCATGAGAACTTTTTGCACTTTGAACTCTTTTTCTATTTTTATATAGGAATTTTTTTTTATGCAACGTTTAAGCAAGAATCTTCCGGACAGGAAGACCCAAGCATACTTATGTTATTGTTGTATTATCTATATAAAAAAATAATTTGAGCTTACAGGAGGTGTCAACGTGCGGACACGTTGGTTTAGCTCTGGGGGAATGTGGCGCCCCTGCGACCAGGTGGCCTCAAGAAGGAAGTGCAGCCAGGTAAGCAAGGTGGTTGCAAAAAACACCCACACCGCATAAACACCGACCCTACGCCTAGGACTCTAGGTTGGGCAAGGGGTGGCGGGTGTAGCAAAGTTGGTGGAATGTAGGAGGACACTGACAAAGTGGGTGGAGTGACCTAAACAAAACCTAGGAGCAGAAGGAGACAGAAGTTAGTGAGTTGGAGAGTGAAAAGAGAGAGTCTCTCCAGACAGTTTTGGGCTCCCTGGAGACACGGAATCCTGAGAGGCACAGACCCTAGTAGAGAAAGCATACTTCACAACCTGAAAGCGATGGGAAGGGGAAAGACTGAAAGAGACACCGCAGCTAAGGAAGGTGGGAGGACAAGGGCCCAGCAGCCTGATAGCACAGTGACTGGTGTGCCCAAATATCTGAACCTGGGACACTGGAGGACTAGGCCAACACCAGAGAACCGACTCTGAAGAGGTGACCGGGGATTCCAGGTCCTAATCACGAGACACATCGGTGTGGGGCAGGTGCTTTATGACCTACAGCCTAACTTTCCACCATGGACTAGGGACACAAACGTCATACTAGGACTGGTGACCCTGACTGCAAGGGAAATATGTTCACCCGTGATTCCGCGACGACTAGACCGAACCCATGGGTGAGGTACTACGTTAATACTGAGAGAAGGGCCTGAAAGGACTTTGAGGGAGCAACACAGAAACATTACCTGAGCTGCACAGTTTGAGTAACCCGGAGCAGAGCTAAAATGTAAATTGTGTGACCTGTAACTGGAAAGAACTGTAAACTGTGAACTGTTGTCCTGGAAAGACCTAAAGTAAAGTACCCAGTAAGCTCATACTTGCCTGAGACAGTTTACTTGCTGCGACACAGAAAAATCGGACCTGAGCAGCCACAGCCTGTCAGCCCTGCACACTGGCTAGAGGAGCTGCAGCTTGGAAGTAAGTGACTTGTACCCAGCACGACCCCTCACAAAGCCCCATCTATTATCACTCCTCCTGCCCTGGGGACCCTCAGCCCTACCCGAGGAGGGCTTACCATCCATGCTGCCCCAAGTCACTGTCCCCAGCTGGAATATGGCAGGGGTGGTTCTACTAACCACATACCCCGGGTGGCGTCACAACAAATTCCCTATAAATAACGCCTTTTTGGACTGATCCCAGGCCACGGGACCGGGTCACGAATACCGTGATACCCCAGAGAGACAGCATAGGCCAGGCTCCCAAGTACTCCACAGCCTAGGGACGCATCAATAATATAGTATCAGTTAGTGTAGTATGAAAGAGAACAGGGGAGGGTAGAAAAGGGGGAAAAAATGAGGTGAAGGAGAGAAGGAAAAGGCATGATGGGGAGAAAATAAGTGAGGACAAATGAAGGTGCAAAACTATACTGTAGGTGCCAAGTGCAAATGCCGAACTTGCACTGTCGTATTAATGATTCTTTGGGAAAACAACAAGAGAGTTAGATAGAGATGAACAGAAGTGGGGAGCGAACTTTGCTCAAACATTTTCGCCAATTTCAAATTTGGCATGACCGTGGCCAATTTGGGAACATGAACGCTTTCCCCAAAAGTCGGCAAACGTGGCTTTGTTCTGGAAAAAGTTTGAAAGTTAAAATGGCCTTAAAACTTTACCTGTTTATTTGGGGCCAAAACACTCACCGGATGAGCCGCTGGCTGGGGACAATACCTAACCTAAGGTTAGCTGTGCTGCCAGCCATCGGGTCTAACTGCAAGGTGTTAATTTTGGAAACAGTGCCAGATGTGGCAGCAGCTGGGAAGTTCAGGAAGCTTACAATGTCCTTAAAATTTCCATTTAAGAGAGCTTAATAATTTTTTAGGGATTTTTTTTAGATTTTTTTTATTTTATTTATTTTTATTATTTTTTGGGGATAGCAAACCTTTATTATTGCAGAGAGTCAGCAGCATGCGAGGCCATCTGTTCTATACTTATGTGATAGCAATTAATATAAAAAGAACATATGGCCATTATATGCTTCACATGCATGATCTTATAGGTCTGTTCGCACTGATGAAACACCATAGTATGGATATTGCTTCTTGAAAATGTGCAATCACTATTTAATGCCATAATAAGAATCCATAAAGCTTTACATACATTTGCAACACTGTTCCCATTGAGGCGCACATTTCATGCCAAACATTTACAATACAGACTTTTGGCAAGTGCACAACTGTGTTATATGTATAATTTATATTACAGTGGGCCTTGCACTTCTGCAGTGCCCACTAGATTTATTCAGCATTCCAGATGAATTGATGGTGAATGGTGATCTGAATAAACATATTTGTTTCCATTTTCAGTGTCTCCTACAAAGATGTCACGCTTCAATGACTGCACCTAACCACATACCACAACACATGTGTTATATCTTGTGGCCTGGGGAAATAGATTTGTAACAGTGACATTAGTTCTGCAGTGCATCTCGTAGAGGGGTTAATTAGGAACCAAGCATTAAGCAACAAGAGTGTGCAAACTCCGGTACTGATTGCTCAAGTCTGAATCCTGTCACTCAATAGAAGAGGTGTGCCCCTTAGGCAAAGCAAACACACAAACCCACAGAACTGTGCCAGGGTCTTCCCGCAATCTTACCTGTGCATTTCCAGTACCATGCAGGTACACTGTCTGCTACTACAGTTCAACCTGGTACTGTGACGGCATTACACAGTACTTTGGAGATGGATCAACCTGCAAGGCATTAATGACCTGGACACGGATGATGTCATCTTCCTAACCACCCCAGGGGCAGAAGGTGGGTCGGACTCGGCAGAACCAGACCCAGAGCGGCATGGAGAGGAGATGGAGATATATGTCACCTGGAGCTCCACCGCACTACCCACTTTGAGCCTCATCTGCAATAAGGTTCGGATCCAATACTGGGCTCTGATGCCAGACGCGGACCCGAGCAGTTAGTCACAGCAGTCAGGTGACACTTTCCCTATGTTATCCAGCACCGGAAGCACCACATGTCAGACTGTACATGATTTTGCGGCATGTTTGGCTAGATTCTACCTGCAGCCTGTGTCGCAGCTACTGGATCGCATTCCCCAATACCACCAGGACCATTATGAGGAGGCTGAGGATGAGGTAGAGAAGGCAGAAGGGCCTGTTTCCCAGCCGTGTGGATCACCCTCACCAAGTCCAGAGGCATTCAACTGGGACAATACCAAGTGGGGACCCCTTCAAGCAACTATCTGACAAGGAATCAACCACCCCATCCTCCTGTGTCCCATGTTGAGGATATTCCACATGCAGATGCATTCGCCCAGAACTGGTTGCATGGGCCTAAGGCTAATGACTTCCTCAATCAATACACCCAAGGCAACGTCGTGGTTTAACAGCAGGACAAGGGTTCATAGTGAAACATGGCACTAAGCATGGGTGCTTCTTTAACGGTTCCACCCTGCTGCGTTACAATTTTCCGCAAAGACTACATGCAATGTATACATGGCATTGTATAGTAATATTACACCTTACACGACTTATTACATGGTGTAAATTTATGACAACAAGCGATAATTTCTAAGCAAATTGAAAGATTTGGTTCTACGAGCATCGTTATTAACGTTATGATAACTGCCAGTTATTACACACTTTTTGCCCCATCTCATAAGGGCTTTAGTTCACATGCCCAGTAATCATCTATTGTAAAAAATAAAATCCAATTTGCGCCATACTGTGTTAACAATAATTACCCTCGGTATATTTTTGTATTGCTCACCTTAACCAGTTGTGCTGTCCGCACAACTTGATAAAATTGCACACTTGCGAGGTCTTTGAAATAATGAATTTCACTCTTCTGGAATAATGTGAACAAATGGCGTCTTCAACGATTTCCTCGGAGGCCAAGGATCACGTGACAGCTCAGGAGGATTATCTAAATAACGAAGGCCAGGTCCTGTAGCCCAGAGCAGCTCCACATCCCCCTCCCCGTAGGGAGGATATGTAAGGTAATGAAGAAAGGATAGAGTATGTGGTAAGCGCTAGGGAATAATTTCTCAAGTCTTGAGAAAGACGCACACTGCGTTGAAATGCATCGTGGTTAATGGACCCGCGTGTTGTACACATTTTCATTAAAGCCTAAAGGTAATTTACTACTGGCCGTGGAGCTGTAATTATTCCCTAGCGCTTACCACATACTCTATCCTTTCTTCATTACCAGTAATCATCTATTAGAATGGAATCAACAGAAAAATGTGGGAAAAAAGTTGTGCATACACAAATTTTATGTCAATTTTTAAATAATTGATGTTAGCTGGATACGTTTTTTTAACATTGGAGTCTATTGAAAATGGATCTGTGGAGCCCACTGGGACGGGGTACTCGGTGCCGGACCGGGTCACTGCTGGGGATGTCACGGAGGTCCTGGTCCGGACCGTGTCCCAGGCCCACACAAGTAAAAAAGGAATATGTACAATGGATTAAAATCTGTCGTGATGCCACCCACGGTGTGTGGTCAGTAATGGGACCACCGCTGCTGCAGAACCTCCGAGGATGATGTTAGGCAGCTGTAGATGGAATAGCTCTCCGCAGGTAGAGCTGGGTTCCCCGGAGCAGTGATAGTTAAAGTGTATGATGGAGGGTTGTAATAGGTGTAGTTCACTTACTTTCCTGCTGCTGCAGCCTTCTTCCAGCCAGTGTACAGAGCTGACAGGCTGTGGCTCTCCAGGTGGGACCTTTCTGCTGTCCTGCTGGAAGAAGTTAGTCACAGGCAAGGGAGCAATGGTATCATAAAGTTCTGTTTGCAGATAATCATACAAGGGAGTCAGAAGCAGGGTTCACTGGGTTTACTGTGCAGTTCTCTCAGTACAACAGTTCCAGTTACAGTTCAGTTCTTACACGGGTTACAGACTTTCCCCTCCGGGTTCCTATAAGCTCCCTGCAGCCAGGTTGTTACTCTGTGACCCCTCACTCTATCGTCCTTTCCACGCTTTGTTCTCTGTCTCCGTGTGTGTCTTCGGACAGTGTAGCGGTAGCTCGGACCCCTGTGGGTCCTCGTGGTCGCCACTGAGCTGTCTGTCCTTTAGGTGGCAACACCAACCTAGAATTGGAGCTCCCCGTCGGTGAATCTGGGGATACCGGATACATCTTCGGTCCCTGTCGGAGCCAACTCTCTGCACTCTGCCTAGCCTCCAATAGTCCTCTCCCGCAAGGCACTATCAGGCTCCCTCCTGACCTGTGTGACTCTGGTTTCAATATCGAAGGCTACTCCGCTGGGAGATGGTCAGGGCTGCCGTGTTCCTAGGACCCAGTGCTGCTGGTCCTCTCTTTCCTCACACTCATGGGGTGCTGGCTATGGCTGTGCTTTCTCTCCATGGTTTCACTGGCACTTTGGATTCTGCATCCCATCAGCCCCACTCCTCCAGAATGTGTGCTTTCGTCTTTCTGCTCGTCACCCTCTGGCCTACTCTGGTCTTTTCAGCTCGGTCTGTGCTTCTCAGTCTACTGCTGGTCTTTGCTGGTCGGTACTGCTCAGCCTACTGACCCCTTCCTCTTCTTCTTCCTCTATTTCTACCTTCTGTCACCTGATCTACAAGCTGTCCCACCCACTGTCCTCAACCCACCACCCCTAGCCCGCCTACAGTTCCAGGCTCCGGGTTGGGTGCTGATTCCTAGTGGTGTGTGGGATGTCTGTGAGGGTGTTTGTGGTGCAAACTGTCTTCCTTCCTAGCTGGCTGCAGTACCCTATGTGGCCTCCTGGTCGCAGGGGCGCCACAGATCCATTAACAGATTGCTACTTAGCCATCTGTTTTTATTTCATTTGTAAAGAATCTGTTGTTTGCTTACTGGATCAGTTTAAAATGGAAGATAAATACCAATAGTACACTTCGTACACACGCAGCTCTGCTCGATATACTTCATACATACACGGCTCCGCTTCGTACACCTTGTACACACGCAGCTCCACTCCGTACACCTCATACACACGCGGCTTCGCTCCGTACACCTCGTACACACACGGCTCTGCTCCGTACACCTCGTACACACGCGGCTCCGCTAGTACACCTTGTACACACTCGGCTCCGCTCCGTACACCTCGCACACACGCGGCTCCGCTAGTACACCTTGTACACACTCGGCTCCGCTCCGTACACCTCGTACACATGCGGCTCCGCTCCGTACACCTCGTACACACGCAGCTCCACTCCGTACTCATTGTACACACGTGGCTCCACACACCTCATACACACACGGCTCTGCTCCTTACACCTCGTACACACGCGGCTCCACTTCGTACTCATTGTACACACATGGCTCCACTCAGTACACCTCATACACACGCGGCTCCGCTCCGTACACCTCGTACACACACGGCTCCGCTCCGTACACCTTGTACACACGCGGCTCCGCTCCATCCACACTGTAAATCCCTCCTGACCCCACACATAACCTTCATCTCATCCAGCACCATGAAAACCAGAGGAGCTGATCATGTGACCCCTGACTCCTCCCCTCCCTGTGACATCATCACAGGTCCTGTAAGCACAGAGCAGCCATATATGTAGTGTGTGGCTCTGCAGGTGGAGGTATGTGACAATTCCCATTACGGGGTGTAGGCCTTATTGATATTATATAATGAACTGATAACTTTTAATATCATATCTTTGGTGACAAGAAGGCAGGCAGCAGCTCCTCTATTATTTCTAGTATTAAATATGCAATTACTGTGATTACAATTATATACAGGGAATATGTGTTGTACCATTTTTCCACAATAATAGCACGTTATTTGGGAAGAAATATTGCTTTTATGTCATCAATCTCCATGTTTGTTAGTTATTTTTTTCTGGCTTCCATGGCAGCAGTCAACGACCTGTGATCATGCAGCGAGATGCAGATGCAACATTCAACCAATTGGATGAGACGTTCCCTATAGAGCGGCATCTAAGGAGTTAAAACAAGTTGTGTAATTGGCATGATGTAATAGTTGCGAAAATGAGCAAACCTCATCTACAGGGCACTACGGAGTCTTTATGATGTTACATCGTCATCTTCTCCCCATTCAGGTCCCTACAATATCGCATCCTCTCACATCTTCTATATAAGAGAATTCTCCTGATTGACCATCAAGGATGGATAAGGACAAGATGGCGGAGAGGATCTTCCACCTCACCCTAGAGATCCTCTTCCTTGTTACTGGAGAGGTGAGAGATTGTGATGACAATGTCACATGACATCATTCTTATCTATGGACAGAATAACAGATGACAGAACTGGAGAGGTGAGGACTCTGGAAATGTCTGGAGACTGGAGATTTATTAATGTGTCTCTCCATAACCAGGATTACACAGTAGTGAAGAGCTCTAGTGATCTGTGCTGTCAGGACCCTGTGTCTGAGGGAAGACCCCTGAGCCCAATCACGGGGCCTCCACCTCACCCCCTGATACATGAGGACATCAATGACCAGAAGATCCTAGAACTCACCTACAAGATGATTGAGCTGCTGACTGGAGAGGTGACACTGCTGGGAATGCTGCTGCTGCTGGGACATTATACAGTAACGCTATGAAGGGATCGGGGGATGATGGTATCATTGTATGTGTCAGGTTCCTATAAGGTGTCAGGACGTCACCGTCTATTTCTCCATGGAGGAGTGGGAGTATTTAGAAGGACACAAAGATCTGTACAAGGACATAGTCATGATGGAGGATCCCCAGCCCCTCACATCAGCAGGTAATAGACAGGACTAAATACACACGGCCTATAATGATCTGTATGTAAAGAATGAATTCAGTCCCTGTATGTGTCTCCTCCAGGTCTATCCAGTAAGAGGACAACACCAGAGAGATGTCCCCGTCCTCTTCTCCCACAGGACTGTAAACAAGAAGATCCCGATGTTCCTCCGGATGATCAGGTAGATGGAGAGAAGGTGTGATGAGATCTCCCTATGATGTGTAGACGGCTGTGAAGGTCTTGTACTCAGTCTTGTTTTATCCTCCAGTATTCTATATTTTATACTTGTGTAATGAGAACGGTGGAGATGGCAGGATTACAGCTGATCATAGATGGGACTTCTCCATCTGTTTGTGAATGTGTACATATGTATGTAAGCCGTATTGTGCAAACAATTTCGGCAGAAAAAATGTTGCAGAATAAGTAGAGTGAGCTACGGCGCAGGTGCCAGATGTTGCAGAGGGGCCAGCTTGAATATGTAGTTCCACTGGCAACTGTCATGGTAGCTGAAGTGAGTTGCTGGAGCCCTAAACACTTCCCTTGTGTCTACAACAATTGTCAAAGCAGGAGTACTTATGGTATGTGCACACTGGCCGGGGTTAGGGTCGGTTTAGCTGTGTAAACCGCCGGTCGGTTTACATAAACTTCATGTAAATTTATGTTAATCCAAACCGGCGTTTGGATTAACATTAAAACCTATGTAAACCGACACCCGGTGTCCACACACCGGCGGTTTACACATGCTCATCCGTTGCTAACCCGCTGGGTTCCCAGCGGGTTAGCAACGAATGAGCATGTTCTATAAACCGGCCGGTTCTGCAGCGGCTGCAAGCAGAATCATGTACTGCTTCCAGCCGCCGAAACACCGCCGGCGCTAACCCGCTGTGCACCCGCCCGGCACCCGCCCGTCACCCGCTGCACATACCCGCCAGGATGCCGGTGGACGGCTCCGGAGCTTCCTGGCGGGTCCGCCCAGCCGCCGCCGACACAAACCCGCCCACCAGTGTGCACCTAGCCTTATCGTGATGGTATATGACCTCCCCCTAACCCCGGGGGTTCTTCTGTGTTGGTGATGTCTGGATGCAGGTGTTGTATATGACCCCCGGGTGCATTCCTGTTGTGGTCATGTCTGGGTGTAGGTGTTGTAGTGCCTGTGATGTTCGTACAATTATAGGCAGCCGGACACACAGGTGAACTTGAAAATATAACACTTTACATAAGGGAATTATATGATACAGTCTGTCAAAGACAAAGTGTCTGTGGTTCACCGTATAGGATACACTTGATATTTTGCGTATGGAAGATGGTGTTTTCTCCTCATGAACCAAGCAAATTTACAGCCTCTCAGGTGGCTGGAGCACAATTCTCTTCACTTGATACAGGAGGTAATATTATGCACAGTCCAGGTAATACTACGCTGATTGAGGGACCTTCACAGGTCGGTTCTCTGTGGCAGGGCCGGCTCCAAGTTTTTGTGGGCCCCGGGCAAAACAATCACAGTGGGCCCTTTTAACACATACCACGATTCATAAATATAATATAGAAGCTGCGGGCTATGTATATATAATATAGAGGCTCCTGGGTGGGCTCAATATATAATATTGAGGCTGTTCCAGGCTGCATATATAATAAAGGCTTCTGGGCTGTATACATAATATGGAGACTGCGGAGCTGTGTAAATAGTATAGAGGCTGCTGCTGGACTGTATATATAATATAGCGGCTGCGAGCTGTATATATTTGGAGGCTGTGCTGGGCTGTATATACATAATAAAGAGGTTCTGAGCTGTGTATAATATTTGGAGGCTGCTGCTGGGCTGAATATATTATTTGGAGGCTCTGCTGTATATATTATGTGGAGGCTGTGTTGGGCCCTGCTCTGTGGTGATGGGGTATGGCGCTACTCAGGATTTTGTCACTACCATTCCCTATTGCAGGGGTCGGAGTTTGTGGTATGGAAGTCGCATTGCTCTGGTTCTGGCTGAAAGCCAATATAAACCAGCATGGAGGAGACACCTGTTCAGCCTTATCACTCCTGGCTGTATGAAGCTTCATTCCTGTGTGGAGGCAATTAAAGTGAGAGAATGACATCCCTCAGCGAGGACTGGGATAGACATTCTGGGAGCAGTAGTGCTTCCTCCGTCTCTCCTGACTAGACTGACTAAACCTGTTTGATCCACTTCCAGGAAGTGTGAGAGGCCTGAGGTAACTGCTCCTCCCACCATTGCTATGTGTGAGAGGCCTGAGGTAGAGGCTCCTCCCACCATTGCTATGTGTGAGAGGCCTGAGGTAGAGGCTCCTCCCACCATTGCTATGTGTGAGAGGCCTGAGGTAGAGGCTCCTCCCACCATTGCTATGTGTGAGAGGCCTGAGGTAGAGACTCCTCCCACCATTGTTATGTGTGAGAGGCCTGAGGTAGAGGCTTCTCCCACCATTGCTATGTGTGAGAGGTCTGAGGTAGAGACTCCTCCCACCATTGCTATGTGTGAGGCCTGAGGTAGAGACTCCTCCCACCATTGCTATGTGTGAGGCCTGAGGTAGAGGCTTCTCCCACCATTGCTATGTGTGAGAGGTCTGAGGTAGAGACTCCTCCCACCATTGCTATGTGTGAGGCCTGAGGTAGAGACTCCTCCCACCATTGCTATGTGTGAGGCCTGAGGTAGAGGCTCCTCCCACCATTGCTAGGTGTGAGAGGTCTGAGATAGAGGCGCCTCCCACCATTGCTATGTGTGAGAGTCCTGAGGTAGAGGCTCCTCCCACCATTGCTATGTGTGAGAGGCCTGAGGTAGAGGCTCCTCCCACCATTGCTATGTGTGAGAGGCCTGAGGTAGAGGCTCCTCCCACCATTGCTATGTGTGAGAGGCCTGAGGTAGAGGCTCCTCCCACCATTGCTATGTGTGAGAGGCCTGAGGTAGAGACTCCTCCCACCATTGTTATGTGTGAGAGGCCTGAGGTAGAGGCTTCTCCCACCATTGCTATGTGTGAGAGGTCTGAGGTAGAGACTCCTCCCACCATTGCTATGTGTGAGGCCTGAGGTAGAGACTCCTCCCACCATTGCTATGTGTGAGGCCTGAGGTAGAGGCTCCTCCCACCATTGCTAGGTGTGAGATGTCTGAGATAGAGGCGCCTCCCACCATTGCTATGTGTGAGAGGCCTGAGGTAGAGGCTCCTCCCACCATTGCTATGTGTGAGAGGTCTGAGGTAGAGACTCCTCCCACCATTGCTATGTGTGAGAGGCCTGAGATAGAGGCGCCTCCCACCATTGCTATGTGTGAGAGGCCTGAGGTAGAGGCTCCTCCCACCATTGCTATGTGTGAGAGGCCTGAGGTAGAGACTCCTCCCACCATTGCTATGTGTGAGAGGCCTGAGGTAAATTTTCCTCCCACCATTGCTATGTGTGAGAGGCCTGAGGTAGAGACTCCTCCCACCATTGCTAGGTGTGAGAGGTCTGAGGTAGAGACTCCTCCCACCATTGCTAGGTGTGAGAGGTCTGAGATAGAGGCGCCTCCCACCATTGCTATGTGTGAGAGGCCTGAGGTAGAGGCTCCTCCCACCATTGCTATGTGTGAGAGGCCTGAGGTAGAGGCTCCTCCCACCATTGCTATGTGTGAGAGGCCTGAGGTAGAGACTCCTCCCACCATTGCTATATGTGAGAGGCCTGAGGTAGAGGCTCCTCCCACCATTGCTATGTGTGAGAGGCCTGAGGTAGAGGCTCCTCCCACCGTTCCTATGTGTGAGAGGCCTGAGGTAGAGGCTCCTCCCACCATTGCTATGTGTGAGAGGCCTGAGGTAGAGGCTCCTCCCACCATTGCTATGTGTGAGAGGCCTGAGGTAGAGGCTCCTCCCACCATTGCTATGGCAGCTAGTTATGAGAATGATATAACTGTCATACACACATTGACCATTAGATGGCAACAGAGTACAATGCAGAATGTACATTTATCAGTCCTCACATCACAACATATATGACAGATTTCCTAATTTACAGTGCCGGAAGTATTTCTGGCACACTGGAACAAATCTACTGCCACACAACAGCTGTGTCACTCAATAGCAGTAGAACAGATACTGGTGTACCACAAACTTTCTCTTAAGATAAGCTGTTCTCAGCGAATGGTTGGAGGTGGGGCCTTGTGCAAATGACAAAGTTACGATTACAGAAGAAATAACTGCATATTGTTGAGCTAGTGTCTCTAGGCATTTAAGGTAAATGTCCATAACTAGGAAAATGGCATTATAGTAATATAAACATCAGCATAAAAAACATCTTTTGCAATAAATATAATACTGTTACACTAACTAGAAAAACACGTTAATCTGGTAAATCTGAGTAGGAAAATTCCAACAGGGCATATCATTAAATAAGATTACCTTATGAGGTACTTGGTCCCTGTACCGAGCAGGTGGGATACCTTTTGTACTCTGCTCGGAGCATCTTAATGATACTGTCAATTGACTGGAGAGCAGTTCAGGTTCTGTGGTTTCTGCAGGTGGAAGAATAGTTCTCAGTTGAGGTCGGAGTGAACTGGTGATAGCCAGGAAGCACAAATTGTGGAGCAAAGACAGGTCCAGCGAGGCTCGGCAGTCTCTCTGATGAATCCAGAGGATTTTTGTGTTCCAATCAACGGTGGCTCGGGTGGTGGAGACTCAGGAATTCTTCCTTCAGACAAAGTTTTATTCGGTTCGTGTGTACCGTCTGTACCAACCTAAGCTTGGATATCTCATACACACCAGATGATGGAAAGGGTATAGCGGTTGTTGTGTACGGTTCAACTACTCAAAGTGGATCTAATTTTCCAGTCAAATGGTTGTTTCGGAAACAGACTGTCCCCAATTTGTAAGGGCTTGGCACGGGTATATTGGCTATAGTCTTCCTGTTGTCTTCTTTGTGCGTCTTCCATGTGACAATCGACTATCTCCTTGGCTTCTGCCATGCGCCTGCAGTATTCGATCACCCAATCCATCTGTGGAAAAGGGTTCATAGTGTCAGGTACTTGTACACCTAGAGCCAAGTCTGATGGGAACTGGCCTTATCGGCAGAACACCAAATAAAATGGAGTATGACTAGTTGAACAATGGCTGGTATTATTGTAGATGTGGACAAGATCCTTTAGAAGTGCAGGCCACTCGATTTCCTTAAGGTACCGTCACATGCCACCATATCGCCGGAGATTTGGTTGGCAATTCCAGAATTCGGCGATGTGGAAAACATATTGCCTGTGCGTAGTGGCGTGTGACCCGGAGACTCTATGGCGATAAATCGCCGGTGGAGCGTCGCCTGATCGCCCTGCACTGCAGAGAAATCAGGCATCATCCACAAGGCGATGTCAGCGCATGGTGGCGTGCGACAGGGTGAGGGCGATGTACACAGTGATCGTGAAAGAAATCAAGTACGCGTGCTTGCATGTTGTTTTTTTCGCGTCGCATCTGCGGCGATTGGTGGGTGATCCTGCGTTCCAATTGGCTGGCCGTGTCCGAGGCACCTTATTTGATGACCCGTGTGTTCACGCAAGGCTGACCAATGGAACGCAGTTACGTCCACCAATCGCAGTGATAAGGGTGTGGTGAAACACACTCTAGCGCCCCTAACAAAACAGTATGGTGACATCACTGCTACGATTGTGCCGTGTGACACGGCGATGTGTGAAGGGAAGATCGCTGCCGGGCATCTGTGGGCGATTTCCGTAACGCAGGATCGCCGTAGAACGCAGACGACATCTCTGTGTGACAGGTCGATGGCGATCTGAAAAAAGTTCCCAAAACGTGCTCGCTCACATCAAATTGCCGGCGATATGGAAGAAATATAGCAGTGTGTGACGGTACCTTAAGGGGCAGAAGCAACGGCTCATCAAATGAGCCCCAATAATAGGATTTTACCTTAAAAAAAAATTGTTTTTATAATATTTTTATATGGTTGTTTTCAAGGAGTCAAAACTTTTCTTATTTTATTCTGACTAAAATGATAAAATATAGATTATATTGTGAGATGCAAGTGCTCTATTTAACCATCTGAAGGTGTCTCACAGCAGCTAAGCAGATAATATGGCAAATCCTGTCATGTCATATTACAGAATCCAACATAACATGTTCCCCATTATAGTGTCCCATAATTGTATTAAATGGAATTCTTCATGACTATATTCGTGATTCTCTTCTTATTCAGGCCCCTACAATATCGGATCCTCTCAGTGGAGATTTTCTATATAAGAGATTTCCCCTGATTGACCCATCAAGGATGGATAAGGACAAGATGGCGGAGAGGATCTTCCACCTCACCCTAGAGATCCTCTTCCTTGTTACTGGAGAGGTGAGAGATTGTGATGACAATGTCACATGACATCATTCTTATCTATGGACAGAATAACAGATGACAGAACTGGAGAGGTGAGGACTCTGGAAATGTCTGGAGACTGGAGATTTATTAATGTGTCTCTCCATAACCAGGATTACACAGTAGTGAAGAAGAGCTCTAGAGATCTGTGCTGTCAGGACCCTGTGTCTGAGGGAAGAGCCCTGAGCCCAATCACGGGGCCTCCACCTCACCCCCTGATACATGAGGACATCAATGACCAGAAGATCCTAGAACTCACCTACAAGATGATTGAGCTGCTGACTGGAGAGGTGACACTGCTGGGAATGCTGCTGCTGGGACATTATACAGTAACGCTATGAAGGGATCGGGGAAAGATGACAATGGTATCATTGTATGTGTCAGGTTCCTATAAGGTGTCAGGACGTCATCGTCTATTTCTCCATGGAGGAGTGGGAGTATTTAGAAGGACACAAAGATCTGTACAAGGACATAGTCATGATGGAGGTTCCCCAGCCCCTCACATCACCAGGTAATAGACAGGACTAAATACACACGGCCTATAATGATCTGTATGTAAAGAATGAATTCAGCCCCTGTATGTGTCTCCTCCAGGTCTATCCAGTGAGAGGACAACACCAGAGAGATGTCCCCGTCCTCTTCTCCCACAGGACTGTAAACAAGAAGATCCCGATGTTCCTCCGGATGATCAGGTAGATGGAGAGAAGGTGTGATGAGATCTCCCTATGATGTGTAGACGGCTGTGAAGGTCTTGTGCTCAGTCTTGTTTTATCCTCCAGTATTCTATGTTTTATACTTGTGTAATGAGAACGGTGGAGATGGCAGATTACAGCTGATCATAGATGGGACTTCTCCATCTGTCTGTGACTTTTACAATATTTGTTTCAGGGTGAAGATTTGACTGATATTAATACGACAGAGCTATGTTTGAGTGATGATGAGTGGTGTAAAGTGGAGATCCCTACAGATGATGACCCAGGTGAGTAGTGACCACTAAATACAGAAATATTTTTCTCAGTCACTGGCTGTGGCTGCTTTACCTACGGTGATGTCATCCCATATCACAGTTATGTGGTCACCATTTTGTCTTTAGACCACTTCATGCTCCTGGTCCTGATACGTTCATTGGTGTACATTTATATGAGACCCTGTACTAGGAACCATTCAATATTGAAACTGATAGGCCAGGAAATTAAAAGGCATCTTAAATAACCCTTTTAGCCCCAAGGCTGTTTTCACCTTCCTTACAAGGCCAAATTTTACAGTTCTGGCCACCATACCTTATATGTAAATAACTCATTAATATACAGTGCCTTGTGAAAGTATTTGGCCCCCTTGAACTTGAATTCTGAAATGTGGCAAAAGGTTGAAAAACCTTTTGCCACATTTCAGAATTTCACAATTTCAATTTTATTGTGAAGAATCAACAAGTGGGACACAATCGTGAAGTGGAACGAAATTTATTAGATATTTTAAACTTTTTTAACAAATAAAAAACTGTAAAGTGGGGCATGCAATATTATTTGGCCCCCTTGAGTTAATACTTTGTAGCGCCACCTTTTGCTGCGATTACAGCTGCAAGTCGCTGAAATTCTTGCCCATTCTTCCTTGCAGAACAGCTGGAGCTCAGTGAGGTTGGATGGAGAGCGTTTGTGAACAGCAGTTTTCAGCTCTTCCCACAGATTCTCAATTGGATTCAAGTCTGGACTGTGACTTGGCCATTCTAACACCTGGATACATTTATTTTTGAACCATTCCATTGTAGATGTTGCTTTTTTGTTGGGATCATTGTCTTCTTGGAAGATAAATCTCCGTCCCAGTCTCAGGTCTTTTGCAGACTCCAACACGTTTTCTTCCAGAATGGTCCTGTATTTGGCTCCGTCCATCTTCCCATCAATTTTAACCAGCTTCCCTGTCCCTGCTGAAGAAAAGCAGGCCCAAACCATGATGCTGCCACCACCATGTTTGACAGTGGGGATGGTGTTTTGAGGGTGATGAGTTTTGTTGATTTTACGGCAAACATAGATTTTGGTTTCATCTGACCAGAGCACCTTATTCCACATGTTTGGTGTCTCCCAGGTCGCTTGTGGCAAACTTCAAACAAGTGTTTTTATGGATATCTTTGAGAAATGGCTTTCTTCTTGCCACTCTTCCATAAAGGCCAGATTTGTGCAGTGTACGACTGATTGTTGTCCTATGGACAGACTCTCCCACCTCAGCTGTAGATCTCTGCAGTTCATCCAGAGTGATCATGGGCCTTTTGGCTGCATCTCTGATCAGTCTTCTTATTCGAGATGAAAGTTTAGAAAGACGGCCGGGTCTTGGTAGATTAGCAGTGGTCTAATTCTCCATCCATTTCAATATGATCACTTGCACAGCGCTCCTTGAGATGTTTAAAACTTGGGAAATCTTTTTGTATCCAAATCCAGATTTAAACTTTGCCACAACAGTATCTCGGACCTGCCTGGTGTGTTCCTTGGTCTTCATGATGCTCTCTGCACTTGAAACAGAACCCTGAAGGCCACTTCACACACACAGATATCTGAGTCCAATATCTGAACAGATCTCTGGTTGCAGTGAAATCATGAATACATTGCTCCATTTGTATACAGCCACAAAATGGAGCAATGTGTCCATGATTTCACTGCAACCAGAGATCTGTTCAGTTATTGGACTCGGATATCAGTGTGTGTGAAGTGGCCTTCAGACTATCACAGAGCAGGTGCATTTATACGGAGACTTCATTAAACACAGGTGGATTCTATTTATCATTATAAGTCATTTAGGACAACATTGGATCATTCAGAGATCCTCACTGAACTTCTGGAGTGAGTTTGCTGAACTGAAAGTAAAGGGGCCGAATAATATTGCACGCCCCACTTTTCAGTCTTTTATTTATTAAAAAAGTGTAAAATATCCAGTAAATTTCGTTCCACTTCATGATTGTGTCCCACTTGTTGTTGATTCTTTATCAAAAAAATTATAATTTATATCTTTATGTTTGAAGCCTGAAATGTGGCAAAAGGTTGAAAAGTTCAAGGGGGCCGAATACTTTCACAAGGCACTGTATTTGAGTTCATCTGAAAAAGGTTTTTCAGCATATGTTGTACTTCATATTAGTGGTATATTTTGGTTGATTTGCGTTTTTTTTTTTTTTTATTTCAATAATTTTTTATTGTGAAGTATATAGCAGTTACAAGGATAATAGATTAACATCATCTACATCTTAATAACTTCTGTGTGAACAATATCCGTCAATTATTTCCAAGTTCGTGTTAATCACACATCGAGTCTAACATATATGAATTTTTTCCAAAAATAACAATATATGAATCGGATAAGTAAAGGGGACAATGGGAAGGGAAAAAAGGAAGGGACATGAGTTTTTATATACAAAAGTGAGTGAGTAGACTTCTGTGGAGAAATTCAAAGTAGATTGTATATGTTTAAGAGTATTAACTGTACCACCGAGTGGGTTACCTAATCATGTTGAGACCTGCACCACATTATGTTGAGAGGACACCCAAGCGTCCCACCAAGACAATGATTTGCGTTTTTTTGACATTTGGACATTTTGCAACTTTCAAACTGTACATTTTTATGCTCTTAAACCAGATAGTTATGCCACTGAAAATAGATATCACATACATTGTTCCCATTGTCTACTCTACATCAGAATCATTTTTCAAAAATATCATTTTTTTTGTTAGGAAGTTACAAGGGTTCAGTAACAATTTTTTCATTTTTCCGACAAAATTTACAGAACCAGTATTTATAGGGACCACATCACATTTGATCACATCAGAGACTGGCACATTCTCCTGTGACAGTAAAATATGCAGGACCTGTACCCACATTTTACCAACAAACACAGTAAACATACCCAACACAAATCAGGACTATAACTTTACTTTTCATGTACATCCTCCAATGTGGTATACATGATACAATGCACAAGGTGCTCTACAAGAACATATATTGCGTCAACTAAGCAAAAACTACAAACGAGGACCGCACTCCTCATAGTATAAACATATTGAGGGAGTTTGCTTCATTTTTAAGTGCTTTACAGGAAATGACACAAAGTGAAATGCAAAAATGAACAATTCTGTTTTCAGTAAAATGATGTAGCCCAAATATTTTTAATTTTCACAAAGAGTAAGAAAGGAAAGTAGGCACCACAATTTATTCTGCAGTTTCTCCTGAAAATGACAATACCCTTACTATCTAAGATAGGGGTGAGAATGCGCAAAATAGGGTCTTATCCTTAGGAGACAGGTTTTAAATGGTGAAATCTAGGAACTGCTCACCTGATAAGGTTGTGTAGCACACAACCGGCGTGATCGCTCAGAACAATACAGCTGCTGCCAGGACCGTACCTCCACAGGTCACTGTGGTCACGATAAGCTTTTTCAGGACAAAGTACCTCGTGGTCCGAGCTGCTGTGTTCATATGATAGAAAAACCAGTTGCAGCGGTATGTCTGGGTAGAGTGGTAGCTGTTTATTTTCCGACGCGTTTCGGAGTCGTATCCCAAACTCCTTCCTCAGGGAACAGTTGTCTCCGAAACGCATCGGAAAATGTCCTGAAAAAGAATACCCTTACTATGGTTGTACACGTCTGTTTAGGTGTATGACAGGGCTCAGAAGGGAAGGAGCACCTTTTCAATACTGGACAACATTTTTCTGGAATAGTTTGTGAGCGCCAGACCCTTAACATGCCAGAATGGCAGAGAACCAAAATAGAAGATTTAAATTTTAATTATAATTGTAAAAATGATGCCCCTCAGTGAATTTATTTATATGCATAGTGATCATTTTGATTCTTTAGGCAATTTTAATTAGTATTAGCATGAGTTTGCCTATAAAAAAATGTCAAATATGCCATTTAAGTGCCGAATACATTATGCTGGGTTTGTGCTTTTGGAGATTTAAATCTAATTGTGTTCTTTGCTATACAGCAGTGCCATATACTGTATGTAGATGCTAATTGTGGTTTGGACACAGGCATGGCTTAAAAGGATAGGGACATTTGGCTTTGTGAGTGAATTTTGCTAGATTCGGTTTTCGAAGTCTTGTCTGTTTGCTCTACACATTATTTTTTATGGTTATTTTACTCCACTGTTTAAAGAGGCAGAATGAACAAAACGAAATGAACATTGTGCTCTTGTGGTTCGTGCTGAAGTCTACTATTAGATTGTGCACTGTTTTTGTCTTACTGAATTTGGCAACAGAAATTTGCATTTTTATGTATATTTTATATAGAAATCTTGTAAACATATAAATGTAACAATTATTTTAATTAAAAATAAATATTTGTTTTTATTTTTGACAGATGACTATTCCGGGAGATCAGAGGGAAATCCAATATCTTCAATATTTAAGTCACGTGACCTTGATATGAAAAATAATACAATAGAAGTGTATCCCATTATCCCAGATATGCCATCATCTCTTTACAACAAAGATCTATCATCGGATTCTTTTAAACAGATTCTATCTTCTGATTCATCACAGAGTAAACAAGATCACAATAAGGGTGTTGAATTTGAAAGTGTTCTTACTCGAAAGAAGGCAACTTTATCTTCTGACTATGGAGAAAAAGAATCTCTCAACATGTCTTTTACGGCACATCAAAAAATCCACACAGAAAAGAAAAGATTTTCATGTTCAGAATGTGGAAAATGTCTTGCAGATAAACGAAGTCTTGTTAAACACCAGAAAATCCATACAGGAGAGAAGCCATATTCATGTTCAGAATGTGATAAATGTTTCACAGTGAAATCAAGTCTTTTTAACCATGAGAAAATTCATACAGGTGAGATGGCATATTCATGTTCAGAATGTGGGAAATTGTTTAACAAGAAATCAAATCTTGTTAGACACCAGAAAATTCATACAGGGGAGAAGCTTTTTTCATGTTCAGAATGTGGGAAATGTTTTCGAGAGATATCACATCTTGTTAGACACCAGAGAAGTCACACAAGGGAAAAGCCTTTTTCGTGTTCAATATGTGGGAAATGTTTTGCAGACAAGTCAAATCTTAATATACATGAGGTTGTTCACACTGGGAATAAGCCATATTCATGCTCAGAATGTGGGAAATGTTTTACTCATAAACCATTTTTAGTAGCACATGAGAGAACTCACACAGGGGAGAAGCCATTTTCATGTTCAGAATGTGAAAAATGTTTTCGAGAGCTATCACATCTTGTTAAACATCAGAGAAGTCACACAGGGGAGAAGCCATATTCATGCTCGGAATGCGAAAAATGTTTTCCAGACAAATCATATCTTATCATACATCAGAGAGTTCACACTGGGCATAAGCCATATTTATGTTCAGAATGTGGGAAATGTTTTACTCATAAATCATTTTTAGTTGCACATGAGAAAACTCATATAGAGGACAAGCCATTTTCATGTTCAGAATGTGGGAAATGTTTTCGAGAGATATCATACCTTGTTAAACATCAGAGAATTCATACAGGGGAGAAAGCATATTCATGTTCAGAATGTGGAAAAAATTTTAAAGAGAAATCAAGTCTTATTAAACACCTGAGGATTCACACAGGGGAAAAACCATTTTCATGCTCAGAATGTGGGAAATGTTTTGCAGACAGATCAAATCTTATTACACATCAGAAAATTCATAAAGGTAATAAACCATATTCCTGTTTAAATTGTGGGAAATGTTTTACTCATAAATCATTTTTAGTGGCACATGAGAGAACTCACACAGGGGAGAAGCCATTTTCATGTTCAGAATGTGGAAAATGTTTTTCACAGAAAATAAATCTTGTTGGACATCAGAGAATTCACACAGGGGAGAAGCCATATTCATGTTCAGAATGTGGGAAATGTTTCACCCAGTATTCAGAACTTTATAATCATAAGAAAATTCACACAGAGAAAAAAATCAATATAATAACTATAGAGTAAGAATTTTTTTTCTTGAAAATCATATATAGTTGACCACCAAAATACATTAACGGGGAGAAATCATGTGTTATTGACAAATTGCATAAGGAAATAAATAACGGTTAAAGTAAAAATAAGAAAAAGAAAGCAATGTAAAACTTATATTTGAGGTTAATAATGGACATCTGTTACCTGAAATGCAAATAAAAAAGAGTATTCCACATGTACTGTATATTTCATGTTGTATACTTACTATATGGAGAAAAGTATTGCAACATTATTTTCTTACAATAACCAGTTTAAGGAAACCATACCAAAACCTATATAAGAGCATATAAAATGTGCACATGACATCTGTAGAACATACAAAATAGTTTGAATATCCTTTTAATCCCTTCCCTCTGCAGATAATTTTCTATTTTGTGCTTTTTTTTTTTCTTTGCCCAATACTTCCAAGAGGCATAACTTTATTTATTTATTTTTTTGCGCCACCAATTGTAGTTTTATCATTTAATGTACTGAAAGATGAGAAACAAAATTCCAAGATTTTGTGAAATTGGAAACAAAATGCAATTCCGCTATGATTTTTAGTGTTTTCACTGCAAATATTCTTTGGAAAAACTACTCTTGACACATGATTCTACAGCTCAGAAACTCAATGCCAAGTTGCATAGATTTTTTATTTTTATATGTGAAGATAAAAACTTCAAATTTATAAAGAAAAAAAAAATGGGTTTGTGTTGCTATTTTCTGAAACTTCTAAAAAATTAGCTGGGTGAAGACCTGTTTTTTTGTGTGACAAGATGATGATTTTATCGTTGCCATTTCTGGCTGTATACAATGCTTTGATCTTTTTTATTTAATTTTTTTACTCAAGAATAGGAACTAAAAATCCACATTTCTGGTGTTTTTTTTAGTCTCTCCTTATTATGCAATTACTATTTGACTTGTTTTATATGTTGATTGTGGCCAGATTTAATTTTTTTAAAATATTTTTTTCTAAAGCTTTTATATAATTTTTACTTGAACTTTTTAGCCTCTACAAGGGACTTAAAGAGGACCTGTCACCAAACCAGGCATAGTGGTCTAATTACAGCACTGGATGCAGCATGTCTACTGCATCCAGGCAAGGGGTCCCCCAGCACTTGACCCGCCCCGTACCCTGAGTAAATACACTTAGAAAACTTACATCCTGCAGCCAGAAAGGAGGCGGCTAGAGGCTGCAGCCAATGGGCAGATTCACACCCCCTGCATGTGTAATCTTCCCAACGCTGCCATTCATTGTCTCCCTCTTCTGCAGCATAATACAGAGTTGTTGTTTTTTCCAGAAATGGCTGTTTAGCCCCGCCCCCTGGGGTGACGTCACCGCTTATACGCGCCCTGCTCTATGTTAACCATAGAACAGGGCGGGTATAAGCGGTGACGTCACCGCAGGGGGGCGAGGCTAAACGGCTATTTCTGGGGGGGAAAAAAAAAACTTATGCTGCAGAAGAGGGAGACAATGATTGGCAGTGGTGGGCAGATACACATGCAAGGGGTGTGAATCTGCCCTTTGGCTGCAGCTTCTAGCCACCTCCTTTCTGGCTGCAGGATGTAAGTTTTCTAAGTGTATTTACTCAGGGTACGGGGCGGCTCAAGTGCTGGGGGACCCCTTGCCTGGATGCAGCAGACATGCTGCATCCAGTGCTGTAATTAGACCACCATGCCTGGTTTGGTGACAGGTCCTCTTTAAGGCGAAGATCATCCGATTGTTTATCCCATATACATAAAAATATATAAAAATGTCGGCCTTGGCATCTCATAATCGGACCACAGGTCTCTGATTACAGCCGGTAAACAGAATCAGTGCTGTATGTTTCATTTTATATACAGTTGTCAGAAATTGACAGTAAGATTTACATGCTTAACAGCCATGGCCATAGCCAGTTGGAGATGTCTGTCAGACCCAAATGTTGAAATCCGTTATCTTCCTTGTGTGGAGAGAGCACAATTGTAGAACATAAATTCTCAACCCTTTGTCTTGATACCAGGAGTGTAATTAGTCAGAGTTACTGAATCATCTTGTTATAACCGTTAACCATTTTTTTTCCGTATGCGAGACGGATGTTCATCCCCCATCCAATTCAATGCCTTTGCCTCGCTTGCAAAGAACAAAGTTTTCTTTAGAAAGATACAAGTATAATATGACCATACAGATCTCTGGCATGCACGGAATAGCGGTCCACAAGATATCCATCATTGCCTATAACACTTCCTCCCTAAATTACTGAATTTAGGAGCATTAGCTCATAGAAACTACCTTATGTTCCAATGGAATGAGGACAATATCGTCCACAGTGAGATCAATGATGACCAGATGAAAGTACATTCTTCAGCAGCAGACTCTCATTAGCTGAGACAAAAAGTCAAGGAAGCTGAGAGGGAATACAGATCGAATGCTTGTGAATATGCGGAGAACTTGTATTTGGATGATGAGCTTACGTTTTTGCCCACAAGTGAAAATGCAATTGATCTGCTCTCTAGAACACAGGAAAGGTTGTATGCATCAAACCTTAGACTTCATAAGATCATCTTCAACAGCCAGGAGATAAAAACAAGCATTTCCATCTGAGGACCATGCTACGGGTTTAAAGACCCCGGTCTGGATTCTGATGTTTCTTCCATACAACACATCCTTAGATTGCTGTGGTACATTAAACACGACATGTTCACATTCCAAATATCATCCTGCAATATGCCCTTTACCAAACATAGAGTCTTGTCTGAAATAAACAGCATCTATGATCCTCTTGTTTTTATAGCAGCCATCACAATTCAAGGCAAGCTACAGCTGAGACCATTTACCACTGATAACACAGGTTGTGACACTTCACTACTGCCCCTAAAACAACAAAAAAAGGTGACATAGAAATATCTAAAGGTCTTAGAACATCTCCAAGTACGGTAATCGACGTTTGTCTATTCTGAAAACTATGTTCAGTGTTTTGAACCGTAGGTGCTACCGGTTCCCAAAATTTTGAGCTTTACCGAAAACAAACCTGGGTTTTGCTGGCAAATACTCCCCAATAATGGGGTTCTGTTTTAAAATAAGCCAATAAGCTCTGACCAGTTTAATAAAGGGAGCTGTTTGTGCATTGTACTGGGTGAAGATGGGAATTTGAGCAATAGATTCTGCAATCATGAATAACTGGCCAATCAAGATGTCTTGGCTGGCCGTCTTGATGGCCAGTTAGGCACAATTGCGGAATTTGTTGCTCAAATTCCCTATTACATCCTTTTGTAATGGTAAAAATCAATCTAAAACTGTGACTGTCAGGTTTTTTTTAATGTGGGAAATGCTATCACTGTAAGATAATCCCCAATATCAAAAGGCCTTGTACATCCATAAGTAACTCCTCAAACACCTATACTTTTCCAATAAAGCAATTCATTACGTGTAACACTAGATTAGGTATTTACGTTATCATTTGTCCATGCAAAAAACAATTCTGTAGGATGTACCTGTGCCGCCCAGCTTAGGGGACCAGGATACCCGGCGCAGGGTCCCTTTCCTTGGGGGAGTCACTGGTGGCTGGACCCAGGCCGTGGCCCCAGGCTGGCACACTCCTAAAAGGGGGTATTTACAGGGGATTTAGAAGTTTATATAGTTTATAAAGTTTGTAGATGTTATTGTCGTGACGCCACCCAGAATAATGTGGCTATATATGGCCACCGCTGCCTTGTACTGGCCAGGGATGATGGTGAGAGGCAGCTGAGATGGTATAGCCCTTTTCCGGGTAGGGCTGTAGGGTCCCCTGGACAGGTGATGTTAAAGTTAATGATGGATGAAGATGGAAGTATGGTGAGGAGATGTTAAGGACACAGACACTTACTTGATTCACAGCAAATTCTCTCAGCGGTGATGGTCCCAATCCTGGATAGATGGTAGCTGTTAAATCAGAGGCTGAGGCACAGATGAGGTTTAACTGGTTTACTTTCAACCAAACTATAATACAACAAGTCCCGTCTCCGGAGTCTGCAATAGGGGTTCAGTTGCTCAGGCCCCACCGGGTCCTTTACCTCCTGCTTGCGCTGTCTATGTGGCCCTGCTGCCGTGTGTGAACTCGCTGCTGGCCCAAATCTGTCCTCTCTGGGTCCCACTCAACAGGCAACTTGAGTCCTTTGTCTCTCTCTGCTTACCCCCTCCGGGAGTACTGCTGAACTCTTAGTATGTTGCTGTGTCTGGCCCTGTGAAGCTTGTTGTTACCTCACGTTTTCCGGTTGCTGTATTGTATATAACTAATGCAGCCACGGATCCGGTATCCGTATCTGCGCTTTTTATCTAGGGTAGATAATGATGCTACCCGATTCTGAAAGTGTTCCTCTTATCAGTTTTCTCCTCCTCAGACCGATGGCTTGGCCCTGGAAATTGTCAGCCAGTCCTCAGGAACTCAATGCAGCTCCTGTCACTCTGAGCTCGTGGCTCCAACTGTCTGAAAATTTACCTCAAACCAGTGTTCTATCTCTAGGGAAGTCTCTGGTGTCTCTGGAGCTCCCCCTACTGGCCAAAGGTGGTAGTGCAGTGGCTTGGCTTTCTAAGTGAGTGCAACTATTATGATCTTATACTGTGGCTAATACCCGCAGGGGCGCCACATTCCCCCTTAGTTAAGAACAGTACTCCGGGACTGTGGGACAATAAACATAAGATATAACAGATAATATCTACAGAGTCTTAAAAAAAAATAAAAAGTTACAAAAACCACTCAAGTTTAAAAAATAGAGTCTTGTAAAAAGTCACTTCAAATAGCGTCCATTAATACAGCTCTGTCCTTGAGGGCTATTTATTTGTTAGGAAAGGCACTGCAATTAGCGTCCATTTTTCCAACAAAGTTTATGAATAATTTAAGAATGTTCAAAAAACAGTCTTTCCGGAGCTTTAATTTACCGCCTCCGGGCTGATAAATGAAGAAAAGAATTCAAGAATATGCAAGTAGTTCATACAGAATAGTCTCTGCAGGTACTGAGCTTTTTTTTTAACGTTACATCTAATAACTACTAATTAACAACTAAACAAGTTCCTTTCAGATATTTCTGGTTGAAATATCTATTTACATTTGGTAGTCTGCATATCTTGCTGGTAATTGACCCTGAGTACTACGCTGTGATCTGCGTAACGCTTGTGTACTGGGTGTACTCAATGTGATGGTGTGAGTGGACGTATACCTAGTAAGTACTTCTGGTTCTGCTAGGGATAATTCCACATTTGTGGGGTTGGCAATTCCACCGTGTCCAGGACTATTATTACTAGGAATTTGTTCTTCCTGTCTTGGGACTTCTTGTGGTACAGGGTCTGCTTCTAATTCTATTGGTCTTGGGGCTTCTGGTATTACAGACTCTGGTGTTTGATAGAAGGCCATCATGGGAACTACTACTGCACCATTGTAGGTTGGCCAGGTTTTAGGAAAGTCTCCTAAATAGGTGTGATATACTCCATCTTCTTCTTTTTCGTTAACAGGTTGAACCGGTACTGGTTGAATAACTTTTGGTTCAGGTTGAATGACTTCTTTTTCTTTCAATGTCTCTGGACATAGTTTTAGATTGTCTCTTGATACTAGTACTGATGTTAATCCACCATCTTTGCTTATAAGACACATTTTAGGATTGTTCACTCTCATTGGTAAAACTGTATATGGGGCGGATTCCCACTGATTGTCCAGTTTATTAGTGCGACGGTTTCTCTTGAGCACTTGATCACCAGGTTTTAATGGGGTTGCTAGAGCATTCTGGTTGAAGTATTGCTCTTGTCTTTCTCTAGTTTTCTGGAGATTCTTTTCTACGCATTCTTGCACTTGGCGATACTGTTGTTGGCGTAGGGAGTCCCAGTTGGAATCCTGCACTTCTGCGTCAGGTTTTACGATGCCCATTTCTAGATCTATTGGTAGCTTGCCAGGTCTTGCACGCATAAGGTAAGCTGGGGTACAGTTTGTGGAGCTTACCGGGACATTGTTATAGAGGTCTACCAAGTCAGGCAATTTCTCTGGCCATAGGTTTCTCTCTGTCTCTGGTAAAGTCTTTAAGAGATCGATTACAATATGGTTCATTTTTTCGCATAAGCCATTTGTTTGCGGATGATAGGCTGTTGTACGGATCTTCTTGCAGCCATACATATTGCAAAATTCTCTGAAGATCTCTGATTCAAATGCTGTGCCTTGGTCTGCGAGTACTTGTTCCGGATATCCATGGGGTCTGCAAAAGTATGTCTGGAAAGCCTTAGCTGCTGTCTTTGCAGTGAGATCTTTCACGGGCACTACTACCAGGAAGCGTGAGTAATGGTCCACGATGGTTAAAGCATAGACATAGCCTGACCGGCTTGGTGTCAATTTCACGTGGTCTATTGCTACGAGCTCAAGTGGTTGCTTGGTAACTATAGGCTGGAGTGGTGCTCTTTGGTTTTTTAGATCTTTTCTTCTGAGGTTGCACGGACCACAGTTTCTGCACCATTCTTCAATTGATCTTCTCATTCCAACCCAGTAGAATCTTTCTCTTAAAAGTACTTCTAGCTTTTTCCACCCGAAGTGACCAGCACCATTGTGATAAGCTTCTAGGACCATTTTTACATCTTGTTTAGGCACAATGATCTGCCATACTAGCTCATGCGTCTTTGGATTGGTATATCTTCTGCACAGCTTTCCTTGGTACAGGAACATTTTGCCTCTCTCTTTCCACAGTTGATGTGTCTCTTTCGGTGCATTTTCATTGGGATACACACTTTGCTCAGTCAGCAGTTCTTTCACCAACTTCACAGCTGGATTGCTGTCTTGAGTGTCAGCCCATCTGTGGTGTGCTAATGGGTTGAGATTCACTTGTTGATGTTTCTGGTAGGCACTGGATTGATACTGTCCTACCTTGGGACGATGGAAGGCGGGTAGTTCAATTTCTTCAAGTTCTACCGGTTCTTCTTCCACGTCTCTCAAGTGCGGCATCCGGGATAAGGCGTCTGCATTTCCATTCTTTCGGCCTGCTCTATACTTGATCACGAAGTTGTAATTAGACAGCCGGGCTATCCATCGCTGTTCCAGCGCACCTAGCTTGGCTGTATCCAGGTGGGTCAATGGGTTGTTATCAGTATAGACGGTGAATTCTGCAGCTGCCAAGTAGTGTTTGAAACGCTCAGTCACAGCCCAGACTACTGCCAGTAGTTCTAACTTGAAGGAGCTGTAATTTTCAGGATTTCTTTCAGTAGGCCGGAGCTTTCTACTTGCAAAGGCGATGACTTTCTCCTTGCCTCCTTGCTTCTGAGATAGTACTGCTCCCAGTCCCACATTACTGGCATCTGTGTAAAGGATGAAAGGTTGATGGTAATCGGGGTATGCCAGAACTTCTTCTCCGGTCAATGCCTTCTTCAACTTTTCAAAGGAATCTTCCCTCTCATCACTCCACTGGAAAGGAGGATTGCGGTTTGAAGGCTTCTTCGACTGCCCTACCAGGATGTCTTGTAGAGGTGCTGCTAGCTTGGTGAACCCTTGGATGAATCTACGATAGTAGCCCACCAGTCCCAGGAATTGCCTCACCTGTTTCACGCTGGTAGGTCTTGGCCAATCCCTTATTGCAGTTACTTTCTCGGGATCCGGTGCTACTCCTTCTGAACTCACAACGTGTCCCAGGTATTGTACCTTTGGCTTTAGAAGGTGACATTTTGATGGCTTGATCTTCATACCATACCGGGATAAGGCCTCGAACACTTCTGCCAGGTCTTGTAGATGTTGTTCGTAAGTCTTTGAGTAGACTATTACATCATCTAGGTACAGAAGGACGGCTTCAAAGTTCTTGTGTCCGAGACAGCATTCCATCAATCGCTGAAAGGTACCGGGTGCGTTGCAGAGTCCGAATGGCATACAATTAAATTCACAGAGACCCATTGGTGTGGTAAATGCTGTCTTCTCTTTATCTTCCTCAGCCACAGGGACTTGCCAATACCCACTTGTTAAGTCTAAGGTGGAAAAATAGTTAGCAGATCTTAAAGCAGCTAATGACTCTTCAATTCTAGGTAAGGGGTAGGCGTCTTTATGGGTAATGTGATTAATCTGCCGGTAGTCTACGCACATTCTCATGGTTCCGTCTTTCTTTTTAACTATTACCAGAGGGGCTGCCCAGGGGCTACAACTGTCTCTTATTACCCCGGCCTGTTTCATCTCCCTCAGCATGTCTTTAGCACATTGATAATGAGCGGGCGGTATGGGTCTATATCTCTCTTTTATTGGTGGGTGGTTACCGGTAGGAATTGTATGTTCTACCCCTTTAATCTGTCCGAAGTCTAATGGGTGTTTACTGAAGACCCGTTCATATTCTTCTACTAGTCGGTACACCCCTTGTTTTTGGTGGGTAGGTGTTGAATCTGTACCTATATGCAGCTGCTGACACCAATCTTCTAATTCTCCACTTGAACCATTGTCGTCCGCCTGACATGACGGATTCAAGGGCCCAATAGCTATGATGGCATTGTTGTCAACAGTGTATAGCTTGGCCATGGTAGCGTACCTTGGTAAAGTGACCTCTTCCTCTCCACAATTCAAAAGACGTATGGGCACTCTTCCCCTGTGTACCTCGACTATTCCTCTAGCCGTTAATATCGTGGGTCTACTATCAGTGTACACAGGCTCTACCAAGGCTTGGTAATCTCGTCCTTTAATACCAATGGCTGCTCTACACCATACCAGCATTTCAGTTTTTGGAGGTATTACTATAGGAGTTGGGTCACTTACCCTCACACTGCCGATTTCTCCACCTGCAACCTCTACTTGTTGCTTCAGCACCAATGCTTTTATCTCTCTCTGGAGAATTCTCTGCTGGCAGGATTGGGCAGTTTCCGCAAATTGCTGTAAAATAGTAATAACCTCGGAAAAACAATTTTCTAAAACATTCATACCTACCAATACAAAAGGTTCCCGTCGGTTAACATCAACAATTATGATACCCTGATTTTTTAATTCTGCTCTACCAATCTTAATGGTCATCTCTCTAAATCCTACTTGCGGTACCAATTTTCCATTACTAGCATATATACTTAGCTCAACATTAGATGGTCTTTTATCAATGTCTGAATCTGCCCAGTACCTCTTATAAAGGATATGTGGTATAGATGAAATCTGGGAACCAGTGTCCAACAAGGCATTGAGGGGAATACCGTCCAGCACGATGGGGATAATGGGACGTCCTCCGACGTACTTGTCGTGCCAGGATGTTGGGCCTTGAAAGTTCACTCCTGCGAAGCGGCCCGCATTCCCAGGGGATCCTTGTTTAAATCACAATTGCGGGCGATGTGGCCTGGCTTCCGGCAACGGCGGCAAATAGGCTGTCCATCCGGCTGGTAACGGTCGTTGGGTCGTCCTCTCCACGCTGGGTATCTCTGGGGTCTCATCCAGGGAATATCCTCTCTGCGGTTCGCCAACTCCATCTTGGATGTAGTCTGTGATTCTCTCATTTCCTGCATGGTTTTAGCCATTGAGGTGACAATGTCTGTTAGAGAGTCAAGCTTTTGCTGGAAAGCATCATTAGCACTGGCCTCCAGGGGCTTAACTGATGTCACTGGCATTCTCTGTTGTTGAGGGGTTTCTGTAATGGATTGCTCAGGATCCTGATCCCAAAGTGCCTCTGCCTGCTGGAGACGAATAGCGCTCTCCTTTAACTGGGCAAATGTCACTTCAGGGTCCTTGAAAGTCAGCATACTCGCATGCCCTCGATGAGAAGGGGTTAATAGTCCCTCAATGAATTGATCTTTTAGCAATTTATCAGCGCCAGAGTTAAACATTGGTTCAGCCAGTGTAAGCGTTTTAAGGGCCTCCTGTAAATTCAGGGCAAAGTCTCTCACATTCTCATTGGCCTTTTGTTTGCAATTGAAGAATTTGGTCTTTGCTTTGCTACCAGCAGTAGTTTCAAATACTGCCTTTAATCCAGCTAGAATATGCTCAGCAGTGTCTTTTAGATCAGCGGACCATGCTGTGACTTCTCGCTTGGCATTACCACTTAACTGTGCCATCAGCAAACCGACACGCTGAGCTTCTGCCATTGGAAACATGTTTAAATAGGCCAGCAGTTTTTCTTTAAAATCATCAAAAGTATTAGGCTTACCTTCATACACTGGAAGCCATGGAGCACCTGGGGTATATGGCATCAACATCGGCATAATGGGCGCTGCACCTTGCGCCGCTGTGCTGCCGGGCGCTCTGTTTTGTGCTTCAGCTGCATTTGTGTCGCCGGGTGTTTCGGCGTCTCCGTGCTGCGACATGTTGCGCCCCCTTAGTTAATCCGGACCCTTCCGGTCCTCTGCTTTCGTAGGGATGGCGTATAATCGTTCCCTGTGCAGCAGGATTGGTTTTCCCCTTTTGCCGACGTCAGAGTTCTCAGCTTGGTGCCGCCCACAAAGACACGCCCCCTGCTGCTTCTGCTCGCCGTGAGCTCAGTAATGGCGGAATCTGAAATTTTTCAGTCAGATCAGAGCTCAGGGCTATGACACAGTTCAAATAGCAGTCTCGTGCTGTGGCAGTTATGAGGTAATTAGTGATGATGCAATTTTACCTCAGAGGCTGGCGGCCATTTTGTTTCAATGTTAGTCAATGGGGAAAAGTCTATTTCAATGGTTTCCAATGGGAAAATCACTTTTTGATAAAAAAGTCAATTTTTCTCGGATTTTCTCACAATTTTCGGCATTAATCACGGCACACAGTACCCGATTTAACCAGGCACGGTGAATCCTGTTCGTGACGCCAAAGAGAGATGTGCCGCCCAGCTTAGGGGACCAGGATACCCGGCGCAGGGTCCCTTTCCTTGGGGGAGTCACTGGTGGCTGGACCCAGGCCGTGGCCCCAGGCTGGCACACTCCTAAAAGGGGGTATTTACAGGGGATTTAGAAGTTTATATAGTTTATAAAGTTTGTAGATGTTATTGTCGTGACGCCACCCAGAATAATGTGGCTATATATGGCCACCGCTGCCTTGTACTGGCCAGGGGATGATGGTGAGAGGCAGCTGAGATGGTATAGCCCTTTTCCGGGTAGGGCTGTAGGGTCCCCTGGACAGGTGATGTTAAAGTTAATGATGGATGAAGATGGAAGTATGGTGAGGAGATGTTAAGGACACAGACACTTACTTGATTCACAGCAAATTCTCTCAGCGGTGATGGTCCCAATCCTGGATAGATGGTAGCTGTTAAATCAGAGGCTGAGGCACAGATGAGGTTTAACTGGTTTACTTTCAACCAAACTATAATACAACAAGTCCCGTCTCCGGAGTCTGCAATAGGGGTTCAGTTGCTCAGGCCCCACCGGGTCCTTTACCTCCTGCTTGCGCTGTCTATGTGGCCCTGCTGCCGTGTGTGAACTCGCTGCTGGCCCAAATCTGTCCTCTCTGGGTCCCACTCAACAGGCAACTTGAGTCCTTTGTCTCTCTCTGCTTACCCCCTCCGGGAGTACTGCTGAACTCTTAGTATGTTGCTGTGTCTGGCCCTGTGAAGCTTGTTGTTACCTCACGTTTTCCGGTTGCTGTATTGTATATAACTAATGCAGCCACGGATCCGGTATCCGTATCTGCGCTTTTTATCTAGGGTAGATAATGATGCTACCCGATTCTGAAAGTGTTTCTCTTATCAGTTTTCTCCTCCTCAGACCGATGGCTTGGCCCTGGAAATTGTCAGCCAGTCCTCAGGAACTCAATGCAGCTCCTGTCACTCTGAGCTCGTGGCTCCAACTGTCTGAAAATTTACCTCAAACCAGTGTTCTATCTCTAGGGAAGTCTCTGGTGTCTCTGGAGCTCCCCCTACTGGCCAAAGGTGGTAGTGCAGTGGCTTGGCTTTCTAAGTGAGTGCAACTATTATGATCTTATACTGTGGCTAATACCCGCAGGGGCGCCACATACCAAGCATTGTTTGTCAAAATGGGTGCATGAACATTTTCATACCATTGGTATTGGAGTCTTAAGTCACCCTCTATCTAGATATGTAACCCTCAAGCATTCTAAATCCGTGAGATTGGGGTTGGAACAAGTACCACGAGATTAGACGGGAGGGGAATATATAGCTAAAATGTTACGCACTTAATCCAAATGGATCTTTAACCTTGACACCCTGAGCCCCAAAAAGTCTCAACAACGATATTGAGCTTTTCGCTTTTTAGTGAGACAAGTGCTCAGATAGGTCTAAATAGAGTTTGAACTTGGCACAAGTTTTGGCCTTCTCTTTCCTGGGAGAGGCTTTGCATGTGTGTCTTTGGATGTGATCAACATCACTTCATTGACTTTGTCAAACCAGAGAGTAGTTGTTGGTGTTGTGTTTCTCGTCCATAAGAGGGGGATGCATGCCCTTGCGGTCGCAATTAGATGTCGTAGTAGGAACCGCCTGTATGTTTTTAGTGGGATGTCACAGTGATGGAAGTGGATGAGTGTCGGGTCCAGGTCTGCAGTGGAGCTTGCAATTTTTCTGGTCATCTGTTGTACCTTTCCCCAGAATGCAGCAAAGGCGTTTGCAAGACCAGAAAGTCACCCCTCTCCTTCCCACATCGCCAGCACAGGGGACATGCCTTTGGGAATATAACATGGTGTTTCGTGGGCATTCTGTGCCACATAGAGAGATGCTTGTATCTGGCTTCTTGCACTCAAAAGCAGATGGCAGACTTGTGTTCACATAATGGGAGTCCCAAATCCCTTTCCCATTGAGTTTGGAAGCTAGTTTTAACACCATCCGGAGTATCATTTAATAAAGGGTAGGCAAAAGATAGCGTGTGTCTTAATGGCTCGGTACATATACATGCGGTCTTGAAAGGGGTCTTAATGCAGCCGAAGAAAGATCTAGAAGACAGGAAATGAAAAAATGTGACAACCTGAAGCCACCCCCATTATACCAAGTGCAGATCACTGAATCCTCTACTCCTGGTGGGAAGATTTGATTACCCAGGTCAGGGAACATCGAGGAGGACAGAGGCAGAATATGTGATTAAATCATCGGCAGGAAGCAATACACCAGGGTGCCCCATTGTAGGATGGCATCTCAGATTCCTCAACAAGTGGGAGTCCAGCCACGGGATGGCGATCAGCAGAATCTTAGTTAAGTCTTGTTCAATCTTGACCCACACTTTTGCTTTACCATTCCTACACCAATCCAGAACTCTAGAGAGGTGAGAAGCTATATAGTAGGACATAAAATCGGGAAGAAAAATCCTGCTAGTTGAGACCGATACAAATTTTGCCTGCTAACATGGGACGGATTCCCGGACCACACAACTTAGACTGAATCGAAGCAAGGTTCCTAAAGAAGTACAAGGGGACCACAATCGAGAGGGCCTGTAAGACATACAAGATCCTTTTGTGTTTTGACTTCTGTGGACGGCACAGGAGCATACGGTCCCTTCACACGAAGGTCGGTCAAGGCTTTGAGGGACATCTTCCACTCTGCCCACTCGTCCACTTTATGTGCTGGAAGTGGATTGTCCCAATCAGACTTATCTTGGGTGAAGTCTCTTAACAATATCTTGTCTTGGATAGGAGTCATGAACTCCAAGGGGTCGTATAGACTATTCATGAAAGAGAGAACTCCTCTGCGTGTGAAAGGTTTCTTGTCTTTGCTGATCTGAAAAGTGAAGGCATCTGTCTTCAAATCCCAAAGCTCCGCTGCATGGGAAGGGAGTCGATGTTGAGGTTTAAAGGTACCGTCACACGCATATTGCTTGCAATTTCACTGGCAATTTGCTGGTTGCAGTGAAATCATTTACACATTGTTCTATTTTGCTGCCATGTACAAATGGAACAATGTGTCCATGATTTTCACAGCAACCAGCAAATTGCCAGTGAAATTGCTAGCAAGATTGCCGCGTGTGACAGTACCTTAAGTCTTTTAGATCGCTGGAATAGTCTTGGGAGGGAAAGGCTTCCATCAACTCTCGGCTGTTGGAGGAAATTTGTACCTTAGGTTTGATCAAGCAAGCATTTCTTGAGCACTTTTTAGGAGACTGATTGCAACCTCATTTGTTGGCGTAGACTTTAGACAGTCATCTACATAGAAATCTTTTTCTACGAAGGATTTGATGTCTGACCAGTACTCTTCTTCGCCCGTTTTGGTGGAATTTTGGAGGCCGTAGATAGAGACTGCCGTGGAAGGACTGTTCCCGAAGATGTGTACCTCATCTGGTACTCTGTGATGTCTTTGGCAGGGTCATTGTCGCGGTACTAGAAGAACCTCAAGTAGTTTCTCTGTTCCTCTTTGACGAGAAAACAGTGGAACATCTGTTGGATGTCAACCAGAAATGTCATCGTAAACCTGCGGAAACAGAGTAATACTTCTAGAAGTCTGTTGTTGAGGTCTGGGCACGACAGTAAGACATCATTCAATGAGACGCCTTTGCATTTGGTGCTTGAGTCGAATACCATTCTTATCTGACCTGGCTTCTTAGGATGGTACACTCCGAGTGCAGGTGCAATCTCTGCGTGGTTGTTCCGGAATATCTTCCCCATGAAGGTAAATAAATGTTCTTTCACCTCAGGCGACTTCTGAAAGCTTGTGTCTGAGGGAGATGAATCAACTGTAGACCAGTTTCCTATTGTTGGGTAGGCGTCTTCTCTGAGGTCAGAATGGTAAAGCTGCGACCCAACTATTCGATTTGTCTTTGACTATTTCTCTATCCATGATGTGCAAGAACATCCTGTCTTCTATAGACATAGCTGCTTTATTGTCTTCCTTTGTCCTATGAAAGACTGTACATCCTATGTGGTCTTGCTCACCTTCACAGGTGTGGTCTTCGTTGGAAGGAACTGAGAAAGGGCAAGTCAGGGGAGTGCTGCTTGGTAACTCCTTTACCAGCAGACTATTCTGACATGGCTGGAAGAGAGATGGATATCCATTTTCTAGTGTGCTGGTGAGCATACTGTTGACTGAGGCTGGCTTGTGTGCTCCTCCTAGACAGACTTCTCCTACTATGACCCATCCGAAGTTGAATCTCTGTGCGTGTGGAGTGTTCTGGAAGCCGTTGATATACTCCCTAGTCTTCTGGACTCGAAGTATATCTCTTCCCAGTAGTAAAGCTATTGGAGCTTCTGGGTCCAACTTGGGTATCAAATGAGCTATATGTTCAGGTGGGGGTGATGTGCTGCTACTTCCCGTGAAGGTATCTCAGACCTCTTGTCGGCAACCTGGTTGCACTCCAGGATGGTCGGAAGCGATAGGCAGGTCTGGCCATCTATGGACTCCACTTTGTATCCGGTTACTTTCCTCCCCACCGTCTCAACGGTAACTGAACACGTTCTCAAGGACTAAGGAGAACCGGGACCTACAATACTGAAGTTGTCAAAGAAGATGGACTTGGCTAGAGACCTGTTGCTCTGGTCATCTAGGATTGCATATATCTTCATTGCTTTGTCCCTGAAGCCTGCTGGGTAGACTCGGACAAGGCAGATTTTTTAACAAGACCTTCCTCCTATGAGTCCTTTACAGATTTCCGTACATTGAGAGGTGACCACAGGGGTGTCTTCATCAATGTTCTGCTTCCCATCGTGCTCCTCTGGCTGCAACAACACTCAAGGGGGCGGTCCAGGGTGCAAGGCTGTATTGTGATCCGTGCTACTGCATTCTGCACATTTCACGCTAGCTTCAGTTTCAGGCAAGGTGAGAGGTTGTGGCACAACATTTAAAGCAGATCTTTTTTTCCTTGAGGAAACATTTGCGATCCTCTAAAGACTTCTCCCTGAAGGCTCTGCATTTTAGTAGAGGATGTGGTTTCCTGTGTAGCTGACACTGTTTGTTGACATCCTGAGGTTTGGTGTCTTCTGGAAGGGGCTTACTCGTATTGTGAGGAGGACCTGTGGAAACAATAATAGTTTTGTGGACTGCCACGGGTGTCTTACCAGGTTTGACCCCAGGGGCAGTGGAACATGACAGAGTGAAATAAAAACTAGGGTCATTTCTGATTTTAGCTTGACGAAATCTACAAATATAGTGAAAGGAGGGAAAGGCACATTATGAGTTTGCTCATACCGTGAACCATATGTGACCCATATGTGACCCACTTTTCTTGTAGATTGTAAGGAAGTTTTTGGATTGACACCCCTGGCAGTGTCTAAGAATGCCAATCTTGGCAAATCTCCCTCCTTCTGGGCAACCTGTAACTCTATCAACAAATCACTCATCTCTCTAAGCTTTTGATAACCTTTAGGCCCTATATTAGGGAAATGGTCAATTCTTTTGTATAAAGCATTCTCTATGACTTCTATGGACCCATACAGTTCATCAAGTCTTTCCCACACTTTGCTTAGACCTGTGTGTGGATGCTTTATATTAATGTCCCTTAGGGTACCTTTACATGCCACTAACACGGCGAGAAATATTGACGGCGATATGTCACCCTGGAATTATTGCCGTCAAATTGCCTCCCAATTGCGCCATGTAATTGGGGAATTTGGCGGCAATAAGTCACCTCGTCACGGTCGCCTGATTTCAGGGCACTGCTGTGAAATCAGGCGACCGTGACGAGGCGACATATTGCCGCCAAATTCCCCAATTACATGGCGCAATTGGAAAGCAATTTGACGGCGATAATTCCAGGGCGACATATCGCCGTCAAAAATGTCTCCCGCGGTTGCGGCGTGTACACAGCAACAAAATAGAACAATGTGTCCATGATTTCGCTGCAACCAGCAAATTGCCAGTGAAATTGTCTAGCAATATTGCTGTTTGTGAAGGTACCTTAAGCGTTTTGGCATGCTCGACCGACTCACTTCCGAGCCACTTTACCACTAGATCTAACTCCTTGCTACTAGAAAGGTCCAGACCCTGAATGGCGTTCTGAAACGAGGCTCGCCATGACCTTTAGTTCTCGGCTTTGTCAGTGAACTTTACAAGTCCTTTTGTAACCACTTCTCGGCGAGCAAAGAACTTTGCAAAATCCATGCTGGCTTGGTCAGTGCTGGTACGAGCCGGTGTGTTGTAGTCATGTCTAGTGTGAGGTGTATCATCATATCTGCTGGGCGCTCCTGGCTTCTGATAGTCAGTATAGTACTTCTCTGGAGTGGATGGTGTCTCTTTAAAGTAGAACAGGAGCAGTACCTTCTGCTCGGTGGAACTGTAGCTGTGGCCGACATCTCCATGCTGGACGCCTTCTTGTTTGTAGTAGTGTAGTTTAGGTTTGAATCGTTGGTAATCGGCGTAGGCTGGTCGATGTAGTGCGTCAGGGCTATCCTCTATTTCGGAATGCTGATGGACGTACTCTGCGACACACTGTGCTGGATCTTGTTGGTCTGATCTGAGAGCGTTGCTGCATCTCTCATGACCGGGGTTCTCTGCAGCTTCAAGGTACTCTGCTTTAGCTATTGCAGCTGTTGTCTCTTTGTCTGTGGCAAGTTTTTGTAGAGACACTCGCAGACGCGCACTCTTTGCCTTTTGCTCTGCATGTAGCTCTGCTTGCAGGAGAACCTTTGCTGTTTTGTGCTCTGCTTGTCTCAGCTTTAGTTGTATCTCTTGTGCGGTGAAGGAGGACCTCGCTTTGTCTGCCTCGGCTTCGGCACAAGCGACAGCAGCAAGCTGTGGTATTGACGACTTACTAGAGTCTGCTCATGACCTCGTTTTCAGGGAGGATGTGTTGCTTCGAGACACTGTGCTTAGCTGTAGACTGTTGAATACTTTGGCGGGAAACTGAGTCTATGCGTGGGCAAGCTTTCACGTAGCGGGAATGATGTTGTGCTTTCTGACGAGTTGCACTCTCGTTACTGTGACTGTATGGCGGCTGCTGTATATGCGGTGCAGTATAAGTGGTAGCTGCCCCGTACAGTCTGATCAACGCCTCCTGCAGCCAGAGCCCATTTTTACTGGACCAGCTAGTCGGTTCCCCCTTGTTCAGCGACCCGTTTTTACTGTTCTGCTTCCATCCACGTATGATGCTGCGTTCAGTGCGCTGCCTAACAAACGCAAATGTGAAGGCACCCTTAGACAGCTGGAGGACCCTTAGCCATGGTAATTGAGGCCCCAGGCAGAATCCGAAGATCTAATGCTGCTTGTCACGTGCTGCATAAGAGCAGCAGCTCTGAACAGTTGCTGTGGTCTAGACCAGTAACGGGATGACTTCGAGCATTACAGGGAGGGAGGCAGATGACCATTGGGTGAGTTTAGAATGTTCAGCACCAATTAATTCTTCTACGTTGTTTTGTTAGGTGTATAGTATAGGATTTATGTAGCATTGAGCTGAGCGGTTTTGTAGCATAAGGTGGTGCACACTTTAAGCGGATAACCAGCAGCTGAGTAGTTACCTGGCTGGCAGAAAGTCTCCTTACTGCTTCCCCCATGTGTATCTCCAGGCTACAATTTAGATGCCGTCACTTTCCAAGCACGGTCTGAAGAAATGAGAGGAGGTTGTCTTCCTTGTCCAGGTGGTATCTGCGTTAGCTGCTGGCGAGGGCTGGTGGCAAGGCCGTAGGATATAGGTTAAGCCTTGACCTGGTGATGTAGGCCTCAGATGGGTCTTGAGTATTGTGAGGACGTTCTGGTCTCAAACTCACAGAAGGTACTCCAAAACCTCACTGTTGGGGTCCTCTGTGTGCCCCAATGCTAGATAGGCTGGATCGGTGTCTAAGAATGCTCTCCAAGGGCCAGATGGTGTGGATTGCTTCTGTAGGTCCACAAGCTTTCTCCTACACGTCTTGAGATGCCAGCAACCATTTTGGGCTCAGAACTACAGATAATTATGGAATTCCAGCCTCTGGATGTTCCAGGCGGGGGATATTACTGTCATATTTCCTATTATGAATTTACCTGTTCATATATAGACACATATACTGTCTTACATCTGCTAGATATTAATTTGAGGCTGATAGGCACATTTCAAGATTAAGTGAAAATATGTATTATGTACCATCTGATATCCTGACGCTGAAAATATGCCTTCCTTATTTGAGTGAGCTATGCACACCCCAATATTTATAATTTTTTAACTGGGGTCTACCTGTCTGATGATCTTCCATCTTCTGTCTAATCAATTCCTGAAAAAATAAAAAACTATAGAGTAGGATTTTCATTGTCCATTCTATGGTTTACTGTAGTTACAGGTTTGAGGTTGTATGACACAACAAAAATAAAAAACTATAGAGTAGGAGCACCCTGATTTGAGATTGCCTTGACGTTTGGCCGGGTGGCTCAAAAGATTACAGAATCTTTTGCTAAATATCTCAATTTTTATTACATTATACAGGTTGAAGGTAACATGTGCATTGGCACAACTTTTATTGCAGGATGGCTTCTGACAGTGCTGGCATTCTTTTTTTTCTTCTTTACAATATTGGGTATGCTGGAGTGGGACCTGGGAAATAGCAATGTATCTCTAGGGTATAGACTGTGTTGCTCAGGCACGTCAGGTACTTTTGGGTGAGATATGCTGGTCCTTTATTAAATGGGGGGTGTCATGCACACGCATACTAAGTGCATACCCAGAAAGGCCTTTGAGGCTGTTTCAGGCCCTGAGGGCAGGATGTAGAAGTCGGAGCGGGGAAGATAACGCGGGGCAACTGAAAGGGTGAGTACGCCACGGCTGTCAGTCTCCCTGCTGTGGAGATGTCAGCGATGCAGCGAACACTACAGGGCCCAGGCCAAAACCACTCCACTCTATGGAGATGGGGGCATCCATTGATGCAAAGGCCCAGTGTTGTTGTGCTTCACCTATTTGAGAAATGATTTGCAGCCACCTTAGGGTACAGACACACTGGCGTGAAACCCGGACGACTGCAATGCAAATTTTTCTCACATTGCAGTCGGACCAATGTTACGAGCGCACATTTGCGAGTGTCGGGTGTTTTTTCTCATCCATGAATAGATGGACGAGAAATCAGTCGCAACATGCTGCAACAGTATGCGATTCATGTGCGAGACTCGCCAATGCAAGTCTATGGGTCCGACAAAATCACGGACCGCAGTCAGACCGCACACGGACCATCCGAGAGGCATCAGTTTTTCACTGATATATTATCATTCTGTAGCTCAGACAAATGTAAAAATTGTTCCTATAAATGATTATACTGTAAATAGCTGCTGACTTTGGGTTTTCATTGGCTGTAAATCATAATCATCAACATTAAGAGGAAAAAAACACTTGAAATAGATCACTCTGTAATGACTCTATATAAGGGCCACTTTACACACACAGATATCTGTGACCAACTTCTGAACAGATCTCTGGTTGCAGTGAAATCATGGACACATTGTTACATTTGTACACAGCCACAAAATGGAACTATGTGTCCATGATTTCACTGCAACCAGAGATCTGTTCAGAAGTTGGACACAGAAGTTGGTGTGTGTAAAGTGGCCCTAATATATATATATCCATTCCACTTAATGTATTGAATTACTGAAATAAAGTATCGTATCTTTTTGATATTCTAATTTATTGAGATGCACCTGTACATTAAATGAATATTTAACTAACATCTATGAAGTTCTTATCCATTATCATTACAATGACATTAATGAATATTTGTGCATAACAACCCTATATATTTTTTATTGATTGTTATGCATATATGTGTAATAGATAAATGATAAATGTTACAAACTAATTTTTTATAATGAAACCCCAACATCTCCGCTCTGTAAACCTCGTACTTGTGGTTTTGCTTCGTACACACGCGGCTCTGCTCCGTACACCTCGTACACGCGCGGCTCTGCTCCGTACACCTCGTACACGCCCGGCCCTGCTCCGTACACCTCGTACACGCGCGGCTCTGCTCCGTACACCTCGTACACGCGCGGCTCCGCTCCGTACACCTCGTACACGCGCGGCTCCGCTCCGTACACCTCGTACACGCGCGGCTCCGCTCCGTACACCTCGTACACGCGCGGCTCCACTCCGTACACCTCGTACACGCGCGGCTCCGCTCCGTACACCTCGTACACGCGCGGCTCTGCTCCATCCACACTGTAAATCCCTCCTGACCCCACACATTACTAGAGATGAGCCGCCATCCCGGTGTTCGTGTTCGATTCGCCGAATCAACGGGGTGTTCGACGAATGTTCGTCGAATGCTCGACGAACACCGTCGAACATCCCGGAACACGAAAACACCGGGCTTGTGGGGCTGTTTCACTTCCACAATGTATATACATACATTGTGGAAATGAAATAAAGTAAAATAAAGTGTTAAAAATAAAAAAATCATGTATGCTCACCTGTCCGCGGTCCACCGAAGCCTCCGGTATGGTCCTGTGGCTTCCAGGACCTGTGGTGACGTCAGTTCTCGCGGGAACTCCGGTCACTTGACCGGAGTTCCGCGAGAACGTGACGTCACCACAGGTCCTGTAAGCACCGGACCTTGCCGGAAAGCGTAAAATAGATATTTTTATGTTTCGGACCCTTTCTTTAAGTAACTTTTACTTAAAGAAAGGGTCCGAATCATAAAAATATCTATTTTACGCTTTCCGGCAAGGTCCACGTGACTGGAGTTCCCGCGAGAACTGACGTCACCACAGGTCCTGGAAGCACCGGACCTTGCGGGAAAGCTTAAAATAAAGAAAGGGTTCGAATCATAAAAATATCTATTTTAAGCTTTCCCGCAAGGTCCGGTGCTTCCAGGACCTGTGGTGACGTCACGTTCTCGCGGAACTCCGGTCATGTGACCGGAGTTCCCGCGAGAACTGACGTCACCACAGGTCCTGGAAGCCACAGGACCATACCGGAGGCTTCGGTGGACCGCGGACAGGTGAGCATACATGATTTTTTTATTTTTAACACTTTCTTTCTTTTAGGTAATGTTTATTTTGGCTCAAAATGCGGCAGATGCGGTTTTCTGACCGCATCTGCCGCATTTTCGAACCAAAATCGAACATGTTCGATATTCGCCGAATTTGAACCAAATTGTTCGAATTCGGCGAATGACTCGAATAGCGCCAAAATCAACTCGAATTTGAGATTGGCGAACTATTCGAATCGAACATCGCTCATCTCTACACATAACCTTCACCTCACCCAGCACCATGACAACCAGAGGAGCTGATCATGTGACCCCTGACTCCTCCCCTCCATGTGACATCATCACAGGTCCTGTAAGCACAGAGCAGCCATATATGTAGTGTGCGGGTCTGCAGGTGGAGGTATGTGACCAATTATGCATCAGATACGGGTGTAAGGTAACGTGATTACATTTCTAGAAAATATATTGATCTCCCAGTCATAATGGTAGGGGACCAATAGGCAAAAGGCTACATATAAATATGGAATAATCAATTGACAGAAGGGAATGTATAGACAATAATGGTAAAATATAGAATTTTTATTGAAAAATATTAAAAAGCAAGGGTAAATGTGAATTATTATTTATTAGCGTCATTTAACCTATGGCGCTTTACATGTGAAAAGGGGCATACATAGACAAGTACAATAAACATGAGCAATACAAGGCACAGACAAGTACAGAAGGAAAGGAGACCCTGCCCGCGAGTCTCACAGTCTACAAGGGATGGGTGAGGATACAGTAGGTGAGGAGAGAGGACCCTGCCCGCGAGTCTCACAGTCTACAAGGGATGGGTGAGGATACAGTAGGTGAGGAGAGAGGACCCTGCCCGCGAGGGCTCACAGTCTACAAGGGATGGGTGAGGATACAGTAATGAGAAGAGAGGACCTTGCCCGCGAGTCTCACAGTCTATAAGGGATGTGTGAGGATACAGTAGGTGAGGAGAGAGGGACCCTGCCTGTGAGGGCTCACAGTCTACAAGGGATGGGTGAGGATACAGTAGGTGAGGAGAGAGGACCCTGCCCGCGAGTCTCACAGTCTACAAGGGATGGGTGAGGATACAGTAGGTGAGGAGAGAGGACCCTGCCCGTGAGGGCTCACAGTCTATAAGGGATGTGTGAGGATACAGTAGGTGAGGAGAGAGGACCCTGCCTGTGAGGGCTCAGTCTACAAGAGATGGGTGGGGAAACAGTAGGTGAGGAGAGAGGACCCTGCCCACGAGGGCTCACAGTCTACAAGGGATGGGTGAGGATACAGTAGGTGAGGAGAGAGGACCCTGCCTGCGGGGGCTCACAGTCTACAAGGGATGGGTGAGGATACAGAGGGTGAAGAGAGGGGCCCTGTCCACGACATCTCACAGTCTACAAGGGATGAGTGAGGATACAGAGGGTGAAGAGAGAGGACCCTGCCCATGAGGACTCACAGTCTACAAGGGATGGGTGAGAATAAGAAGGTGAGGAGAGAGGACCCTGCCTGCGAGGGCTCACAGTCTACAAGGGATGGGTGAGGATACAGCGGGGGAGGAGAGAGGACCCTGCCCACAAGGGCTCACAGTCTACAAGGGAAGGGTGAGGATACAGTAGGTGAGAAGAGAGGACCCTGCCCGCGAGTCTCACAGTCTACAAGGGATGGGTGAGGATACAGTAGGTGAGGAGAGAGGACCCTGCCCGCGAGTCTCACAGTCTACAAGGGATGGGTGAGGATACAGTAGGTGAGGAGAGAGGACCCTGCCCGCGAGGGCTCACAGTCTACAAGGGATGGGTGAGGATACAGTAGATGAGAAGAGAGGACCTTGCCCGCGAGTCTCACAGTCTATAAGGGATGTGTGAGGATACAGTAGGTGAGGAGAGAGGACCCTGCCTGTGAGGGCTCACAGTCTACAAGGGATGGGTGAGGATACAGTAGGTGAGGAGAGAGGACCCTGCCCGCGAGTCTCACAGTCTACAAGGGATGGGTGAGGATACAGTAGGTGAGGAGAGAGGACCCTGCCCGTGAGGGCTCACAGTCTATAAGGGATGTGTGAGGATACAGTAGGTGAGGAGAGAGGACCCTGCCTGTGAGGGCTCAGTCTACAAGAGATGGGTGGGGAAACAGTAGGTGAGGAGAGAGGACCCTGCCCACGAGGGCTCACAGTCTACAAGGGATGGGTGAGGATACAGTAGGTGAGGAGAGAGGACCCTGCCTGCGGGGGCTCACAGTCTACAAGGGATGGGTGAGGATACAGAGGGTGAAGAGAGGGGGCCCTGTCCACGACATCTCACAGTCTACAAGGGATGAGTGAGGATACAGAGGGTGAAGAGAGAGGACCCTGCCCATGAGGACTCACAGTCTACAAGGGATGGGTGAGAATAAGAAGGTGAGGAGAGAGGACCCTGCCTGCGAGGGCTCACAGTCTACAAGGGATGGGTGAGGATACAGCGGGGGAGGAGAGAGGACCCTGCCCACAAGGGCTCACAGTCTACAAGGGAAGGGTGAGGATACAGTAGGTGAGAAGAGAGGACCCTGCCCGCGAGGGCTCCCAGTCTACAAGGGATGGATGAGAATACAGTAGGAGAGGAGAGAGGACCCTGCCCGCAAGGGCTCACAGTCTACAAGGGATGGGTGAGAATAAGAAGGTGAGGAGAGAGGACCCTGCCTGCGAGGGCTCACAGTCTACAATAGATGGGTGAGGATACAGTAGGTGAGGAGAGAGGACCATGCCCACAAGGGCTCACAGTCTACAAGGGATGGGTGAGGATACAGTAGATGAGGAGGACCCTGCCCGCGAGGGCTCCCAGTCTACAAGGGATGGATGAAAATACAGTAGGTGAGGAGAGAGGACCCTGCCCACAAGGGCTCACAGTCTACAAGGGAAGGGTGAGGATACAGTAGGTGAGAAGAGAGGACCCTGCCCGCGAGGGCTCCCAGTCTACAAGGGATGGATGAGAATACAGTAGGAGAGGAGAGAGGACCCTGCCCGCAAGGGCTCACAGTCTACAAGGGATGGGTGAGAATAAGAAGGTGAGGAGAGAGAGGACCCTGCCTGCGAGGGCTCACAGTCTACAATAGATGGGTGAGGATACAGTAGGTGAGGAGAGAGGACCATGCCCACAAGGGCTCACAGTCTACAAGGGATGGGTGAGGATACAGTAGATGAGGAGGACCCTGCCCGCGAGGGCTCCCAGTCTACAAGGGATGGATGAAAATACAGTAGGTGAGGAGAGAGGACCCTGCCCACAAGGGCTCACAGTCTACAAGGGATGGATGAGAATACAGTAGGAGAGGAGAGAAGACCCTGCCCGCGAGGGCTCACAGTCTACAAGGGATGGGTGAGGATACAGCAGCGGAGGAGAGAGGACCCTGCCCACAAGGGCTCACAGTCTACAAGGGATGGGTGAGGATACAGTAGATGAGGAGGACCCTGCCCGCGAGGGCTCCCAGTCTACAAGGGATGGATGAAAATACAGTAGGTGAGGAGAGAGGACCCTGCCCGCGAGGGCTCACAGTCTACAAGGGATGGATGAGAATACAGTAGGTGAGGAGAGAGGACCCTGCCCGCGAGGGCTCCCAGTCTACAAGGGATGGATGAGAATACAGTAGGAGAGGAGAGAAGACCCTGCCCGCGAGGGCTCACAGTCTACAAGGGATGGATGAGAATACAGTAGGTGAGGAGAGAGGACCCTGCCCGCAAGGGCTCACAGTCTACAAGGGATGGGTGAGGATACAGTAGGTAAGGAGAGAGGACCCTGCCCACGAGGGCTCACAGTCTACAAGGGATGGGTGAGAATAAGAAGGTGAGGAGAGAGGACCCTGCCTGCGAGGGCTCACAGTCTACCATAGATGGGTGAGGATGCAGTAGGTGAGGAGAGAGGACCCTGCCCACAAGGGCTCACAGTCTACAAGGGATGGGTGAGGATACAGTAGATGAGGAGGACCCTGCCCGCGAGGGCTCCCAGTCTACAAGGGATGGATGAAAATACAGTAGGTGAGGAGAGAGGACCCTGCCCACAAGGGCTCACAGTCTACAAGGGATGGGTGAGAATAAGAAGGTGAGGAGAGAGAATCTGCCTGCGAGGGCTCACAGTCTACAAGGGATGAGTGAGGATACAGCAGCGGAGGAGAGAGGACCCTGCCCACAAGGGCTCACAGTCTACAAGGGATGGGTGAGGATACAGTAGATGAGGAGGACCCTGCCCGCGAGGGCTCCCAGTCTACAAGGGATGGATGAAAATACAGTAGGTGAGGAGAGAGGACCCTGCCCACAAGGGCTCACAGTCTACAAGGGATGGGTGAGAATAAGAAGGTGAGGAGAGAGAACTCTGCCTGCGAGGGCTCACAGTCTACAAGGGATGGGTGAGGATACAGCAGCGGAGGAGAGAGGACCCTGCCCACAAGGGCTCACAGTCTACAAGGGATGGGTGAGAATAAGGTGAGGAGAGAGAACTCTGCCTGCGAGGGCTCACAGTCTACAAGGGATGGATGAGAATACAGTAGGAGAGGAGAGAAGACCCTGCCCGCGAGGGCTCACAGTCTACAAGGGATGGATGAGAATACAGTAGGAGTGCGTAGAGCAGGTTGTGCGGCTTTATAGTGAACTGAAAGTTACTGCAGGTTGTAGGCTTTTCAAAACAGGTGGGTCTTCAGGTTACTTTTGAAGGTTTCCATGGTAGATGAGAGTCTGATGTGTTGGGGCAGAGAGTTCCAGAGTATGGGGGATGCACGGCAGAAATCTTTTATGTGGTTGTGGGATAAGAAGGGAGTAGAGAAGGAGATCTTGGGAGAAATGCAGGTTGTCTGTAGGTAGGTACCGGGAAACCAAGTCACAGCTATATGGAGGGGACAAGTTATGGATGGCTTTGTATGTCATGGTTAGGCTTTTGAACTTTAGTCTCTGGGCAATGGGAAGCCAGTGTAGGGCTTGACAGAGAGGAGAGGCCAGGGAATAGCACGGAGACAGATGGATTAGTCGGGCAGCAGAGTTTAGGATAGATTGGAGGGGTGCAAGAGTGATAGAGGGGAAGCCACAGAGCCCGAGGTTGCAATAGTCAAGGCAGGAGATGATAAGGGCATGCACAAGTGTTTTTGCAGTTTCTTGGCCAAGGAATGTATGGATCTGGGCGATATTTTTGAGTTGGAGCCGGCAATAGTTGGCAAGGGCTTGTATGTGTGGCTTGAAAGAGAGGGCAGAGTCAAGAATTACCGAGCATGCAGGACTGGGGAAAGTGAACAGCCATTAACTTTGATAGATAGGTGGAGGGGTAGAACGAGATGTGGGAAAGATGATGAATTCTGTTTTGTCTATGTTTAGTTTTAGAAAGCGAGCAGAAAAAAAAGATGAAATAGCATCCAGACATTGTGTGATTTTTGTCAGTAAGGAGGTGATATTAGGTCCAGAGAGGTAAATCTGCGTGTTATCAGCGTAGAGATGAAACTGAAAGCCATGAAACTCTATGAGCTGTCCCAGGCTGAAGGTGTAGATGGAGAAGAGAGTCCTATAACTGATTCTTAGGGAATAGTGATGAGCGAGCAGTAAAATGCTCGGCTGCTCGACCCAAGCACCGAGCCCACTGTGTTTCTATGGGAAACCCGAGGACTTTGCTGGCGGCACCCCCGGCAGCCTGGATAAACCCCCAAAAAAGTCACAAATGTATAAGAACAATGCTCAAATGACATGGGAACAGCGTTGGGAAGAGCCCTGTAAGCATTCAATGGTCTAAAGGTTAACCATTTCCCTGCCTGTATATTGGTCCCTTCTGGTTTGATCCACAAAACTGGGGTTAAGGGGAATTACTGAGCACTAGTGACTCTGGGATATCTGCTGGGGTCTGTTTTATTTTAGTGTATGGGAGTACACTCATGGGATAGGGGATGCTAGATCTGAGGTCAGATCTACATATTAGTGGAGAAGTGTGTCACTCAGACATTAACAACAGTGACATATTCTGCCACTATCACAAGTGAAAGCCTCCATCCCTCTAATTTGATAATATATATATATATATATATATATATATATATATATATATATTGTGAGACGGTAGCCGGGGTTGTCATGGACGGCCGGTACGTCTCCCCCAGGTTGTGCGCCCTCCATGGGTAGAAAAGTAATCCAGTCCAGGGTTTGGAGGTTTTTTCCCTCTTCCCAGAGAGGAAGGTGTTAAGAGGAGGCAGGAACACTGGGTGTGGGTCCTTGAGTTGGGAGTGAACACAACTCCCTGGGATTCTGATGAGGAAGGATATTCTGAGTCAGGCCGCAGACCTAGTGGCGGATAGACTTCTGGGAAAGCAGCGAGGAGCGGCCCCTGAAGGAAGGGGACCGGAAAGCTCTTTTGGACTATTGTTTTTTTTGTCTCTTCTGTTGGTGGAATAAAACCCGTGTGCAGTGACCCGTGGTGCCCGGATCCCTTGTCTCCGCCGTGCCGCCGCTACCTCACATATGGTGGAGAATGCGGGCAAGCCCGGCCCGGTGAGATGTAGCCGGCGCTACTGTTGCCCTCAGTTCCGGTGGGACAGTGACTGTGTCATGAGGCTAATGAGCGGCTGGTAAGTGAGAGGAGCCGCCAGTTTCTTGTGGGGTGCCCGGAGCCCATGTCCTGGATCCGGCCGGCTACGCTGCAACCTACACCCGCTGCCAGCATGGAGGAGTTGCTCAAGCACCTGGTGTTGGCCCAGCAGCAGCAACAGGAAGCTCAGCAGCAGCAGGAGAGGAGGCACCAGGAGCAGATGGCCCTGCTGACCGAGGCTGTGCGGGCCAGACCGAGGGATCCGCCCCGAGGACCCAGTGACGAAGGCTGCGTCCGGAAGGCGGTAAGACAAGCGCTTCAAAAAATGACCCCGGGGGAGGATGTGGAAGCGTTCCTAGCAGTGTTCGAGCGAGTGGCAGAGCGCGAGAGACTGCCGGTCGCTCAGTGGGCCGAGGTACTGTCACCTTATTTGATTGGAGAGCCCCAGAAAGCATATCTGGACCTCTGTACAGAGGACGCCCTGGATTATAGGGTCTTGAAGGGCGAAATTCTTGCTCGGACAGGGGTTAATACGTATGTGCGGGCGCAGCGGGTGAACCAGTGGTTCTATGACGAAACCAAACCAGCCCGGTCCCAGGCCTATGACTTGCTACATTTGGTAAAAAAATGGTTGCAGCCTGAGACCCTGAGCCCGACTCAAATGGTGGAGAGGGTGGTGGTTGATCGCTTTGTACGCACTTTACCTGTCTCCATACAACGATGGGTAGGCCAGGGCGACCCGAGTACTCTGGATCAAGTGGTGGGCTTGGTAGAGCGACACGTGGCTACGCAGGACTTAATCCGGGACTCTGGGACTTTGCGTGCCGCCCGTCGTACCGCCCCCTCCAAGCCTCAGGCCCGGGCCCCACCGCCGACATCCGTACAAGAGTCCGCACCCGCCCCGTTCGAGGCCTCTCCAGCCATCTCTGAGGTCAGGAAGGCTATGTACCCCAAACGACAACCCATCCAGGGGGCTTCCATCCCTATCAGATGTTGGCGGTGCCAGCGGGTGGGACATATGGCAGCCCAGTGTCCCCTCACGACGGAGCCCATGGATTGCGAGGTTGGCCGCCGGGGTTCCCTGTATGCGCAGGCGGTGTGCACCGCGGACATGGTTCGCCCAGAGACCGAGCCCCACTTATGCCAGATACAGGTTAATGGTTGTCCGGTGACGGGCCTGTTGGACTCCGGAAGCCTAGTGACCCTGGTGCGATCCACCCTGGTGGCGAAAGTAAAAGTCACCGGACGTACCGTGGGGGTGGTTTGCATACACGGGGATCGTAAGGATTATCCCACGGGGGTTGTCACCCTCACGGCACCCTGCGGACAGGTGCAGCATGAGGTGGGGATTGTGCACTCTCTTCCCTATGATGTGATCCTCGGAAGGGATCTGCCTTTGTTCTGGACTCTATGGAAGGGGTCCTCTAAGTCCCCTCAGGTAATGGACGGTCCAGGGCCTGAGCCTGACGATCCCGAGTCCGGGACGCCTGCCGTAGGGGTGACCATGTTAGGGACAGAGTGTGAACCCGATAGGGCTCCCCTAGAGGTGTTGGCAGGAGAGACCGAGACGGCCGAGACGGTCCCGGAGTTGGAGGCTTCCCCGGATACTTTCGGGACGGCCCAACTCCAGGATCCGACCTTGGCAATCGCCCGGGGTCGAGTGACGGTAATCGATGGGATAGCCCAGGTGCCGGGTACCCAGGAAAGGTACCCCCATTTTGCTCTCAAGCAAAACTTGTTATACCAGGTGGATGAGATACGGGGCGAGGTGATCGAACAGTTGTTGGTGCCCCAGCCGTATCGCCGGCGAGTCCTCGACCTGGCCCACAAACACCTGATGAGTGGCCACCTAGGGGTCAAGAAAACGCAAGAGCGAATCTTGCAGAGGTTCTATTGGCCCGGGGTTTTTGGTGAGGTGAAACGGTTCTGTGAAACCTGCCCGGAGTGCCAGCTTACCGCACCCCTGGCACACTTCCGCAGCCCGTTGGTGCCGTTACCTATTATAGAGGTACCGTTTGAAAGGATAGGGATGGATTTGGTGGGGCCCCTCGTAAAGTCTGCTCGAGGGCACCAACACATCCTGGTGATTGTGGACTATGCCACCCGTTATCCAGAGGCGATACCCCTCAGACATACGGCGGCTAAGCTGATTGCTCGGGAGTTGTTTGCTGTGTTCTGCCGGGTGGGGTTGCCCAAGGAGATTCTTACGGATCAGGGGACCCCATTCATGTCCAAGGTAACCAAAGAGCTATGCCGGCTACTCCAGATCAAGCAGTTACGTACGTCTGTGTATCATCCTCAAACGGACGGTTTAGTGGAGAGGTTCAATAAAACCCTCAAAACCATGCTAAAAAGGGTGATATCCAAAGACGGTAAAGACTGGGACATGTTGCTTCCCTACCTGATGTTCGCCGTCCGGGAGGTGCCACAGTCCTCCACGGGGTTTTCGCCTTTTGAATTATTGTACGGGCGACATCCCCGGGGACTGTTGGACCTGGCAAAAGATACGTGGGAGCAAGAGCCCACCCCCCATAAAAGTGTGATCGAACACATTCTGGGGATGCAGAACCGCATAAGTGCGGTCATGCCGATCGTGAGAGAACACTTACAGGAGGCTCAGGCCGGCCAGAGCGGCCGCTACAATAGACAGGCCACCGTGAGGTCTTTCAACCCAGGGGATCGAGTGTTGGTATTGGTCCCCACCGCTGAAAGCAAGTTCCTAGCCAAGTGGCAGGGTCCCTACGAGGTTAAGGAACAAGTCGGGGCGGTCAACTACAAAGTGTTGCAACCCGGAAGGAGGAAACCTGAGCAGATTTACCATGTCAATCTGTTGAAGCCCTGGAAGGACAGGGTAAGCCTGATGGGGGAGCTTTTTCCCTCTCCCTCTTCTTCTGGTCATTCGCCCCCGGGTCCTGCGACCTCCGGAGGGGACATACCGGAAGTCAAGATCGGAGAAACCCTTACCAAACAACAGAGGCGGGAAGCCCGACGGCTAGTTCAGCAGAACCCGGATGTTTTCTCTGAATTACCCGGTCGTACCAGTCTAATACGCCACGACATTGTCACCGAGCCTCAGATGAAGGTACGCCTGAAGCCATACCGGGTACCGGAGGCTCGGAGACAAGCCATCTCCGTGGAGGTGAAAAACATGCTTCGCCTTGGGGTCATCGAAAAATCCAAGAGCGAATGGGCCAGTCCCATTGTCCTAATACCTAAACCCGATGGTTCCTTGAGATTCTGTAATGACTTTAGGAGACTGAACGACATATCCAAGTTCGATCTCTACCCCATGCCCCGGGTGGATGAGCTGATAGATCGGCTGGGACAGGCGCAGTATTTCACCACGCTTGACCTAACCAAGGGGTACTGGCAGGTGCCCCTGACGGAGTCCGCCAAGGAGAAAACCGCTTTTGTTACGCCCGAGGGTCTCTTCCACTATGTCGTTCTGCCTTTTGGGTTGCATGGCGCCCCGGCCACATTCCAGAGGTTGATGGACGTAGTGCTGGAACCTCACCAGGCATATGCGTCAGCATACCTTGACGATATCATCATTTACAGCACCGAGTGGCAGACCCACTTGGACCAGGTCCAGGCGGTGGTGGACGCGCTTCGAACAGCGGGATTGACGGCCAATCCTAAGAAATGTGCGTTGGGGCTTACAGAGGCCCGTTACTTGGGGTACGTGATAGGGCAAGGGGTCATCAAACCCCAAATCAACAAAGTGGAGGCAATCCAAACGTGGCCTAGACCCCTAACCACAAAGCAGGTCCGAGCTTTCCTGGGTATTGTGGGGTACTATAGGAGGTTTGTCCCCAATTTTGCGAGTCTCTCGGCCCCATTGACGGACCTTCTAAAGGGAAAGAAGTCTGTCATGGTGCGCTGGACTCCGCAGGCCGAAGACTCATTCCGGACCCTAAAGGGGGTCCTGTGTGGACAGCCCGTGCTCGTGAACCCCGATTTCCGAAAGGAGTTCGTTGTCCAAACGGATGCCTCGGAGGTCGGCCTCGGGGCCGTGCTGTCCCAGGTGATCCAGGGGAGGAACACCCGGTCACATACTTGAGTCGGAAACTCACCCCTCCCGAACGGAACTACAGCGTAGTGGAGAAAGAGTGCCTGGCCATCAAGTGGGCCTTGGAGTCCCTCCGCTACTACCTGTTGGGACGGCAGTTCCGCCTGGTTACGGACCACTCTCCACTGGTGTGGATGAGGTCCGCCAAGGAACGGAATGCACGGGTCACCCGGTGGTTCCTGTCCCTACAAAACTTTCGGTTCACGGTGGAACACCGAGCCGGTAGGTGGCAGGGCAACGCGGATGCCTTGTCCCGCGGTCCGTGTTTGCTGGCTGGAGTTCAATCCCGCTCGCTTGAACTGAGGGGGGGGGTGTGTGAGACGGTAGCCGGGGTTGTCATGGACGGCCGGTACGTCTCCCCCAGGTTGTGCGCCCTCCATGGGTAGAAAAGTAATCCAGTCCAGGGTTTGGAGGTTTTTTCCCTCTTCCCAGAGAGGAAGGCGTTAAGAGGAGGCAGGAACACTGGGTGTGGGTCCTTGAGTTGGGAGTGAACACAACTCCCTGGGATTCTGATGAGGAAGGATATTCTGAGTCAGGCCGCAGACCTAGTGGCGGATAGACTTCTGGGAAAGCAGCGAGGAGCGGCCCCTGAAGGAAGGGGACCGGAAAGCTCTTTTGGACTATTGTTTTTTTTGTCTCTTCTGTTGGTGGAATAAAACCCGTGTGCAGTGACCCGTGGTGCCCGGATCCCTTGTCTCCGCCGTGCCGCCGCTACCTCACAATATATATATATATACAGAGAGAGATAGAGAGAGAGAGGAGTACTACGGTACCATATTTTTGTCATTACTGACCCGTATGGTGGTCCATCTTTCTCTTACCACCGAGTCTAGGGGGATTGACCCGGACTCCTAGGGCTGTTAACGGTAAGACAGGACACCCGGGTATATTATAAGAAGGGGAGATTCTGTACAAACATCACCTTACCCAACTAAGATTTAGGTCCAGGAGGGTGAGCCGCCGAGGTACGGGGACACCAATTTGGGGTTTTCTTTTTTAGGTGTTGAAAACTCCGTTGTCAGGCAGGGGAGCTAGGGATAGAACAGGGTGATTCTCCCCTCCTTTAGCAAAAAGCACCATACCGTATGACATAAAGGGAATACCTCCTCATCTTAAACTAATAAATAAAAGTTAAATTTTAATAAGTATAACCTTGAGCTGCATGTATAACAGGTATACTAATATCTATTTATGGTGAGCAAAATATGCTTGCAAGCCAGCATGGATCATGCAACCCTTGAACAAGTGAGAAGACCTGACAGCATCCAAGAACAAACTCAGTAAAATGAATTATATACTGTATACAGTATTTAATTGATAAGAGGCTGGAAAGGTGATTTAAAGGTGATAGATGAATATATACCAACTAGAAATAGGCCCGATGCTATTGCATTGGGAGTGCGGTGAAATGAACAGGTGCTATAGAAATAGCCCCTGAATAGTCCAGTCCTCTCTCCAGAAAGTACGCTGTTGTTGCGGGATTTATATGGTGTATATGGTGGCTCACTGGTTAGCACTGTATGGTGGGTCAGTAGATAGCACTGTATATGGTGGCTCAGTGGTTAGCACTGTATACGGTGGCTCAGTGGTTAGCACTGTATGGTGGCTCAGTGGTTAGCACTGTACGGTGGCTCAGTGGTTAGCACTGTATATGGTGGCTCAGTGGTTAGCACTGTACGGTGACTCAGTGGTTAGCACTGTATATGGTGGCTCAGTGGTTAGCACTGTATGGTGGCTCAGTGGTTAGCACTGTATATGGTGGCTCAGTGGTTAGCACTGTATATGGTGGCTCAGTGGTTAGCACTGTATATGGTGACTCAGTGGTTAGCACTGTATATGGTGGCTCAGTGGTTAGCACTGTACGGTGGCTCAGTGGTTAGCACTGTACGGTGGCTCAGTGGTTAGCACAGTATACGGTGGCTCAGTGGTTAGCACTGTATGGTGGCTCAGTGGTTAGCACTGTATATGGTGGCTCAGTGGTTAGCACTGTACAGTGGCTCAGTGGTTAGCACTGTATGGTGGCTCAGTGGTTAGCACTGTATGGTGACTCAGTGGTTAGCACTGTATGGTGGCTCAGTGGTTAGCACTGTATGGTGGCTCAGTGGTTAGCTCTGTATATGGTGGCTCAGTGGTTAGCACTGCATGGTGGCTCAGTGGTTAGCACTGTATATGGTGGCTCAGTGGTTAGCACTGTATACGGTGGCTCAGTGGTTAGCACTGTATGGTGGCTCAGTGGTTAGCACTGTACGGCGGCTCAGTGGTTAGCACTATATGGTGGCTCAGTGGTTAGCACTGTATGGTGGGTCAGTGCTTAGCACAGTACGGTGGGTCAGTTGTTAGCACTGTATACAGTGGCTCAGTGGTGAGTACTGTATGGTGGTTCAGTGGTTAGCACTGTATGGTGGCTCAGTGGGTGCCTCTTTTTCCTCATTCTCGTCCTCTGGTCTGTCTTTCCTCAGCCTCCTCCTCTGGCCTTTCTTTCCTCAGCCTCCTATTCTGGCCTCTCTTTCCTCAGCCTCTTATTCTGGCCTCTCTTTCCTCAGCCTCCTATTCTGGCCTCTCTTTCCTCAGCCTCCTACTCTGGCCTGTCTTTCCTCCTCAGCTTCCACTCTGGTATCTCTTTCCTCAGCCTCCTCTCTGGCCTCTGTTTCCTCATTTTTCTATTCCTCTGGCCTCTCCTCCCTTTGATAGCTCCCTTAGCCTCCCATCTTCTCTTCCGTGGCCTCCTACTCTCTGGCTTCCCTTTCCTCTCCTCCTTGGCCTCTCCTCTTTCTGTCCTCTCTGGAGTCCATTCTCTCATCCTCTCTTTCCTCTCCTGTGGCCTCTCCTCTGGCCTCCTCTTCTCCCTGGCCTCCCTTTCCTCTCCTCCTATTTCTCTGGCATCTCCTCACCTTCGACAGCTCCCTCAGCATCCCATCCTGTCTTCCCTGGTCGCCTCCTCTCTGGCCTCCCTTTGCTCTTCTCCCTAGACTCTACTCCTCTCTTCTGTGGCCTCCATTCCCTCAGCCTCTCTTTCCTCTCCTGTGGCCTCCCCTCTGGGCTCCTGTCCTCCCTGGCCTCCTGTCCTCCCTTTCCTTCCTGGCCTCCCTTTCCTCCCCGGCCTCCCTTTCCTCTCCTTCTCTGGCCTCTCCTCACCTGCGGCAGCTCCCTCAGCCTCCCATCCTCTCTTCTCTGGCCGCCTCCTTTCTGTGCTCCCTTTCCTCTCCTCCCTGGCCTCTCCTCTTCCTGTCTTCCATTTCCTCAGCCTTTCCTTCCTCTCCTGTGGCTTCCTCACAGGCCTCCTCTCCTCCCTGGGCTCCCTTTCCTCTCCTCCTCAGGCATCTCCTCACCTTCGGTAGCTGCATCAGCCTCCCATCCTCTCTTCCCTGGCCTCTTCCTCTGTGGCCTCCCTTTCCTCTCCTCCTTCTGTCCTCTCTCTGTCCTCCATTCCCTGAGCCTCTCTTTCCTCTCCTGTGGCCTCCACTCTGGCCTCCTAACCTCCCTGGCCTCCCAGGCTTCTCCTCCCTGGCCTCCCTGGGCCTCCTCTCCTCCCTGGGCCTCCTCTCCTCACCTTGTAAGCTCCCTGAGCTGTTAGAAGTCCAGGAGTAGCTCCACCATGCTGTGGCTGTGGTCAGGCAGGATGTGCAGTGGGCGGTTCCAGCAGGATGGACTGCAGCATGGAGCCGCCAGCCCCGATCACCGCACACAGACACCGGAGGGGTGAGGAGAGCGCAGAGAGGATGGAGCGGCGGGGAGGACGGGGTCTTGTGCGGGCGGCGGAGGCTGTGCGGGCGATGGAGGAGGGGGGATGGTGCGGGTTTCTTGTGTGGGGCAGTGCGGGGGTGTAATGCAGGCGGTGTGCGGGGTCTGCAGCATTGGAATAGGTGCGGTGGGAGGCTGAAGGGGGTCTGCAGGCGGCTTGGTGGGCATGTGTAGCTTGTGCTGCTGCCAGCCATATTGGCATACCTATCACTTGGGTGTGCTAATATAGCGCGGCTTCTGGGTGGCGCAGTGCATTCTGGAATATCGACATAAGCCCGGAAGTCTTATTCGTGTTTATATAGGAGATGATAAGAGGCCTATAAGAGAAGATGAGTGGAATGTATAACTGTATGAAGAGAAGAGAGATGAGTACTAGATTAATGCCAGGTATAAATGCCTGACACTTAAAATTGATACTTCGATTAAAAAGTGTACAAAAGCACAGAAATGTAACTGAGATAACAATTATGTATGGGGAATATTTGTTGTATAAATTTCCATAATATCATGTTACTTGGTACTTCTATATCACCACTCACCAAGTACCACAGTGTTTCTTATTTTTTCTGGCTCTATGGCAACAACTAATGTACTGTGATCACTTAGCCAAATGCAGATGCAACGTGTAACCATCTGGATGAGACGGTCACAGTAGAGCACAGGATCTAAGAAGTTAAACACTTTGTACAATTAGTTGTAGTTGTAACAATGAGCAAACTGCATCGTTATTACAGGAACAGAGAATTTCTGGAAAGGAAAAAAAAGCATTTTCTAACTTTCAAACTGATAAAAACAAAATCTACAGATCACATCACCTGGTCTACTTTATGATGTTATGTCGATCTGCTCCCCATTCAGGTCCCTACAATATCGGATCCTCTCAGTGGAGATCTTCTATAGAAGACAATTCTCCTGATTGACCCATCAAGGATGGATAAGGACAAGATGGCGGAGAGGATCTTCCACCTCACCCTAGAGATCCTCTTCCTTGTTACTGGAGAGGTGAGAGATTGTGATGACAATGTCACATGGTATCATTCTTATCTACGGACAGTACCGTCACATGCCGCATTCTTGGCTGGTGATATGAGGTGATATGACATGCGCGCTCACGTTTTTCGTGCCCACCTCAGATCGCTGATGGCGTCGTCACACGCCGCAATCTCGCCCTGAAGCTAAGGCGATGTGTCCCTCCGGAAGTCGCCTCACCTACAGCGGAAGCAATCTTGCCTCATTCCATCGCCGCTTCACACGCCGCAATCTCAAAGGCAATGTAGGCGTACATATTCAGCCCGGCAAGGAGATAGGCGTGCCACAGTGGTTTACACCGCGCCCCATACACACTCATTGGACAACGCAACAGCGTTACGATTGGTCAGCCTGCTCTGGAAGGCTGACTAATACATGACGCCATTATCTATGGGAGTTTATCACAAATACACGCTCGTGTTGTCAATTGTGGCTCCTGCAAGACAGACACTGGCCCATGGCATGCATCTACGATGTGTAGCCCGACAACTGAGCTGTCATGTGTGGCGCTATACTCCACACAGCGCAACTTAATACACGGGGACAACATAGCTTGCGCTATTCATTGGCGTGCAATTACACTGAGTTTGTGGTCGGTTGTGTAGCTGAAGATATGTGTGGTCCTGGACGGACAACTCTTCAAATATGGCGCGATGTCAACTGACAGCCAATGGGAACACAGTAGCCCACACCAATCTCATCTCAGATGGGGCGCGGACTACAGCACACTGAGGCACGCCTATGGGCATTCACAGAAAGTGCTTTTTCCATCACTATCGCGCCTGATTCCTGAGCACTGTTCAGTAATCAAGCGACGGCCGATTGGCGATTCATCGTGCACCGCAACCATGAGGCAATTTCACAGTGATTTCGCCGGGGCGACACATAGCTTTTCAGATTTCCAGGCGAGATTGCGACGTGTGACACAATACCTTTAGAGATGACAGAACTGGAGAGGTGAGGACTCTGGAAATGTCTGGAGACTGGAGATTTATTAATGTGTCTCTCCATAACCAGGATTACACAGTAGTGAAGAAGAGCTCTAGTGATCTGTGCTGTCAGGACCCTGTGTCTGAGGGAAGAGCCCTGAGCCCAATCACAGGGCCTCCACCTCACCCCCTGATACATGAGGACATCAATGACCAGAAGATCCTAGAACTCACCTACAAGATGATTGAGCTGCTGACTGGAGAGGTGACACTGCTGGGAATGCTGCTGGGACATTATACAGTAACGCTATGAAGGGATCGGGGGATGACAATGGTATCATTGTATGTGTCAGGTTCCTATAAGGTGTCAGGACGTCACCGTCTATTTCTCCATGGAGGAGTGGGAGTATTTAGAAGGACACAAAGATCTGTACAAGGACATAGTCATGATGGAGGATCCCCAGCCCCTCACATCACCAGGTAATAGACAGGATTAAATACAGTTGTGGCCAAAAGTATTGACACCCCTGCAATTCTGTCAGATAATACTCAGTTTCTTCCTGAAAATGATTGCAATCACAAATTCTTTGGTATTATTATCTTCACTTAATTTGTCTTCAATGAAAAAACCCAAAAAGAATTGTCCTAAAGCCAAATTGGATCTAATTCCACACCAAACATAAGAAAGAGATTTCAATGCAAGATTGTGCAGATGGTGGATAAAGAACCTCGACTAACATCCAAACAAGTTCAAGCTGCCCTGCAGTCTGAGGTTACAACAGTGTCAACCCGTACTATCCGTCAGTTTCTGAATGAAAAGGGACTGTATGGTAGGAGACCCAGGAAGACCCCACTTCTTACCCCAGAGACATAAAAAAGCCAGCCTGGAGTTTGCCAAAACTTACCTGAGAAAGCCTAAAACGTTTTGGAAGAATGTTCTCTGGTCAGATGAGACAAAAGTAGAGCTTTTTGGGCAAAGGCATCAACATAGAGTTTACAGGAGAAAAAAAGAGGCATTCAAAGAAAAGAACACGGTCCCTACAGTCAAACATGGCGGAGGTTCCCTGATGTTTTGGGGTTGCTTTGCTGCCTCTGGCACTGGACTGCTTGACCGTGTGCATGACATTATGAAGTCTGAAGACTACCAACAAATTTTGCAGCATAATGTAGGGCCCAGTGTGAGAAAGCTGGGTCTCCCTCAGAGGTCATGGGTCTTCCAGCAGGACAATGACCCAAAACACACTTCAAAAAGCACTAGAAAATGGTTTGAGAGAAAGCACTGGAGACTTCTAAGGTGGCCAGCAATAAGTCCAGACCTGAATCCCATAGAACACCTGTGGAGAGATCTAAAAATGGCAGTTTGGAGAAGGCACCCTTCAAATATCAGGGACCTGGAGCAGTTTGCCAAAGAAGAATGGTCTAAAATTCCAGAAGAGCATTGTAAGAAACTCATTGATGGTTACCGGAAGCAGTTGATCGCAGTTATTTTGGCTAAAGGTTGTACAACCAAGTATTAGGCTGAGGGTGCCAATACTTTTGTCCGGCCCATTTTTGGAGTTTTGTGTGAAATGATCAATGTTTTGCTTTTTGCCTCATTCTCTTTTGTTTTTTTCATTTAAGACAAATTAAATGAAGATAATAATACCAAAGAATTTGTGATTGCAATCATTTTCAGGAAGAAACTGAGTATTGTCTGACAGAATTCCACGGGTGTCAATACTTTTGGCCACAACTGTACACACGGCCTATAAATCTGTATGTAAAGAATGAATTCAGTCCCTGTATGTGTCTCCTCCAGGTCTATCCAGTGAGAGGACAACACCAGAGAGATGTCCCCGTCCTCTTCTCCCACAGGACTGTAAACCAGAAGATCCCGATGTTCCTCAGGATGATCAGGTAGATGGAGAGAAGGTGTGATGAGATCTCCCTATGATGTGTAGACGGCTGTGAAGGTCTTGTGCTCAGTCTTGTTTTATCCTCCAGTTTTCTATGTTTTATACTTGTGTAATGAGAACGGTGGAGATGGCAGATTACAGCTGATCATAGATGGGACTTCTCCATCTGTCTGTGACTTTTCCAATCTTTGTTTCAGGGTGAAGATCTGACCCATATTAATACTATAGAGACATTTGTGTTTGGTGATAGTGGTGTAAAGAGGAGATTCCTACATATGACTACCCAGGTGAGTGGTGACCACTAAATGCAGAAAAATCACAGATTCTTCTCAGTCACCTGTGGCTGCTTTATCTGCAATGTTGTCCCCTCAATATCATAATCATGTGGTGCCATTCTGTTGCTATACCACTCCATGCTCCTCTAGCAAATTCTGTCCACATTAGTTTGGACATTTATATTACACCTTGCAGTGAGAACCATCTATTGCTGAATCTGGAGGCCAGAAAGTAAAAAGCCTCCTAATTAGAATAGTAAATTAAATTTAATTTTAACCAAACATGAATTTCTGTATAATAGTAACCCTTTATCACGACTTCATTTTATGTGAGAAAAGTACCAACCAATTTAAAAGACGTTTACCATAAAACCAATATTAAACCTATGCTATGAAACAGCCAATGTTTATTCATGCTATCTTCAGTAATATGAGGATTCCCAGTGCTGTATGCTGAAAAGCCGCCCCACACCATGATATTCTCTCCAAACGTCACTGTTGATATGGAGTTCTTGGAGTGATATGCAGTGCCTTTTGGCCTCCAAACATAGTGTGCATTATTGCAACAGAGAGTTCAACTGACCAGACTATATTCTCCCTGTATTTCACAGGCTTGTCTAAGGCTGGCTTCACACTACGGCTGTGATCCGATCCGTGGCTGTCCGCTTGAGCCAGACAGCCCCGAACCGGATCAGCACGCAGAACTGGAGGGCTAATTTGCCCTCGAGTCCGGTGAGCAGCCGGATGCAGCTGCCGCCACTGATAGGTCAGGACCGCGGTTTGCTCCCCGCGAGCCGCAGTCCTGACCAATCAGCAGCTGCAGCTGCGTTCGGCTGCACTCCGGACCCGAGGGCAAATTAGCCCTCCCAGTTCTGTGTGCTGATCCGGTTCGGGGCTGTCTGGCTCAAGCGGACAGCCACGGATCGGATCACAGCCGTAGTGTGAAGCCGGCCTTAAGTTGGTGTGTGTAAAGTGGCCTTATCTGTCCAACTTCTGACCAACTTACTGGTTGCAGTGAAATCATGGACACATTGCTCCATTTTGTGGCTGTGTACAAATGTAACAATGTGTCCACGATTTCACTGCAACCAGTAAGTTGGTCAGAAGTTGGACTGATAAGTTGGTGTGTATAAAGTGGCCATTAGTGTTGTTGAGCAAACTTGAAATACACTTGAACATGCTTTTTGTTCAGCTATGGAGTCTTGCATAGTGAGCATGCATACAGGAGCGTGCATACAGAACATGGAGTTTCTGTGCATTACTTATTGTTTTTTTAAACAATTGTACCTGCTTACTCTAGGTTTTCCTGTAGCCCTTCATAGCTGGCCTTTGGCTCTTTGACAACTTTTCTGATAATTCATGTCACTCCTCTGTCTGAAATCTTGCAGGGAGCACCTGGTCTTTGCCTGTATAAAATGATTTTCTTTAGATTGCAATTATGGCCCCAGCAGCACTCACTGAAGCCTTCAGACGGTAGAAATTCTTTTGTCACCAATCCCATTTGTATCCTTTGCAACAATAAGGTTACAAAGGTCTTGTGATAGCTCACTGGCTTTACCCACCATGAGATGTAATGAGACACTTTTTATAGGCAACTTTTTCAGTAAGTGACAGGATTGCTTGCTAATTAGTGATAGATTTCACCTGGTGTTTATGACTTTGTATGGCTTTTTGCACCTCTCTTTCTTGAGTTCAAAACATTTTCCCTATGCCATTTCTGATTATTACACATACGGTAACTTAATTTATGGCCATCTATGGCTTGACTTCTTTTGCCTGTGTGGATGGGTTGTTACCGTCATCTGGTGAGAATTTCACATCAATAGCACCTTTAGAAATATATTTAACGTGGTTTTCGGGTAATAAGATGCACTTTATTTTCCCAAAATGGGGAGGAGGGGGAATGGAGGAGCATCTTACAATCTGTATAATGCTCACCGATTGAGCGGAGTTACAGATAGCAGAGATGACAATGCTGTAGGCCCAGGGCTCGGAGGAGGAGCAGCGCTAGGATGCGGGTGACCTTGATCTGCCACAATGGCGGACCTTGCGACCAGGGGGCTCTGGTGCAGCTTTCGTTGATGATAGAGGACCGGGGGGGGTGGGGTGGTGCTATCCGTCGCAGTTGAGGACCGGAGGTGGGGGAGATAGTGCTATCGATCACGGCCGCCGACAAGGACTGGGGGGGGAGGAGGGGATGCAATCGCGGCCGCCGGCGAGGACCGGGTGGCGGGTGCTATCGGCCGCCGGGGCTGGGTGCTATCGGCCGTTGGCTCCTACCTGCATCGAGCGAGCCCCTGGGAGCCGGAGCAGCAGCAGGGGAGAGGAGGGGCGGGCTCAGCCAGGGGAAGCAGGAAGCTTCCCTCGGTTAACCCCCTCTCCTCTGGCACAGGGTCATGGGGGGCGGCTGGGGGCCCCCCTGCAGGCTTAAGCGGCCCCCTAGTAGCCGGTCGGGGCCTTCGTGCAGCTGCACCGGCTGCACCACAGTAGGTCCGCCCCTGATCTGCTGGACATGGTCTTCCAGAAAACAGATGCACAGGTTTCAATCTGTGGACGCACTGCCTCTGACACGATGGACATCAGGAAAATGTGCAGATTGAGATCTCTGCTCTCTGAGATCCCAATCTGCGCACGCGCCACCTCCACAGCCTCTTTCTTGAAGTCAATCATGTTAACCACCGGCATATCAATATCGCCCGCATCCCACCGCTGCGAGGCCCAGCATCGCCGACCCTCCCTCTGGAGATGCTCCATCATGCCCTCCCTGGTAAACAACACTGGGAATGCAAAACTGACACAGGGATTATAAAATGGACTCCCTTTTTTAACATCAAACTTTTTTTTACTTTTTTTTCATTTAAATTTGCAATGCGTTTTATAATCCACAAAATACGGTTTTAAGAAAATGGATTCCACTACAAAAATGTCATGATGTTTTTGATCCTAAGGATTTCAACTGCTCAACTTTTCCTTAAACGTTAAAAACTAATAAAAGTTTCCTACTTTTCTGGTCAGGACTCATAGGAGTTCCAATGTTTCATCATAAATGAGTGGAACTCCGGTTTAGTGCACTAGGTTAAAAAGTTCTCTCTAAAAGTCTTATATTTTCTGCAAGAAACTCATCTGGCGGAAAATATTGGATAGTGTGAATTGCCACATGTTTCACTGCCTGTTACCAAATCATGGATGATGAAGACTGTCAGGGGGTGGAGTGCACTCATTTTGGTTGATATGTCACCCTTTAATACAACCCCCGGCAAAAATTATGGAATCACCTGGCTCGGAGGACATTCATTCAGTTGTTTAATGTTGTAGAAAAAAAGCCGATCATAGACATGGCACAAAACTAAAGTCATTTCAAATGGCAACTTTATGGCTTTAAGAAACACTAAGAGAAATCAAGATAAAAAATGTGGTCGTCAGTAAAGGTACCTATTTTCAGACCAAGCAGAGGGAAAAAATTATGGAATCACTCAATTCTGAGGGAAAAATTATGGAATCACCCTGTAAATTTTCATTCCCAAAAGTAACACCTGCATCAAATAAGATCTGCTCGTTAGTCTGCATTCAAAAAGGAGTGATCACACCTTGGAGAGCTGTTGCACCAAGTGGAGTGACATGAATCATGGCTCCAACACGAGAGATGTCAATTCAAACAAAGGAGAGGATTATCAAACTCTTAAAAGAGGGTAAATCATCATGCAATGTTGCAAAAGATGTTGGTTGTTCACAGTCCGCTGTGGCTAAAATCTGGTCCAAATACAAACAACATGGGAAGGTTGTTAAAGGGAAACATACTGGTAGACCAAGGAAGACATCAAAGCATAAAGACCGGAAACTAAAAGCAATATGTCTCCAAAACAGGAAATGCACAACAAAAGAAATGGGAAACGAATGGGAGGAAACTGGAGTCAATGTCTGTGACCGAACTGTAAGAACCTGTCTAAAGGAAATGGGATTTACATACAATAAAGCTAAACATAAGCTATCATTAACACCTAAACAGAAAAAAAACAATGGGCTGAGGAAAAGCAATCGTGGACTGTGGATGGCTGGATGAAAGTCATATTCAGTGATGAATTGCGAATCTGCATTGGGCAAGGTGATGATGCTGGAACGTTTGTTTGGTGTCATTCCAATGAGATTTATAAAGATGACTGCATGAAGAGAACATGCAACTTTCCACAGTCATTGATGAAATGGGGCTGCATGTCAGGTAAAGGCACTGGGGAGATGGCTGTCATTACATCTTCAATAAATGCCCAAGTTTACATTGATTTTTTGGGCACTTTTCTTATCCCATCAGTTGAAAGGATGTTTGGGGATGATTAAATCATTTTTCAAGATGACAATGCATCCTACCATAGAGCAAAAACTGTTAAAACATTCCTTGAAAGAAGACACACAAGGTCAATGTCATGGCCTGCAAATAGTCCAGATCTCAATCCAATTGAAAATCTTTGGTGGAAGTTGAAGAAAATGGTTCATGACAAGGCTCCAACCTGCAAAGCTGATCTGGCAACAACAATCAGAGAAAGTTGGAGCCAGATTGATGAAGAGTACTGTTTGTCACTCATTAAGTCCATGCCTCAGAGACTGCAAGCTGTTATAAAAGCCAAAGGTGGTGCAACAGAATACTAGTAATGTATTGGAGTGTTCTTTTGTTTGTTTTTCATGATTCCATAATTTTTTCCTCAGAATTGAGTGATTCCATAAATTTTCCCTCTGCTTGGTCTAAAAAAGTAACCGTTACTGGCTAGCACATTTTTGTTCATGATTTCTTTTAGTGTTTCTTAAAGCCATAAAGTTGCAATTTGAAATGACTTTAGTTTTGTGCCATTTCTGTGATCTGCTTTTCTTTTCTACAACATTAAACAACGAAATGAACATCCTCCGAACACGGTGATTCCATAATTTTTGCCAGGGGTTGTATATCCTTAATTTTAATCTTTAACCCCTTATTGCCTAAATTAAAATCTACATATGCATACAAATGAATAATTATTATTATTTATTAATATAGCGCCATTAAGTACCATGGTGCTTTACATGTGTAAGGGGAAACGAGGACAAGAATGTAAAATGATGACAATTAAATCATAGAGGTACAGTAGGGCAGAGGATCCATAAGGGATGGGTGGGGAGACAGTAGAAGGGGGAGAGGTGAGGATGAGATGGTGCAGCGGATTAGGTCTCAGTGTGGGTTGTAGGCTTGAAGGAAGAGGTGGGTCTTCAGGTTTTTCTTGAAGGTTACCAGGATAGGGGAGTGCCTGATGTATTGGGGGAGAGAGTTCCAGAATATGGCGGATACATGAGAGAAATCATATATGCGGTTGTGGGAGGAGGAAATGCGAGGGGAGAAGAAAAGGAGTTCTTGAGAAGAGCGCATATTGCGGTATTGGGGGACCAGGTCAGAGATGTATGGAGGAGGCAGATTGTGTATGGCCTTGTATGTCATGGTTAGGGTTTTGAACTGGGATCTCTGGGAAGCGGGGAGCCAGTAAAGGGCTTGGCAGAGGGGAGAGACAGGGGAGTAGCGGGAAGACATGTGGATGAGTCGGGCAGTGGAATTGAGGATGGTTTCGAGACGTGCGAGGGAAGAAGCAGGGAGGCCGGTGAGCAGGAGGTTGCAGTAGTCGAGGTGGGAGATGATGAGAGCATGGACAAGTTTTTTAGCAGTGTCGTGGTCAAGGAAAGAGCGGATTCGGGAAATGTTTTGGAGCTGGAGTCGGCAGGCGGTGGCGAGGGCTTGGATGTAGGGCTTGAAGGAGAGGGAAGGGTCGAGGATTACCCCGAGGCATTTGGCGTGGGGGATGGGTGAGAATGAGCAATCGTTAACAGAATTTGAAGTAGGAGGGAATGGCCAACAGTGTCGAAGGCGGAAAAAAGGTCAAGAAGGAGGAGGACGAAGTAGTGTCGCTTGCTCTTGGTGGTCAGTAGGTTGGTGGTGACTCTGGTTAGGGCTGTTTCAGTGGAGTGATGGTAACGGAAGACGGATTATAGGCGGCCAAAGAGGGAGCAGGAGGAGAGGTGGGAGGACAATTCAGAACGAACGTGGTGTTCAAGTAATTTTGAGAAGGGGAGAAGAGATATGGGGCGATAGTTGGAGACTGCTGCAGGTCTCCAACTATGGAAAAAAACTGGAAGGTTTTTTGAGGTTGAGTGTAGTTAGGGCGTGTTTGAAGGATAAGGGGAAGTCACTGCTAGTAAGTGATATGTTGATAAGATGGGTTAAGGCAGGGATGAGGACTGTGGCGAGATTAGGGATGAGGTGGGAGGGGAGTGGGACGAGGGAGCAGGTGGTGAGGTGTGATCGTGCTAGAAGGGAAGAGAGATGATCTTCTGTCATACAGGAGAAACTTCCTTTGGATGAGGGGGGTTGGGTGATAGGTGGGCGAGGGGACAGTGGATCAAAGCTTTCTTTGATTTTGTTGATCTTCTGTTTGAAAAAGGTGGTGAAGTCGTTGGCAGAGATGAGGAGAGAGGGAGGAGGTGCAGGGGGATGGAGTAGAGAGTTAAAAGTTTTGAATAGTTGCTTGGGGTTGTGGGACAGGGTAGTTATTAGGGAAGAGAAGTAGGCTTCTTTTGCGGCGGTGACTGCAGTCTTGAAGTAGTTGAGGGCTGTTTGTACAAGGCAAAGTGTGCTGAGGAGTGGGATTTATTCCATCTCCAGCTCAGACGCCCTGGACATCTGTCAACGTTTTTTTGTGAGGCTGGAGAGCCAGGGTTGTCTGTGTGCGCAGGTTTTGTTGTATGAGAGGGGGCGGCCTGGTCGAGTGCTGTGGTGAGAGTGGTGTTATAGAGGGTGGCGGCAGCGGCAGTGTCTTGAGAGGAAGTATGAGAGAGGGAGGAGGGACTCAGAGAGTGAGCGGATGTCAATGAGTTTAAGGTTTCTGCGTGGATGAGGGAATTTCCGAAGAGGGGGGAGTGTAGTAGGAGGGGAGAGGGACTAGAAGGTCAGCAGGTTATGGTCAGATAGGGAGAGGGGTTAGTTTGCAAGATCAGTGAAGGAGCAGAGGCGGGTGAAGACCAGGTCTAGTGTGTGGCTATCATTGTGGGTGGCGGAGGCGGACCATTGAGAGAGGCCGAAGGACGAGGTTAGTGATAGGAGTCTAGAGGCAGCGGTGTGGGGGTGTCATGGGGATGTTGAAATCACCCATGATGATGGTGGGGATGTTGGAGAAGAGGAGGTGGAGAAGCCAAATGGTGAAGTGTTCACAAAAGATGGAGGGATCCTGGGGGGCGATAGACGACAGCCAGTTAGAGGTTGCAGTGGGAGAAGATGCAGACGAAGTGCGCCACGAAGGAGGGGAGGCAGGCATAGGGGGGCGGTGTAATTGGGGTGAAGGAACAGTTGTTGGACAGAAGTAGGCCAACACCTCCGCCGCAGTTGTTGCTGGGGCGGGAGGTGTGGGAAAGAATGAGTCCGCCATTGGAGAGGGCAGTCGGGGAGGCTGTGTCGGAGGGGGTGAGCCATATTTCGGTGATGCCAAGGAAAGAGAGTTTGTTGGAGATGAAGAGTTCGTGGAAGAATGAGAGATTATTGCATGCCGAGCGGATGTTCCAGAGTGCACCGAATACGGGTATTGGGAGGGGGGGAGGCTGGGGGAATGGGTGTAAGGTTGCGGGGGTGACTGGTGTTTGTAATGGGGAGTGGGTGTGGGCTAGAAGTGATTCTGGGGTTTTGGTGGGGGGGACCAGGATTAGGAGGAATGTCGCCAGCAAATAGGAGGAGCAGGGAGAGGGTTAGGAGGTGAGGCAGGAGCGTTTACGTGGCGGGCGAGCATGTTTGGAGACAAAGGATTGAGTGAGGAGGAAAAGTTCAGATGAATGGGTGAGATGGCTAGGTAGGATGGAGGGAGAGTGTTATTTTGTTGTTGGGAGGAGGGATAGTAGGAAGTAGAGTAGGATAGGAGTGAGAGTGAGGAGAAGGGGAAACATTGTATACAGGTGACAGAGATATAGGATGCAGTGGGGGTGACAAGTGGTGGACGGGAGCAGACAGGGATTGGGTGTAGGAGGGTGAGCAAACGTGTTGGAGTCGCATCAAGACAAGGCTAAGTGCGCAGCACCAAGTCAGAGCGATGCCCAGCATGTGGGGATGAGATGGGCAGATGGAGGAGGTGCAGCCGGAGGGCATGCGTAGCGAGGGGTCGGATGCAGTGGGGAGGTGGTGGGTGTGCAGTGATGACAGAGATGCACCAGGAGAAACAGTTGCACAACTCATAGGGATGAGGTGAAGCTGGGGGATGAGATGCAGTTGGGGATCAGGCGTAGCGGGGGGCGTCAGATGCAGCGGGTAGGAGGAACAACCTGCGTGAAGAGGAGATGCAGCCGGGGGATGAGATGGAGGCGGGGGCCAGGAGCAACAGGGGGACAGGTGTAGCAGGAGGGGTATGCAAAGCGGATAAAGTCCAACCAAGTCCAGGCAAGTGCAAAGCACGTAGGGATGGGGTGCAGCCGGGGAATAGGTGCAGCCAGTGGACGGATGCAGCAGGGATGTGCAGTGCGGAGGAAGTCTTACAAAGTCAAACAGATGCACAGTACATGGGGATGGGATGCAGCAGGGTGATGAGATGCAGCCAGGGTCACTTGCAGATGGAGGCATACAGAGTCCAGATGAATGCAAACCACATAGGGATAAGGTGAATCAGGGTGATGAGATGCAGTCAGGGTTCCGTTGCAGATGGAGTTCTACAGAGTCCACATGAATGCAAAGAACATGGGGATGAGGTTCAGCAGGGTTCAGGAGCAGCAGGGGATGTGCAATATGAATGAAGATATACCCAGTCTAGACAGTACACAACGCTGGGGGATCAGATGCAGCCAGAGGGTCGGGTGCAGCCAGGGTGGTGGGTGTTGGCAGGGCCGGCGATGGCGCATGGCAGGCCCGCCAGCCTGATTTGCTTGAAGTCTCCGGGTCATGCAGCAGGGTAGTGGCAGGTTGCTGTTTTCCAACTTGGCCTGTGGAACTTGGCCGCTGGATGGCCCCTGGAGTATAGTTAGGCCTGGGTGGTGGGGCCTTGGGTGTCGTGGCCTCGCGGGGACCGGCGCCACCAGGGGGTCACACGTAACTCATTGACTCGATCTGAAGGGGGGGCGGGGTCACTGGTATGATGCGTTTACACAACAGTAGGCATTAAGGAGTTAAAACTTTAGCAATCACTTTTTATATGTTCGTGGATATTTACAAAAAAAAGTTTTGAGTAAACAAATCACCTATGAAATTATTTCATTGTGCTTATACGTTAGGAAAATGCACTCCCTCATTGCATAAAAAATATTCAGGAAGTTTGTTAAACTTTTTGGTGTATCACAATAATTAACAAAAAAGTTACCCTATTATGAAAACTATAGTCCTCAGGGAATTAAATTACAGGTGTAGTGACTATTTTGAGCCACTGACACCTTTGATAAATTGCTATGTTTTGGATTTGTAGAGCGAAAATTACAAATAGCCAATTTTAATGCCCAATACATTATGCTGAGTTTGTGCTTTTGAAAATTCACCGCTATTACATTGTATTCTTCCCTATACAGCATTGACATACGTGTGGATGCGACTTGTGGTTTGGGCACACTGCCTTTCAAAAAGATAGGACAATTTTGCTTTCAGAGGGTGAATTTTACTGGATTTGTTTTAGGAAATCATATTTGTTAAAACTACATATTTTTATGGCTTTTTAGACCACTGTTTACGAGTCAAAATGAACAAAAAGAACCAAACATCATGCTCTAGTGGGGTTGAAATCTTCTGTTATGATGTGAACAGTTTTTGACTTATTGAATTTAGCTGTAAACATTTGATTTACATTTTAATGTAAATTTTATATAGAGATTTTGTAAAAATATAATTTTTTTTGGATCATTTTATTAAAAAATAATAATTGCTTATATTATTTCCCAGATGTATATACCAAGACATCAGAGGGATATCTAACATCTTCAATTTTTAAATCCGATGACATCGTTGTCGCACAAGATATAACTGAAGTGAATGCCATTACGTCAGATATGCCATCAATCCTTCACAGCAAAGATCTGTCAGCTGATCCCGTTAGACAGGTCCTATGTTCTGATTCATCACAAACTGCTAAGAAAAAAAAATGTCACAAAACGGGCGTCAAATATCAAACTGCTTTTAGAGCAAAGAAGCTATTTTTATGTTCTGAGTACGGCGAAAATACTTCTCTCAACATGTCCTTTGTTGCACATCCAAAAATTCATACAAAAGATAAAGGATTTTCATGTTCTGAGTGTGGGAAATATTTTAACCAGAAAGCAACGCTTGTTAAACATGAGAGAACACATACAGGGGAGAAGCCATATTCATGCTCAGAATGTGGGAAATGTTTTGCAGATAGAGGTAATCTTATTAGACACAAGAAAATTCACACAGGGGAGAAACCATATTCATGTTCAGAATGTGGGAAATGTTTCACAGTCAAAGCAAATCTGGTTAAACATGTGAAAACTCACATTTCACATTTTCCATGTTCAGGATGTGATAAGTATTTTAACCAAAAATCAGATCTGGTTAAACATGAGAGAATATGCACAGGGAAGAATACTTTTTATTGTTCAGAATGTGAGAAATGTTTTAAATCTAAATCATGTCTAGAGAAACATCAAAGAATTCACACTGGGGAGAAGCCATACTCATGTTTAGAATGTGGAAATTTTTTTAACAAGAAATCAAATCTGATCAGACACCAAAGAATTCACACAGGGGCAAAGCCTTTTTCATGCTCAGTATGTGAGAAATGTTTTCCAGATATACCACATCTTGTTAAACATCAAAGAAATCACACTGGAAAGAAGCCGTATTCATGTTCAGAATGTGGCAAATTTTTTAACGAGAAATCAAATCTTATTAGACATCAGAGAATTCACACAGGAGAGAAGCCGTTTTCATGTTCAGAATGTGGGAAATGTTTTGCAGACAAGTCAAATCTTGTTACACATCAGAGAAGTCACAGAGGGAATGAGCCATATTCCTGCTTAGAATGTGGAAAACATTTTACCCATAAATCATATTTAGTTGCACATGAGAGAACTCACACAGGAGAGAGGCCATTTTCATGTTCAGAATGTGGGAAATGCTTTACACAGAAAGTAAATCTTGTTGGACACCAGAGAATTCACAAAGGGGAAAAGCCGTATGTATGTTCTGAATGTGAGAAGTGTTTCACCCAGTATTCAGAACTTTTTAAGCATAAAAAAACCCACATAGACAAAAATCAATATAATAAATATATAATAACAGTTAAAGACAAGTAAATGAGAAGAAATAAAGAAAATTAGAACTTGCATTGGAATTGAAAATATAACCAGTTACTAACCGACATATGTTACCTGTAATTCAAATAAAAAGCAGTGTTCCCTACGCATTGTATATTTACTATTAAATTACTATTTGGAGAACAGTATTGTGACATTCAGTTCTGTTCTTACAATAATCAGTTTAAGGAAACTATGCAATAAAAATTATAAGAGCATACAAAATGTACATGTGAATTGTAAAACATGCTATTGAAAACATCTCTAATGCCCCTTTCACATCAGCGTTTTTTTTAAATTGTGGCAGATGCGCATCTGCCGCGATTACCGCATAACCGCGACACTTGCGGCACAGTTGCGGCAAGCCCCATGCAATGTCTATGGGGCTTGCGGTAAGTGTGCGGCAAGTGCGCTTGCGGCAGGTGCGCCCGCGAAAAAAAACCGCGGTCAGCCGCGGTTTTTTTTCGCCCGCACCTGCCTCAAGTGCCAAAAACCGCACTTGCGCACCGGCTGTAAGCCCGCATAGACATTGCATTGAGCTTGCTGCAACTGTGCCGCAAGTGTCGCGGTTATGCGGATTTAAAAAAAAACAGCGTTTCACTGATGTTTGCGGCCGATCCACCAGGTGGCGCTGCATCTCCCGGATCGGCCGCTTAACGGCTGACTTGCGGCCTGGATCTGGCAACCCCATGCATTGTCTAAGGAACTTGCGGACTGGTGCGGCATGTTCGGTTCTGCCGGATGCGGCAGATCAGTCACTTGCAGCCGCGAAAACAAATGCTGCTTGCCGTTAGGCGGCAGATGCTGTAAATCTACCGGATCTGCCGCACATCAGCATAGATGCTGATGTGAAAGGCCCCTTAGTGATGGGCGAACCAAAACTGTAACGTTTGGGGTCTGTACCGATCATCTAGTGTTCGGGCACGGACCACGAACACGGACATTCCTGAGAAGTCTGTGTTAGTGTTTGGGTTCAGCTGGGAGGGCTGTAAAAATAAGCAAATTTATGATTAAAGCAGGAGAATTATAGTAATATATAATTATTATATCAGTCTCCCGCTGTGGTCACACTTGCTTCTGAGTCCGCTCATTAACCTCATGTTTATTCACTGCACTTACTCCAACAGCGAATTTCTGAAACCCTCTCTCTGGAGAAAAGGGTCCAAATGCCAAAATAACATTTATTTGGTCGCCTCAACATTGCAATAAAATGCAATAATGGGCGATCAAAACAGCGCATCCACCCACAAATGGTATCAGTAGAAACGATAGCTCAAGACGCAAAAAATAAGCCATCACATAGCCCCAGACCCTGAAAAATGAGGACGCTAGGGGTCGCAGAACATGGCGCAAAAAGTGCAATTCTTTTTTTTCTCAAACTTCTGAATTTTGTTTCACCACTTAGGTAAGAGTAAAAGGATACATGTTTGGTATCTACGAACTCGTACCGACCCGAGGCATCATACTGACACGTCAGTTTTACCATATATTGAACATGGCGAATAAAAAAAAAACAAAAAACAATCATGTAATTGCACTTTTTTGCAATTTTTACTGCACTTGGAATTTTTTTCCTACTTCCCTGTACACTATATGGTAAAATAAATGATTGCATCTGAAAGTACAACTCGTGCCGCAAAAAATAGGCCCTCATATGTCTATATTGATGAAAAGACAATAAAAGTTATGGGTCTTGGAAGCAGGGAGCAAAAAACGAAAACTGAGAACGAAAAATCACCGGGTGGTAAAGGGCTTCACTTTATGCCACTCGACTGGCTCGGTTGACCATCCTTCAGGCTACTCATTAAAGGATATGCAATCAATACGAAACTAAGCTGAAACAGCAGTACTAACATAAGGCATATAGCATAGATATTAAAGAAAAATATGCACGCAACACTTTTGTTTTTGCTCCCATGTTTCATTAGCTGACTTCAAAGATTAAGACTTTTTCTATGTACACAAAAGGCCTTTTTCTCTCAAATATGCACAAATTTGTCTAAATCTGTGTTTAGGCAGAAACACACTATGTGAGTTGCATGCGAGATCCTCGCACGACTCTTGCATGACTCACCCAGAACGGCCTCCCCCTCTCTGGACAGGAGCGTAGAGCTGCATAGAAACACAAGCAGCTGGCACACTCACGTTCCGATTGGCAGGGGCCGTTCCGGGTGAGTCATGCAAGGATCTTGCATACAGCTCGCATAGTGTGTCTCTGGCCTTAGTGAGCACTTCTTCTTTGCCAGATAATTCAACCACCTCACAGGTGTGGTAATTCAAGATGCTTAAACGCCATGTTTATTGCACAGGTGTGCCTAAAGGCCGGTTACACATAACGATGTGCCAGTGACCCGACCAACGATCAGGATCGCTGGCACATCGCTATGTGATCGCAGGTGAGCTGTCAGACGGGCAGACTCACCAGCGATCACGCAGTGCAGCGCCGACCCCCCGACGGTCGTTATGATCGTTCAGGGTGTCGGGCGCAGACTGGGGATCGATGGTCGTTGACCCTTTCACACATGCTGATGCAGCGACTGAAAAATGGTCCTGGCCATTCCGCAGCAATCAGCGAGCTCACAAACAGTGACATCGCTGCGAGGTCGCTGCAACGTCATAGGCATCGTTGGCAATATCGCTACATGTAACGGGCCCTTTAGGCTGGCCATAATAAAAGGCCAATCTAAAACGTGCAGTTTTAACACACTGCACAATGCCACTGATGTCATACGTTTGGAGAAAGCATACAATTGGCATGCTGACTGTTGGAATGACTACCGGAACTGTTGTCCGTGAACTAAATATTCATTTCTCTACCATAAGCCATCTTCATTTATGCAATTGACACATCTTATTTTCTGTAAATACTCTTCATCTCCCGGTTATTCCACAGCAGTACTGCTCCTGTATTCTCCTACACATCCTTTTAAGGCTTGGCTATAAAGTCAGCCCATTCTTCTCTGCGCTGCTACTAATAACTTGGTACAGGACTGGACAGCTACAACATGACTCTGCTGTTCCCTTAAGCTTTTATTTTTCTCTCCTGCGCCATAGCCAGATCATGTGTCTCTAATTCATCCGGCTTCTTACGGTCCCTCTAGCAACAAATCTTTTGTCTTTTTGTTATGGCACTGCAGCAGCCTTTTTTTTGTCCACTTGGCAGCATATCCCGTAGTTACTCGATAGCACCATCCTACTGCATTTGCCTTTGCAGATCCCTTACATCATCATGTACTGCTTGTTGTACTCTGACCAGTACTCCTTCTCAACCTCATCATTAGCTATCCATACTCGATTGTGTCCTCATACTTGCAGTTGCTATTAAAAAAAACAACAAAAAACACAGTACATCCTAGTGCAAGAAACATAATACGAGATGTAAATACAAGTAAACCGGTGTGCAATGTGCTCACCTTCTAGGGTTGTACAATAACATCTTTCCCCTCCGCCCACCTTTCTTCAGCTACTTGTTATCCTCTCTGCACCCGTCTTTCCCTGGCTCCTTTATTCCATCTCTCCACCCATCTCTCCTTAGCTCCTTTATTCCATCTCTCCACCCATCTTTCCCAAGCTCCTTTATTCCATCTCTCCACCCATCTCTCCCTAGCTCCTTTATTCCATCTCTCCACCCATCTTTCCCAAGCTCCTTTATTCCATCTCTCCACCCATCTCTCCCTAGCTCCTTTATTTCATCTCTCCACCCATCTTTCCCAAGCTCCTTTATTCCATCTCTCCACCCATCTTTCCCAAGCTCCTTTATTCCATCTCTCCACCCATCTCTCCCTAGCTCCTTTATTCCATCTCTCCACCCATCTTTCCTTAGGTCCTTTTTTCCCTTTCTCCATCCATCTTACCTTGGCTCCTTTCTCCCTCTCTCACCCTCTCTTTCCTTAACACCTTTTCCCTCTGTCCACCCATCTTTCCCTATTTCATTTTTCCCTTTCTCCATCCATCTCATCCTGACTCCCTTTTCCCTCTACCGACCCTTCTTTCCTTACCTCCTTTTCCCTGTATCTAGTAGCTCCCATACCTTATGATGACCCATTTCAATAGCCCCTAGCCTGTATCGTGACCCTTTTAGTAGCCCCCATAATTTGTCATAACCTTGTTAGTAGCCCCACACTCAATGATAGCCTCTTTTGCTGCGCAAATGATGTACAATGACCTCCTCTTAGTAGATCACACTGTTCATTGAGGCCCCATTTGTTTCCCCCAGTTTTATACAGGGCCCCCACCAGGGCTATATTTGAGATTACACTGGAGCTGGCTAATTTCAAACCGTGGATATGTACATATATAGCCACGTGTGCTGCTAGAAAACCCCTAAGAACCCCGTGTGAAAGTTCTTCTATGGTTATGAATGCTATAAATTGCCTTAACCGTAAGATATAGTAATGATATGGGATTCAGCGCACAAATATATCAATAAAATGTAGTTTTTATTTTTTATAAAATCATATCATATAAAAGTATATATTTAAAAAGTTAAATATCCACGGAATATCCGGAACGTTGCTTTGTTCATTTAGGTTATCTTGCTGAAGTGGGGATATTGATATCCTATAATACAGGATAAAAGTATGTCACTTGTTTGCGGGTTGAATATTAATAGAATAGTTAGTATATAAGGACCTACCTCTTTAAGAATGAGCTACCAGTGGATTATACCTCTGGAAACCAGCATCTTCAAGAGAAGGGTGTGTCTGAGATCAATCTAGATGCTAAAATAGGGATTGTATTAATTAAATCTACAAAGGTGTATTAAATTTAATAAGTTTAGTATTCACCTCTTGAAAATGACTGGATTACATTTTCTTGATAACGCTTATGCTTCTGCCAAAAAAGTATATGTCATTATTTTACTATAGGTATGTGCTAATTTGAAGGACTAATCACATACTTATACATTGTATTCCTGTGTGGCTCAGCCTCACTATAATGGTTTTCAGCCCTTTCAATATCAATATCAAAACCTGAAGAAAATCTATCACCTAGTAACTCAAACTATTATATGGTGACTTGATCCTCGTATTAATATCACACTGATTAGGGACATGAACCAGGTTATTTAGAATGAGCTATAACTGCTAAATGATTTCTTACCCCAGGATGGGAGACGTGAGACGTGAAACACGCTTGTGTGATTCACATGGAGCGGCAGGCAGGCAATAGCTATCCTCTGGAATACGCTATTTGGATGAAGCTCTGCTGCTGCAAAAAACACCACCCTTGTCGGTCTTAAGGCTGTACACAGCTTAATGGCGGAGCCCGGTACCTCGGGAGTGTTAGATCGCTTCAGAACACTTCCTGGTCGCGGCTCTCGCTGCGGTCACGTGGGGTCACGCGTCAGTGAAATCACCTGACTTCCTCCGTCACGGCGTCAGTGTCGTCAGCTAGGGGCGGTCTGAGGTCTTTGTTGTTAATGATACTGAGGATTGCTAGGGAGACTGGTGCAGGACAGGCAATCGACCGGTTTCAAGGGAATCGTCCCTCTTCATCAGGATAGCCGGATCCCACCTGTCTCCTATGTTTTATAGCATTCCCTCATTGCTTCATTTGTAATGGAACCAATCAGACCGCAACAATTCTATTGTAACCACATAGACCTGGTGGCCAAAGTAGAACAATATGGTAGGTATATCAGATAGCAGTTACTCATCTATTTAGAATGCCATGTTCAAATTTATTGGCGTTTCAATCTAGTAGCCTTTTTCATTGTATCATAATGATATCTCCAAACTCTTATTTCACATCTTATAATTATAAATCTACCCTAAGGGTGTTTTAATAACGCTACTCTTCTCTCATCATAATACCTATTATCTTAATCTTATATATCAATAGCATGATTCTATATATGGGCCATGAGTCAAACAAAAGGGGGAGAGAGAGAAAAAAAAAAATATAGAATTTGTCCATGCTTTTTTGATCCTGTGAGTATATGTGTAACCTCTAGATGCATACTCAGATTGTCTACTCATTTAAATCCAAAGAGTTATGTGTCACAGTTAAGTCCATTTGAAACTAAAGTGTTGAGATCAAATATCCATCGGGTTTCTGCCCGAGACATCTTCTCTATGTGATTGCCCCCTCTCCAATGTTTTTGGATTCTTTCTAATGCAAAGAAGTATGTCTGTTTGCATGACATGTTATGATGTTCTTTGAAATGTCTGCTCAAGGGATGTCCCATATATCCTTTTTCAATGTTTCTTACATGTTCAGCTATACGAGTTGCCAACGTTCTTGATGTTCTCCCTATATATAACTTATTACATGGGCACATCAGGGCATATATTACATTCTTTGTATGACAAGTTAATGTCGTCTTGATAGAAAAGGGTTTCTTGTTGAAGGGACTCTGAAATTCTCTAATTATTTTCCTTGAGGTATCTGTAGATAGACAACCCCTGCATTTTTTGCAGGGTATAAACCCTACGTTCCTACTGGTATTCCATAAAGTGTTTGTGGGTGTCTCCTCCGTACTTAAATTCTTTACTGATGGCGCAATCGACATGCTCAGAGGAATGCCTCGTCTATAAATTATTCTTGGGGAATTTGCTAGAAATTCCCCAATTGATTTGTCATTCTTCAGATGGTGCCAATGTTTCTTCAGAATGGTTTCGAATTCTTTATAGTTACTATGGAATCCTGTGATGATAGGTGTTTCTCTTATTTGATCTTCTATTGAGGTTTTGTTGATGTCTTTCACTTTATTCTTGAGGAGTATAGATCTGTCTATTTTGGCTATATTAGATATTTGTATACTTAAATCTTCCTCATTATATCCTTTCTTCTTGAATTGTTCTTTCATGATCTTGGCTTCTTCCAGAAACTGTGATTTTTCTGTGCAGTTTCGTCTCAGTCTTGTAAGTTGTCCTTTAGGTATATTTTTCAGCCATTTGGGTAAATGGCAGCTAGTAATAGGTATACTTTTATATGATATGATTTTATAAAAAATAAAAACTACATTTTATTGATATATTTGTGCGCTGAATCCCATATAATTACTATACCCCCACCAGGGCTGTAGAGTCGGAGCCGTTGCCGATTTTGGTGGAGTCAGGTTACCGTTACACGTCGCAATATCGTTCCGATATCGCATGCAATTTAACGTTAGCACGCACGTTTTTAGCACTTGTCCAAGATCACATAGGAGATGTTACACATAGCAATCACACCTGCAACATCCGGCGTCCCGGAAGTCGGCTGGCAAGTCGGCCAGCCGATTTTGCAGATCGTAGTTGCGCCATCACACAGCACAACCACATCAGCAATGTGGGAGTACTTTTGACCCAGCTTAGGACATAAGCGTAGCTGAGTTACCTTTTAATCGCGCTCAGAACACTCCGATTGGACGGCGAAAGAGCGTTACCATTGGTCAGCCATCTCAGACAACATGGTGGCGATATGGATACCCTTGCTCTTCTTGAAACTGATGTCATATGTGATGTGTAGCAGCTCCAGCAACACACTGCGGCGGCGCCAAACTAGCAGACAGGAACGCTAGTGTAGTGCAGTCTGTTTTGCCAAAACGCATGGACATTGTGTACATCTACTGTAGAAGTTGGTAAGCTACACACAGGAAGTATGGACATGTCTATGCATTTTACATAGCATTTCCCAACTATGTGGGTGCATACATGTATGTATGTGTTTACAGATATGTACATATGTCTCAATCGGACACTATAGAAGTGAACATGTGTGTGTACACATACCCATGTCTACATGCAGCAATCTGGACAGGGAAACACACACCCATACAGTGTGTCGGCAATCGCCACACATGTGTAGTGTACCTGTGCACACAATGGTGCAGCGACCCTCAACTAACATTGTAGTGTCACACCTTTGAGCCCACCCTAATGCTATGTGATACGGTTGTCAGCTTAAAAAAAATACACACAACAACCGAACAATTGCCTCAATAACCTGACCCGTCAAGAACACCACCCACTGGATCAGGGGCTGGATGGTAGCTCATGCTCTGGGTGGCAGTCTACGTTCTACAGCCCGAGCCAAAGTGAGGAGTGGGGGGGATGCTAGCGTGGAAATCCAGGTGAAGAGCGGGGTGGGGGGTGCTAGTGTGGAGAGCCAGGTGAGGAGCAGGGGGGAGGGGTGGTGTTAGAATAATACGGCCTGCTTCACTCACCGCCCTCCGCCTCGCTGTCAGCCGCTGCCCGCCGCCTGCTTCCCTGTAATTGCGGCAGCAGAGGCCGCAAAGCACAGCCGCGCGGTCGCTATCACTACACTGAGCGGCCCTAAACAGGGACAATATCACCGGCCCTGCCACCTGGTCCAGTCCGCCCCTGCACTGGACGCATATAAGGCTCAGGTGCAACTGTAAAGCGGGACTCCTCTTCTCACCCTCAATCATCCACTCACCTATCGCTATAGTCTGACAAAGAGCTAAGTGAACCCCATATCCAGTTCTCACATCCACACAACACTTCCTCCTGCCTTTACTTGCCATTTTAATAGGCCAGGAAGATGCCTTCCCTGGGTAACACACTAGAATACAAGCCACCCAGCTTTCCCAAGCAACTGGTAAGTACTCTTGTTGCACTCTGGTATTCACAAGGTAACACAACAGGGTTATACCTTTCCTCTTCGAGGTTGTGAGTACATTTAGAGCAGCAAGAATCAAACTTATTCAGTCTTACATTTACTACACGAAAAAAACACAGTGCTAACAAAAACAAAAAAGGTTGAAGTAATAAAAAGACATAACCACAAGGTAAAAACAGTATAAAACAAAAAGATAAAGAAACATCTTACAGATAATATTGACAATTTGGGCTTTTCCCAATGAATATCATGGTGCCTATTGCACAGGATCATGCAATTAATAAAGTACAGGAAAATTCACTCTCTATTTTAGGCCCCTTTCACATCAGCGTTTTTTGCCGATCGCGGCAGATGCGTTGAAAAAAACTGCAACTGCCGCGATTACCGCATAACCGCTGCACTTGCGGCACAGTTGCGGCAAGCCCCATGCAATGTCTATGGGGCTTGCGGTAGGTGTGCGGCAGGTGCGTCAAGTGAGGTTGCGGCACTTGCGGCATTTGCGGCTGCGAAAAAAACGCGATCAGCTGCGTTTTTTTGCGGCCGCACGTGTGTCAAGTGCCGATACCACACTTGCCGCACCTGCCGCACACCTACCGCAAGCCCCATAGACATTGCATTGGGCTTGCCGCAACTGTGCCACAAATGCAGCGTTTATGCGGTAATCGCGGCAGATGCGGTTTTTTCACCGCATCTGCCGCGATCGGCAAAAACCGCTGATGTGAAAGCACCCTTACCCAGGAAAATTATTGTAGCTTCTAAAAGAGACAATAGACTGTGCTGAAATTTGGACTTTACATACTTTGATTCATGAGAACTGAGAGTGCAATGAACCTCAGTGACGAGTAACATCTTTGTGTCGAATGATCTCACCGACTTCTCACCCCATCAGTCTTCTCTACTATGAGACAGTCTTGCTGCACACCTTTCTGCGCATTGGTAGATTATGTGTGGTGCTTGCATTTCACTCCTGTTAAATTCCTTCTCTTCATTTGTTAACAATGTACAGATACTTTGGAAGAATGTGTTTTCATTGTGAAAACTTTTTGGAAAACTGATTCCTTAAATAGGTGCTCGATTAAGTTTCTAAAGGGGTTTGGAGGTTGAAATCCACCATCAAGACCATGTTTTATTTCATTGGTGCATAAACTGGAAAGCATAGGAATATTGCTAGATGGGCTTCTAGCCGAATGGGAAAAAGTGCACATAGATCATTCATTATTCAGTGCAACTGAATAGGACAGTTCAGAAGCAAAGTGGAACTTGATAGAATAAAAAAAGAAATGTATTGTAGACTAAGGCTGGGTTCACATTTGCGTATCTGTCTGCATGCGCAGGGCATGCACACGCAAACGCAGCCCATACTGATGTCAACGCAGCTGAGAATCTCCGCATGCGTTCACATTAGTATGCAGCCCGCCAGCCAATCGGCTGTCTCGGGGGCGGCCGAGAGGAGGAGATCAAGGGCAGAGATCTCCTCCTCCCGGCACAGCTGATCTCCCCGCCGGTGTCAGCGCAGGAGATTTGAATTAACAGCTGATCTGACAGGTGCTTAAATCTCCAGTGCCGACACCGAATAGGGTGATATTGGTGCAGGAGATAAGAAACAGCGATCAGCTGTTCTGGAAGTAGATGATTTGTCCTCTGGGGCCAGTGCAGTTCCTGCGCAGAAGGCAAGTGCTGGTAAGACTGTAAGCAGGGCCTTCTTTCATTTGGAGCGCAAATATTGCCAACTGTGAACTGTTGGCGATCAAGATCGCTCTAAAGGAGTATAGATAGCTACTGGAAGGAACAGTGCATCCAGTCATCTACACCGACCACAAAAACTTGGCTTAACTACAGTCGTCCCAGAGGTTTAATCAACGCCATGCCTGATGGTCATTCTTCGTCCGCTTTAATTTTATTCTGCACTTCCACCCGGCACAAGGATGTCAATGTACATGCACTGTCCAGGTCCTTTCTGTCGGTTGATCAAGAGGAGGAGCCTCAACACGTTATCAAGCTTTCCAAGATGCTCACCGGGGCTCCAGTGGGGTCATTCTTCAAAGTTGTCCGGCCATGCTGGACAGAAGAAGTCCATTTTGCTTATCTCTCGGCATTACTGGTGGCCAACACTGCATCAAGATGTTGTGGAGTTTGCTTCAGCCTGTCCCTCCTGTGCCTCCTCCCAAGAAGATTCCTGCTGAATGACTACTGCCAGTACCAGTGCAATCCGCTGCTTGGCAGCATATTTCACCAACCTGCCAAAGTCCTCTGACTGTACCACCATCTGGGTAGTAGTGGACAGGTTTTCCAAAATCGCCCATTTCACTCTGCTAACTGATTTTCCCTCTGCACCCGTGCTCACTGAGCACTTATCCAGCACATCTTCTGACTGAACGACCTTCCGCACCACATCATGTCTGCCACAGGCATCCTGTTCACATCTTGGTTCTGGAAGGCTACCTGTAAGATAACGGATGCCACCTTGGACTTCACATTGGCTTACTATCCGCATTTCAACAATCAACTACAGTGGGTCAACTAGATCCTGACAAATTTCTTGCGCCATTTTGTCAACAAGCACCACAGCGATTGGGTTACATTCCTTCCTTGAGTTCTCATACAATAACCACATGAGTAAATTCTCTGCTAAATCTCCATTTCACATAGTGTATGGGCAGCAGCCTAAAATCCTGTTCCAGTGGTGATCACCTCCAGCAACCCAGTGGCTGACTGGAGACTAAGTCCTCCCTGGAGTAGTTCTCCATCCGAATGAAGAGTCATGTGGATAAGAGGAGCCTAGGCCCTCCTTTTTTCCAGCCTGGGACAAGGTATAGCTCTCTCTCAGATATGTCCGCCTCAAGTTACCCTCGTACAAGTTGGCTCCCTGCTCTACCAGTCCCTTCATGGTGCTCCAGCAAATTAATGAAGTATCCTACAAGTTGAAGCTCCCGAATTCCTTATTGTTAGCAGCGCGTTAATCAGCGTGATGTCCACAGCGAGCAACAGAGAATGTTCATTTATTGAGAATTAACAACATCCAGCTTACAACATGAGAATAGGATCAATCTGGTTTCTGGAGAGGGAGAGAGAAAACTGCTGTGACCTTCAGCTTCAGTTCCACATTCACAGGGAGCAGGGGGAGGTACATCCTGTCTCTGAATGAGGACCTTTTTTTTTTTTTTTTTTTTAACTTTGTTGACATCTGAACAATATGCATGCAGACATAAAATCACATCATATTAAACAAACAATAGTTGTTGCAATACATTATTACAGATTAATATGCATTAGGCCAACACCCCCACTCAACAACTACTTATTCTGTTAGTCCCATAGTGGTTCTCAATTCTTGGAACCTAGGTCGTGGCAATGGCTTGGTCAAAATGTCAGTCAACACCTTATCAGTCTCACAATAAACAAACTGAATTATGCCACGATCTATGAAATCACGTAGATGATGATATCTGACGTCGATCTGCTTAGTTCTAGCACTGATCTTCTCACTGCATGCAAGTTTAATGCATCCTTGGTTGTCCTCATATATCACCTTTGGCTGAGTTAACAGTTTACCAAGATCATCCATCGGTTGTCTTAGCCAAATGATCTCCTGACTTGCATAGGCTGCGGACACATACTCAGCTTCTGTGGATGACAAAGCAACAGATACTTGTTTTCTACTAGACCAGGAGATTGAACTTTCTTCAAGTTTAAATACGTATCCGCTTGTGGATTTACGATCATACAAATCACCAGCCCAATCTGCGTCAGCATAGCCGGTGAGTTTTAGACTTCCTGCTGCAGATAATTTTAAATTTACCCCTTGTGTCTCTTTTAAATATCGGAGAACTCTTTTAACAGCATTCCAGTCCTCTTGGTGCGGTTTCTCCACATATCTGCACAATATTCCAACTGCTGTTGTAATATCTGGTCAAGTCATAGTCGATATGTATAGAAGTGCCCCTACTGCCTGTCGATATTTCTCATTGTTAGGCAACAGGTCATCTTCTTCCAGTTTCAGGTAGGATGATTCCATTGGCGTTGATATACCTTTGGCTTCTGTCATGAGCAGGCAGTTTTTGCATTTCATCCCATGACTGTGGTTCTGACTCAGGTAGTGTCTTGACAATGTAGGATAGACGTTTAGCTGGTATTCCTTTGTTTGATCTTGCCGATCGTCTGATTTCAGGTTCACTTAGGCTTTTTGTTGTTTCTTCAGTGGTTGAAGAATCTAGCCAGACTTCTACATTCTCCCGTTTGTTGTCTTGTGATTGCGACTGAGATTGTTGTTGTTGCTTCATCTGGACTACTGGCATAATATCACAAAACTTGGGTGACACAACATTTTCATCAATCACTACATCTTTGCTTATTGTGACCTTGTTTGTCTCTGGGTGTAGAATTCTATAACCTTTCTGGGTTTCACTGTAACCTACCAGAATGCCTTCCTTAGCGTGAGATTCCCACTTAGTTCGTTTTTCTTTGGGAATGTGTGCAAATGCTTTGCTTCCGAAAATCCTTATGTGCTGTAGTTTTGGCTTTGCACTATTCCATTGCTCAAATGGAGTTTTCTCTGTCGCTTTACCTGGTAGTCTGTTCTGAAGATAGCAAGCCATCATAATAGCTTCGCCCCAATATTCTGTAGGCAGATTTGCATCAAATAACATACTCCTTCCGCTTTCACAGAGTGTTCGGTTCCTTCTTTCTGCTACACCATTTTGCTCAGGGTTGTATGGTATAGTAGTCTGAAATATGATTCCATTTTTCTTTAAAATGCTCTGTGTCTCATTACTTGTATATTCAGTCCCATTATCTGCACGTAGAATTTTTGGCATTCTCCCAAACTTGTTATATACTTCAGCTAGATATATTTCAAGTTTCTCTGGAACTTCATTTTTGCTGTGAAGTAGATAGACAACTGTGTATCTTGAATTGTCAGCAATAAATGTAAGAAAATATCTCTTCTTTCCAGGGGTCTGAATACGCATTGGACCACAGATGTCTGTGTGTATTAAATCTAGTGGTTGTTCTGTTCTTGTAGTACTTTTCTTAGGAAAGGCCTTTCTGGACATTTTCCCTTTGATACAGCTGGTACACCTCATTGTCTGGTTACATGAATCAATTGTAATATCATCAGCTAAGTGCTCTTGAAATAACTTTCTTATTGCTTCTGGGTCTCTATGTGCAAGCTGTCTGTGCCATACATGAATACAGTTCTTGTGCATTTCTTGCTTAGCTGTGTATACACACTCTTTACATTTCAACTGATACAGTTCATCTTTGATTTTTCCTTTTGCTAGTGTGTGACCCTCCCTTGAGATGATGCAGCTATCGTGCTTAAACGTAACTTCATTCCCTTGTTTTGTAAGCTTTTTCATAATAGATTATTTTCAAGACTAGGCACATATAGCACATCCTTCACAGGAATCCTTCTGCTTTGCGTTGCAGAGATGTTACAATCAATATAACCATCTCCTATGCCTTCTGAGTTCATACACTGACCATTTGCCATTATCACTTTCTCTGACTTGCTTTGGTTAAGCTTAGTAAAGAAGTCTTTGTCATTGATCATGTGACTGGTTGCACCAGTGACTATACACCATGCATGCTTTGATTTAAATGTATTGACTAATGTGAATGCAGCCTCAGTATTTACAGGATCATTATTTTCAAATACAGCACTCTTAACTCTTTGTTGACTGTTTTGCTTCTTCAGCTGATTCATTTTAGCTTTCCAGACTCTGCATTCAGCTTTTAAATGACCTAGCTTCTTGCATACAAAACATTCACGTGTTTCTTTAGGATGGTTTCTGCTGGTGGGCTCATCCTGTGCTTGTAAAGCAGTTTCCTTGTTGCATACTTTGCTGCTCACACTTTCTGCCTTTCTCTTATATTCATCTACAAACTTTCCTCTGACGTACTCCAATGTAAACTCATCATCTGGGCGTGCATCTAGTGCAGTTACAAGCGTGTCATAGCTTTCTGGGAGACCACTAAGTAGTAGTGCTGCTACATGGAAGTCCTTCATATCTTCCCCAATGCCCCGCAGGTGCTCTACAGTCTCTAGAGTGCTTCTAATGTAGTGTTGCATGTCCTGGTCACTGTGTAGCTTAGACTGATATAGCTTTCTCATTAGATAGAGTTTGTTACTTAGATTTATCCTCTCATGTACTTTCTGCAGCTGCTCTCACATTTCCTTTGCAGATTCACACTTACACACATGCACAATCTGATCATCCTCTATGCTGAGTGATATGGTGCCCTGTGCTTTCTGTTCCATCTCTAGCTAGTCCTGTGGTACTGGGTCAGGCTTGGGCTCCTGAGTGTATTTCCACGTACTTTCTCTTCTGAATTTCCAGGATTGGTAGTTCTGGTTATTCAGGCTTGGCAATGTAAACTTTGCTGAGCTGCTGGTAGTGGCCATCTTTACTTCTTCTCAGTTTGCTGTTGTCTTTCTATCTCTGTGCTCTGGAGGTTTGGGACTTCTGTGACTCCTGGGCTCATAACCTGTTAGCAGCGCGTTAATCAGCGTGATGTCCACAGCGAGCAACAGAGAATGTTCATTTATTGAGAATTAACAACATCCAGCTTACAACATGAGAATAGGATCAATCTGGTTTCTGGAGAGGGAGAGAGAAAACTGCTGTGTTCTTCAGCTTCAGTTCCACACTAGAATGTGCACAGGGAGCAGGGGGAGGGACATCCTGTCTCTGAATGAGGACCTTTTTTTTTTTTTTTAACTTTGTTGACATCTGAACAATATGCATGCAGACATAAAATCACATCATATTAAACAAACAATAGTTGTTGCAATACATACAGATTAATATGCATTAGGCCAACACTTATGTATTCCCATCTTGTTCCATGTGTATCTCCTCAAGCCTGTATTCCTCAGCCATTACTTCAGGGATCCAGGTATCTCACCTCCACTCGTCAGTGATGAAGACATCTTTGAGGTAAAATCCATCCTTGCTATAAAAAGGGTTTGAGGTAAAACCTTCTCCCTAGTGGACTGGAAGGGGTTTTGTCCTGATGAGAGGTCATGGAGCCCAGGGAGAATATTAATGTCCATCTTCTCCTTAAGAGATTCCTGAAAAAGAGGCAGGGGGGTTTAAGGAGAGGGTGGTAATGCAGCAACTGTGGCTATGTGGCGGCCTATGACTGAGAAGCCCAGTGTATTTAAGGCATCTTACCCAATTGGGAGGCGCCTGGGTAACATGGTTTATTGCTACAGATGCACTGTTAGTTGTCCTATTTCCAGTATCCTGTCCCTCTACTTGTGTTTCCTGTCCACTAATCTGTGTCTGTCCTAGTACCCTGCCTGCACCTGCGTGCTGTCATATTTGAGCTAGCACCTGCTGTGCCACATCATAGCATCCTCAACCTGCCATGCCTCCATATACCTGCTGTACCTGCTTAGGATCCGCTGTGAGCTGCATACCTGCTACACCTGCTTGTACCCACTGAGCCTCACTACCTGCCAGCAACCGCCAACCAGGCCGCACCTATCCAAGGACTCTGTCCGTGTGAGCGCAACCTCTGGAGTGAGCTATTGTGGTACAGAGACCCTCTGTTTGTAAGGGTGCGTGACAACAAGGAACCTATCCCTGGGGATGATGAAAATATACCCTGACACCCGTGACCTTGGTGAAACTATGCCATTTATATTTTAATCATATATTCACTCATGGCAACATAGAATCCAACAACTTACACTAAATAAATAAGGCAATCAGACGTCTGTGGAACAAAATGGCCATGGAGCTTTATTAAGGGTTACCTTATTTTCCATTAACATATAGATACCAAATATTAAAACTTCTTTAATGAATAATTAATAAATACCAACCATTCTCTTATAACAAGATAACCTTAATTCGCTCATGACAAGAGCAATCTTGCCCATGCTAATAAAGCTTCATGGCAGAAAAAGGATAGAAGGGAAAAAGGAACAGAAATAAAAATAGGGAGGGTGGGCGGGCGGGCATCTTCTGACTGGGAAGTCACTGACCACCCCCCCGCAAGACCAGTCATTATATATGCGTCTGTTCCCGCACATTTCTTGTTGTCCAATCAGAGGCAGTTGCTATGCCTCCGGCAGCAGGTAAACATCTCCTCAGCCTGCTCCGTACCATGGTGACATATAACCTCACACAGCTGAAAGTGCTGTTAATGTTGTAAAAAGACACCTAAAAGAATAACTTAGACAACATACTAAAATACCCATAACCTATTCCCCACAAATGGGTTCATGTTGCCATGAAACCCCCAGACTAGGAGTCCAGTGATTTGTCATTCCACTATTCATGTGGGATTAATGAGCAATACGATGTAAATCCCTCCAAACACCTCCTACACATGCGACTCCGCACCGTACACCCCATACACACGCGGCTCTGCTCCGTACACTTCGCACACACGTGGCTCCGCTCCAAAACACCTCGCACACACGTGGCTCCGCTCCAAAACACCTCGCACACACGTGGCTCCGCTCCGTACACCTCGTACACACGGCTCCGCTCCGTACACCTCGTACACACGGCTCCGCTCTGTACACCTCGTACACCTCGTACACACGCGGCTCCGCTCCGTACACCTCGTACACACGCGGCTACCGCACCGTACACCTCGTACACACGCGGCTCCGCTCCGTACACCTCGTACACACGGCTCCGCTCTGTACACCTCGTACACCTCGTACACACGCGGCTCCGCTCCGTACACCTCGTACACACGCGGCTACCGCACCGTACACCTCGTACACACGCGGCTCCGCTCCGTACACCTCGTACACACGCGGCTCCGCTCCGTACACCTCGTACACACGCGGCTCCGCTCCGTACACCTCGTACACACGCGGCTCCGCTCCGTACACCTCGTACACACGCGGCTCCGCTCCGTACACCTCGTACACACACGGCTCTGCTCCGTACACCTCGTACACACACGGCTCTGCTCTGTACACCTCGTACACACACGGCTCTGCTCCGTACACCTCGTACACACACGGCTCTGCTCCGTACACCTCGTACACACACGGCTCCGCTCCGTATACCTCGTACACACACGGCTCTGCTCTGTACACCTCGTACACACACGGCTCCTCTCCGTACACCTCGTACACACACGGCTCTGCTCCGTACACCTCGTACACACACGGCTCCGCTCCGTACACCTCGTACACACAGGGCTCCGCTCCATACACCTCGTACACACGCGGCTCCGCTCCGCACACCTCGTACACACGCGGCTCTGCTCCGTACACCTCGCACACACGCGGCTCTGCTCCATCCACACTGTAAATCCCTCCTGACCTCACGCATAACCTTTGTTTCATCCAGCACCATGACAACCAGAGGAGCTGATCATGTGACCCCTGACTCCTCCCCTCCATGTGACATCATCACAGGTCCTGTAAATACAGAGCAGCCATATATGTAGTGTGCGGCTCTGCAGGTGGAGGTATGTGACCATTCCCCCTTCATTCCGAGAGACCATTTCAGTGGTTTTGGTGTCAGTCTGAGAATTGTGAGGTTTTTGTTCCTTTTCCTCCAGCCATGTCCCATCTATGTTCTCTCCATAATAGTGGCAAGTATATTCCTAGCAGAAGGCACCTAGAGAATAAACATGTTACTTCTTTTAACCTCCTTACGGTTTCTGAACCATTGAGCGGATGAAGGAAGTGACATAAGATGGAACATGTGCACAGTAATGTCGTTTTTACATTGCTGTGCATTATGTCCCTTTATGTGGCGCTTCCTCGTGTGGATTCTTGCAGAATACCCATCAGGCCCCTTTCACATCAGCGGTAAACGCTGATCGCGGCGAAAAAATGGCCGCGAAAAAAACGTGCGGTAAAAATGTGGTAATCGCGGCAGTTGCGGTTTTTTCACCCCAACTGCCGCGATCTTATGCTGATGTGAAAGCAGCCTTAAAAAGACATAGTGTGTTCATAAGTACTCTGAAACTTTTCTATTTCAACGTAATTAGTCACTTGAGACGACTAGAACATATGATCTTTTGATTGTTGAGATGATACACTGCACTACTGGCGGTATGTAGTAGTTTATTATCCAACCTGTTGGTGTTTAATTAACATGGAATCTGTCATGGTGGGTTTACATGCCGCGATATCGGGGCGATATCGCTATACAACGGCGCGGGAGCGCGCATTTTCTGAGCACTTTTCCCGATATCGCATCGGCGGTTTACACGCTGCGATATCGGAAACCACGTCCCTACGATGTGTACGCCCACCAACCCAGCAACGACCATTTAACATGGGAGTTAATGGGTGAGGTGCGAGTACACATCGGAGTTGGATGTTTACACGCAACGATCCGGCTCTAACAGGCATCCGATATCGGGCGGTTGAATAGCCCGCTCATTCGACCCCCAATATCGGATTACCATCGTTCCTGCATCGTATTGTACCTTCAAACAGTACGATGCAGGAACGATATCGGGTCCAACTCCCGAACCACGTGACTTTTTGTCAGAGTTGGACGCCGATATCGCGGCGTGTAAACCCACCATCAGATGTCATCCCCAGTAGGATCTGATAAGCTGAGCAGTTTACCAGGCATGGAGGCCAATCAATGGCTGCAGCTGTGACTAACATACGGTAGCAGTGACTGAGATCATGGAGGAGCAGTCTCAGTAAGATATTCAACTTATGTTCCTGCCCATACAAGATGAGAGAATACAACATCAACACATTTTATCTCCTCGTGTTTTTCCCCTCATTATCCCTGATAATTGCATTACACAGGAATTTTTATGATATATCATCTTCTCCCCATTCAGGTCCCTACAATATCGGATCCTCTCAGTGGAGATCTTCTCTATAAGAGAATTCTCCTGATTGACCCATCAAGGATGGATAAAGACAAGATGGCGGAGAGGATCTTCCACCTCACCCTAGAGATCCTCTTCCTTGTTACTGGAGAGGTGAGAGATTGTGATGACAATGTCACATGACATCATTCTTATCTATGGACAGAATAACAGATGACAGAACTGGAGAGGTGAGGACTCTGGAAATGTCTGGAGACTGGAGATTTATTAATGTGTCTCTCCATAACCAGGATTACACAGTAGTGAAGAAGAGCTCTAGTGATCTGTGCTGTCAGGACCCTGTGTCTGAGGGAAGAGTCCTGAGCCCAATCACGGGGCCTCCACCTCACCCCCTGATACATGAGGACATCAATGACCAGAAGATCCTAGAACTCACCTACAAGATGATTGAGCTGCTGACTGGAGAGGTGACACTGCTGGGAATGCTGCTGCTGGGACATTATACAGTAACGCTATGAAGGGATCGGGGGGTGACAATGGTATCATTGTATGTGTCAGGTTCCTATAAGGTGTCAGGACGTCACCGTCTATTTCTCCATGGATGAGTGGAAGTATTTAGAAGAACACAAGGATCTGTACAAGGACATAGTCATGATGGAGGATCCCCAGCCCCTCACATCACCAGGTAATAGACAGGACTAAATACACACGGCCTATAATGATCTGTATGTAAAGAATGAATTCAGTCCCTGTATGTGTCTCCTCCAGGTCTATCCAGTGAGAGGACAACACCAGAGAGATGTCCCCGTCCTCTTCTTCCACAAGATTTCTCAGATGAAGATCCCTATGTTCCTCAGGATGATCAGGTAGATGGAGAGAAGGTGGCACAAAATCTCTCTATGATGTGTAGACTGCTGTGAAGGTCTTGTGCTCAATTTTGTATTAGGCTGGGGTCACACTTGGCATGAGTTTTTTTAGTGACTTAAAAAAACTCAGTTTTTGCATGCGTTTTTCCATGTCAGCATGCGTTTTTTAAGGTGTGTGATGGCACCCTGCGTTTTTGCATGCGTTTTTAAATCTGCACCAAAAAATAGTGCATGCACTATTTTTTGGTGCTGTTTTAAAAACGCATGCGTTTTTGTAGAAAACGCATGCGTTTTTTTAACATGGGCCCCTATGGAAAACGCGTGCAAAAACGCATGGTACATTAGTACCATTTAGTGCCATCCAAAAACACATGAATTTTTTAACATGGGTCCCTATGGAAAACGCATGGTACATTAGTACCATTTAGTGCCATCCAAAAACACATGTGTTTTTTAACATGGGCCCCTATGGAAAACGCGTTCAAAAACGCATGGTACATTAGTACCATTTAGTGCCATCCAAAAACACATGCGTTTTCCATAGGGACCCATGTTAAAAAATTCATGTGTTTTTGGATGGCACTAAATGGTACTAATGTACCATGCGTTTTCCATAGGGACCCATGTTAAAAAATTCATGTGTTTTTGGATGGCACTAAATGGTACTAATGTACCATGCGTTTTTGATGTCAACTAATCAGATAATAGCAAAAACACACACAAAAACGCATGGTACTGTCACACATGCGTTTTTGCTATTTAGACATGCGTTTTTGCTATTAGGGCATGCATTTTTTAACATGGGGGCCTATGGGTGCGTTTTTACATGTTTTTTAAAAAAGGAAGGTCTCCAAAAACTCATGAAAAAAACGCAAGTGTGACCCTGGCCTTATATGTGTTATACTTGTGTAAGGAGAACGGTGGAGATGGCAGATTACAGCTGATCATAGATGGGACTTCTCCATCTGTCTGTGACTTTTACAATCTTTATTTCAGGGTGAAGATCTGCCCCATATTAATACTACAGAGACATATGTGAGGGTGATGATGATCTGCCCCATATTAATACTACAGAGACATATGTGTGTGATGATGAGTGGTGTAAAGTGGAGATTACAGATGACTACCCTGGTGAGTAGTAACCACTAAATGCAGAGAAGTCACAGATTCTGCTTAGTCACAGTCTGTGGTTTCTTTATCGGTGATGTTGCCTTACCATATCATAATGAAGTGCGCACTATTCCTCTAGTGATAATGAACCCCCACGTAGACATCCCAGGACTGCAAATAAAGACCGCACCCACCATTGGTGTCTCCCTGTGGATGTCGCCCGCTGCAAATTATGAACCTCAGAATCCTGTTTTTGCAGATTGATCATCAATCCTATATCGCCTCACAGGAATCAAGTTTTTTTTAAAAAAAATTTCCCAGAGAACTTCGTAAATGTCATGGTGGCGAACACAAATTTATAGCTGTAGTAGGACGAGGTGTCGTTTGATCCGCGCTGCTGTGAAAGGAAGACCAGAAGCCAGGGTATCTGGTTTGAATATGTTTTAATCCGACGCGTTTTAGAGCAGCCTCTGCTCCTTCCTGAGGGACAATTTGTCCCTGAGGAAGGAGCAGAGGCTGCTCTGAAACGCGTCGGATTAAAACATCTTCAAACCAGATACCCAGGCTTCTGGTCTTCCTTTCACAGCAGCGCAGATCGGACGACACCTCATCCTACTACAGCTATTTTCACCACGGTGCCCGTGTATAACCTATCCAGGTGAGCAGATTTCATGGATTTTCTTGGCCCCCTTTGCCAAGGAGATAAGACCCTATTTGCGCATTTTGTCTCACATTTCTACAAACAAATTTATAGTCACAGCAGTTTCTAACCCAAAACCACACTTCATCATTTGCTCATTGAACCCCCTGTATATGCAGTAGAAATTATGCACTTTTGAGGCCTTTTGCTTCCTATTGGGATAGCAAAGAAACCAGAAGTTTGACAGTATTGGAGTGGTGTGAGTATCCATACTTTTCCTGAGATACCGCTTTCACACTGGTGGATCAGTGCAGCAGTCATTGATGTTTTGCGTGGTGATTGTTACCAGCTCACAACCCAGTCAGGTGAGCCCCACCAATCACATTTTGTTTAGTCTATCATCAGATAAGGCCCTATATTGCACTTCTTTTTTGTTCTAGTTTCTCTGTAATATTGGAGTGCTAATATTTTGTATAACACCTCATTTTTCAACATTGCAATAACCTGGGATGTTTGAGGCCATTAACAATGATTTTCAATGTATTGATAATGCACAGTGTTCACCCCAAGATGACCCCAACTTTGATAACTGAGTTAGGCTGGTCTATGATAACTTTTGCAACAATTTCCTGAGGTGTACATTACCCAAAGGGACATCTGCATGGCTGAGTTGCTTATCCACTTCAAGGGGAGGCTTAAATTCCAACAAAACCTGCCCAGTAAGGGATCCAAGATACGGAATAAAAATGTACAAACTGTGAGAGAGTACCTCAGGGTACAGCCACAGATTTAGGATTCACGAAGGGAGGGACACCCAGATTAAACAACTTGAATTGCCCCCTGTCCTGGGATTGAGTGGGAAAAGTATGTGGAAATTGTTAAGCTCGCTGCTGGATCAAGGTTATCATATACTAGCATCCCACTCTTCAAGTCCCTCTATACCAGAGCTAACAAAGCATGTGGTACTGTGCTCAAAAACTCAGAGGCCTCCTCAAGCCACTATTAGGGAAACTACTGAGAAAGCGTAAGAGTAGCAACAACCTGCTCGTGGGCAAATATAAGGACAAGTCCTTTTTTTTACCACAATACATGGAAGCACCTTCACCACTGTATGGGTACCACTTCCCCGGCTACCAAAACTGGACTGTGTCCTGGGGTGCAATAAAAACGTGGGTTGATCACTCTGATCAAGTTCTCCAGCCTTAAAGTGCCTTGCGCAAAACTGTGGTGTGGTACAAAAAGCTGGCCTTGTACATCGCACAGATTGCAGTGTACAAAGCTTACATGTCACCACGATGTGAAGGCCAAGCCGCCACATTCCTTCAATTTTATCAGGTAGTGATAAAGGCACTAATATTTGGCAGCCATAAAAGGTATGGCCAGAGAATCTCTGGAATTGAAGATTCCCGTATAGTACCAGGGCAACATTTCCAAAGTCAGAAAAGAAGGTCGCAAAAAGGTGCAAAATGTGTTACAGAAGGGGGATAAAAATAGACTCCATTTTTCAGTATTACACTTGCCCAAGACAAACTATGCCTAAGTGTACAACACATACATCAATTATTAATTTTTATTTCAGACTAGCTGCAGAACCTGGCGTTGCCTGGGCTAACTGGAGGGACAGAGCCATATTCATCTATGAAGGGGTGGGGCTAACTGGAGGGACAGAGCCATATTCATCTATGAAGGGGTGGGGCTAACTGGAGGGACAGAGCCATATTCATCTATGAAGGGGTGGGGCTAACTGGAGGGACAGAGCCATATTCATCTATGAAGGGGTGGGGCTAACTGGAGGGACAGAGCCATATTCATCTATGAAGGGGTGGGGCTAACTGGAGGGACAGAGCCATATTCATCTATGAAGGGGTGGGGCTAACTGGAGGGACAGAGCCATATTCATGTATGAAGGGGTGGGGCTAACTGGAGGGACAGAGCCATATTCATCTATAAAGGGGTGGGGCTAACTGGAGGGACAGAGCCATATTCATCTATGAAGGGGTGGGGCTAACTGGAGGGACAGAGCCATATTCATCTATGAAGGGGTGGGGCTAACTGGAGGGACAGAGCCATATTCATCTATGAAGGGGTGGGGCTAACTGGAGGGACAGAGCCATATTCATCTATGAAGGGGTGGGGCTAACTGGAGGGACAGAGCCATATTCATCTATGAAGGGGTGGGGCTAACTGGAGGGACAGAGCCATATTCATCTATGAAGGGGTGGGGCTAACTGGAGGGACAGAGTCATATTCATCTATGAAGGGGTGGGGCTAACTGGAGGGACAGAGCCATATTCATCTATGAAGGGGTGGGGCTAACTGGAGGGACAGAGCCATATTCATCTATGAAGGGGTGGGGCTAACTGAAGGGACAGAGCCATATTCATGTATGAAGGGGTGGGGCTAACTGGAGGGACAGAGCCATATTCATGTATGAAGGGGTGGGGCTAACTGGAGGGACAGAGCCATATTCATCTATAAAGGGGTGGGGCTAACTGGAGGGACAGAGCCATATTCATCTATGAAGGGGTGGGGCTAACTGGAGGGACAGAGACATATTCATCTATGAAGGGGTGGGGCTAACTGGAGGGACAGAGCCATATTCATCTATGAAGGGGTGGGGCTAACTGGAGGGACAGAGCCATGTTCATCTATGAAGGGGTGGGGCTAACTGGAGGGACAGAGCCATGTTCATCTATGAAGGGGTGGGGCTAACTGGAGGGACAGAGCCATATTCATCTATGAAAGGGTGGGGCTAACTGGAGGGACAGAGCCATATTTATGTATGAAGGGGTGGGGCTAACTGGAGGGACAGAGCCATATTCATCTATGAAGGGTGGGGCTAACTGGAGGGACAGAGCCATATTCATCTATGAAGGGGCAGGACTAGGTGAGGACATAGTTACACACATACATTCACTCAGCTTTATATATGAGATTTACACTGTTATTGCACCAGTATGTATTCAACATACAGATGCTAACACTTATAAATTCAAATACCAATAAAACTATTTAATTATTCCCCTAGATCCATTCCAAAATGGGGTCACTTATGGGAGGATTCTACTGTTTTGGCACCTCAGGGGCTCTACATATGCAACATGGCACCTCAAACCTTTCCATCAAAGTCTGCGCTCTTAGGGTATGTGCCCACAGGACGTTTTTACAGCGTTGTTGCTGCGGTTTCTGCATGCAGTTTACCATTGGTTTTATGGTAATGTATGGAAATTTGTTCCTGCGGTTTGGATTCCCAGCAAAACCAATGTGTTTCACAGAAACGCTGTGCACACATATTGATTTTGCAAGTGTCAAGAACTGTCAAATCCCTGCAGTTTTGCTGCAGATGGGAGAGAATTTACATGTTCTATTTTTCCTCCGGTTTTGCTGCAAACAATGGCAATACCGCTGGAAAAACGCAGCATCAAAAACACACAAAAAAAACACTATAAAACTGTTGCAAATCTCTAGGATCCTTGAAACCAGGACCGGTTTTGCTGCGTTCAGGACTGCTATAAAAACGTCCTGTGGGCACATACCCTAAAACGTCGCTCCTTCCTTTCGTAGCTTGCCAGTGTGCCCAAACAGTAGTTTTAATTTTCCACCACATACACAAGTGTTCAAAATAACAGCAGTCCAATATGACTATCCAGATTATTCACTGTTTTTGGTATCAATTATATTATCACATGTCTAACATTTTACCAGTTGGGGTAAATTTATCAGACGGGGCGGCACACATGCCTTCTTGAGCAGTGGGACTCTGTGTGCACTGCAGGATTTTAATCCATTACGCCGTAATGTGTTACCTGTGGTTTTCTTGGTGAAAGTGGTCCAAGCTACCTTGAGATCATTAACAAGTTCCCCCGTGTAGTTTTAGGCTGATCTCTCACTTTCCTCATGATCCTGGATACCCCACAAGGTGAGATTTTGCATGAAGCCCCAGATCGATGTCGATTAACCTCATTTTGTTTTTCTTCCATTTTCTCACTATTGCACCAACAGTTGTCTCCTTCTCTCCCAGCGTCTTACTTATGGTTTTATAGCCCATTTCTCCTTCACATCATTGGGGGACACAGGACAATGGGTGTATGCTTTTCTGCCACTAGGAGGCGACACTAAGTATAAACAAAAATGAAGCTCTCCTTCGTGCAGTATACACCCGTACGTAGGCGTAGTTAATCAGTTTTTACTTTTTACTAAAGGTGCTACTCTACTGAGAGCAGGTGGGGCCCAAAGGCACACATACTACTCTTTGAGGGGCGACTGATCCCTATAAAGGGCTCCTCACCCCGTACCCCAGACCCCGCAGGCAGCCATTGTGTGTACCCAGAGCATCTTGCTGCAGGACAGGAGGATACAAGGGGCGCACATTTAGTCCTCTCACCTACTCCAACAAAGGAGCAGGTAATTGAGGCCACAGCATGCCCAGCCACCGCACCAACCCATCCTCAAGGGATCTGGTGCTGCAGCATGCCAGACACTGAGCACTGATTCATCCCCAATGGATCCGATGCTGCAGCAAGCAGCAGCAGACAGCCTCGGTGCACCAGCAACCCCCCTCCAGCTGCGGCCGAAGCACACACTGGGACAGCTACACCGCCACTGACCTTTGGTGCCGCAGGCTCCGGACGCCGCTCCTGGGAGCCCACATTAAGTTAGGCCCCAGTCTAGGCCTGCGTCTTAGCACCGTCCACCACGCCGTGATTGGCAGAACGCCGCGTCACAGGGGCGTGCGTGATGACACGGCAAAGACATGTCTGTCATGCCCTCAGAACACGCCCCGCTATGACGCGGGGCAGGGGGACGTTTTTGCAGATGACCCTCTGACCACTCAGTCAATCAACGGGCAGCCCATACAGCATGGGCACGCCCATAAAAAACGCCCCCACACCTGTGCGAAAGTTAAAACAAAGGACCGTAGGTGCAGCTCAGCTGCACCTACACGTTAATATATACACCTACGCTACCTCACTGGTTCTCCCCTGGGTCTCCCCTCCCATCCACAAAGGGGGGCAGCACAGAGCCCACTCGCCATCCCAGGGCACATCCTCCCCACAGTCCTTTCTTCCGGTGACTCCAAAGCGAAAGTACCTCGGCACCACCTCACAGAATGCACGACAAGGTGACACAGGATCCGGGTAAGCTCAAATAGGAGACCCTCCCTGCAGATTGTCACCCCCTCGTCAGTGTCGGCTCTTTTGCCCCCATAGCAATCAACTTAGTACACTGCAGTACCATCGTTACCTGTAATCTGGTACACTATGGCAGATCCCAAACCCCCTAAACATAAAAATAGGGACAACGCAGGGGGCAAGGCATCATGCACGAGCTGCCAGACCGTGCTCCCACACAAAACACGCTTCAAAATTTAGCAAAAATTGTGAACCTGAAAGCCCCACTGAAGCAGTACTCAGTACATCTGACATCCCTCCATGGGGCCTGGCACTGTCGCAACGGCTAGATTCAATAGTCTGCAGTCACGTCCTGGCCCTAACACAGGCAGTGACAACAAACGACACCGTTCACACTCCATGAGAGAACATCCCCAGTCCACAGCCTCCCGGGCAACCAGAAGATGGACTCATACCAGTCCATCCCAGGAACATTCTCCCAACACGTCACCATTGAGAGATACGTCTCGCTCCCATTCGCCCCAGGACCAGTCTGAATCACTCTCCGAGGGGGAACTATCAGAGCCAGAGTCGGCCCACGAAAGCGATACCACAGACACCCAAGAAATGTTTAACAGCCTTAGAAAGCTCTTTGGTCTTGCCCATTTTGTAGAGGTTAGAGTCTGACTGATTAAATGAGTGTGTGGATAGAAGTCTTTTATACAGGTGACAATTTAAGACAGCTGTCTTTAATGCAGGTAATGAGTTTATTAGGAGCGTCTAACTGGTCTGTAGGAGCCAGTACTCTAAAGGTACTGTCACACGCGGCAATATTGCTAGGCAATTTTACTGGCAATTTGCTGGTTGCAGTGAAATCATGGACACATTGTTCCATTTGTACACAGCAACAAGATAGAACAAGGTGTCCATGATTTCACTGCAACCAGCAAATTGCCAGTGAAATTGCCTAGCAATATTGCTGCGTGTGACAGTACCTGTAGGGTACCGTTACACGTCGCAACATTGCATGCTTCAATAAGCGCATTGCGCATGCGCGGAGCCAGGCCTATCATGTGATCAAGCCCATAATGCACTGGGGCCGATCATGTGATTGGCCCAATAATGCACCGCGCCGGATGTGTCATCCGGCCGGTGCATACAATGTCACAGAGGGCGGGAGATTCCAAATGGTGGGGGCAGAGATGAATGAGAATAATGCCGCCCAGCGGGGTGTGCCCTACACAACGGAGGAGTGCTGAATGGAGCGTGGGCCCACCTTCCCAGTCCCCCAATCTCGGGGACTGCTGTAAGTTTAAACTTATTTTTGAGATGTTTCATATGGCCACTTTAGATGAGAGAGGGATAGATAGGGAGCAGCTAGGAAGGTGTAGGGACAGGTAGTGATAGTGTAGGGGACTTAGATTCAGGTGACAGGTTCCCTTTAAACATCATGCTCTACAGCTCCTTGCTCCAAAATGAAGTCTATTGTTATATTGTGAGCTGTTTTTTTTCCTTCAGGAATAACTGAATTGTGCTACATAACGTGCAATTTCTAAGGACATTTTATATAGAAATGTTGATAGAATATAATTTTTAAGGATATTTTACATAAAATAACTGGTTTTATACTTGGCAGATGACTGTACCAGGACATCAGAGGGACAGCCAACATCTGTTTTTAAGTCTGATGACCTTGATGTCACACAAGATACCATTGAAGTGAATGCCAGTACTCCAGATTTGACATCATCCCTTCACAGCAGAGATCTATCATCTGATCCTTTTAACCAGATCCTATCTTCTGATTCATCACAGACTATTAAGAAAAATAGAAGTCAAACAGGGGTAGTTAAAAATAAAAATGAGCTTACAGTAAGGAAACCATTTGCATGTACAGAATATGGAAAATGTTTTTCCCTGAAAATGCATTTTGTTACACATCAAAAAATTCACAGAAAGGAGAAAACATTTTCTTGTTCAGAGTGTGGGAAATATTTTAATAAGAAATCAGACCTTGCTACACATCAGAGAACTCACACAGGGGAGAAGCCGTTTTCATGTTCAGAATGTGGGAAATGTTTTGCACAGAAATCAAATCTTGGTCGACACCAGAAACTTCACACAGGGGAGAAGTCTTTTTTATGTTCAGAATGTGGGAAATGTTTTGCAACTAAATTGCATCTTATTTCTCATAAGAGAAGTCATACAGGGGAAAAGCCATATTCATGTTCAGAATGTGGAAAATGTTTTGCTGATAAATCACATCTTACTGTACATAAGAGATCTCACACGGGGGAGAGGCCATTTTCATGTTTAGAATGTGGGAAATGTTTTGCAAGAAATTCAAATCTTGTTATTCACCAGAGAATTCACACAGGGGAGAAGCCGTATTCATGTGCAGAATGTGGGAAGTGTTTTGCAGGTAAATCACAGCTTGCTACACATAAGAGAACTCACACAGGGGAGAAGCCATTTTCATGTTTAGAATGTAAGAAATGTTTTTCAAAGAAGTCACATCTTGATAATCACAAGAGAATTCACACAGGGGAGAAGCCATATACGTGTCCAGAATGTGGGAAATGTTTTACAGAGAAATCTAGTATTATTACACATCTTAGACTTCACACTGGGGAGAAGCCATTTTCATGTTCAGAATGTGGGAAATGTTTTGCAACTAAACCACATTTTATTATACATAAAAGAACTCATACAGGGGAGAAGCCATATTCTTGTTTAGAATGTGGGAAATGTTTTATAGACAAATCAAAAATTGTTAGACATCAGAGAATTCACACAGGGGAGAGGCCGTTTTCATGTTCAGAATGTGGAAAATATTTTACTCTCAAATGGCATCTTCGTGAACATCAAAAATCTCATATGGGATAAATGATTATTATCACACCTAGAATGTGTGAGGTTTTACTTTTTTAAATATATTTTGTTGACCATCAAAATAAAAGTTTCCTATGGGGAGAAGCAATATAAGTTACAAATTGTACAGTCATGGCCAAAAGTTTTGAGAATGACACCAAAATGATATTTTCCCATGATCTGCTGCCCTCTGGTTTTTATTTGTGTTTGTCTGATGTTTATATCACATACAGAAATATAATTGCAATCATATTATGAGGACCAAAATGTTATATTGACAGTTAGAATGAGTTAATGCAGCAAGTGAATATTTGCAGTGTTGACCCTTCTTCTTCAGGACCTCTGCAATTCTCCCTGGCTGCTCTCAATCAACTTCTGAACCAAATCCTGACTGATAGCCGTCCATTCTAGCATAATCAATGTTTGCATTTTGGCAGAATTTGTTGATTTTTGTTTGTCCACCCGTCTCTTGATGATTGACCACAAGTTCTCAATGAGATTAAGATCTGGGGAGTTTCCAGGCCATGGACCCAAAATCTCTATGTTTTGTTCCCTGAGCCATTTAGTTATCACCTTTGCTTTATGGCAAGGTGCTCCATCATGCTGGAAAAGACATTGTTGGGCGCCAAACTGCTCTTGGACGGTTGGGAGAAGTTGCTCTTGGAGGACATTCTGGTACAGTTCTTTATTCATGGCTGTGTTTTTAGACAAGACTGTGAGTGAGCCGATTTCCTTGGCTGAGAAGCAACCCCACACATGAATGGTTTCAGGATGCTTTACAGTTGACATGAGACAAGACTGGTGGTAGCGCTCACCTCTTCTTCTCCGAATAAGCTGTTTTCCAGATGTCCCAAACAATCGAAAAGGGGATTCATCAGAGAAAATTACTTTACCCCAGTCCTCAGCAGTCCACTCCCTGTACCTTTACCCCAGTCCTCAGCAGTCCACTCCCTGTACCTTTCCCCCAGTCCTCAGCAGTCCACTCCCTGTATCTTTTGCAGAATATCAGTCGGTCCCTGATGTTTTTTCTGGAGAGAAGTGGCTTCTTTGCTGCCCTCCTTGAAACCAGGCCTTGCTCAAAGAGTCTCCGCCTCACAGTGCGTGCAGAAGCACTCACACCAGCCTGCTGCCATTCCTGAGCAAGCTCGGCACTGCTGGTAGTCCGATCCCGCAGCTGAAACAGTTTTAAGATACGGTCCTGGCGCTTGCTGGTCTTTCTTGGGCGCCCTGGAGCCTTTTTGACAACAATGGAAGCTCTCTCCTTGAAGTTCTTGATGATTTGATAGCTTGTTGACTGAGGTGCAATCTTTGTAGCTGTGATACTCTTCCCTGTTATACCATTTTTGTGCAGTGCAATGATGGCTGCGTGTTTCTTTAGAGATAACCATGGTTAACTAAAGAGAAACAATGATACCAAGCACCAGCCTCCTTTTAAAGTGTCCAGTGGTGTCATTCTTACTTAATCATGACTGATTGATCGCCAGCCCTGTCCTCATCAACACCCACACCTGTGTTAATGGAACAATCACTAAAACGATGTTAGCTGCTCCTTTTAAGGCAGGACTGCAATGATGTTGAAATGTGTTTTGGGGGTTAAAGTTCATTTTCTAGGCAAATATTGCCTTTGAAAGTAATTGCTGTTAAGCTGATCACTCTTTATGACATTCTGGAGTACATGCAAATTGCCATTAGAAAAACTGAAGCAGTAGACTTTGTTAAAATTAATATTTGTATCATTCTCAAAACTTTTGGCCATGACTGTACACAAACCACGTAAAAAAACAGTCACATCATAGACAAGTTAATCATGAGGTAAAAGCAATTTAGAATGTGTAAGTGAAAAATTAATGTTACTCACAGACATCAGTTATGGAAAAAGAAAAGAAAGACCAAAACGCCTTTTGTATTTAATATTTCCTTTTGTTATATATTTATATCAGAATGGTAGAGTTGAAAGGGACCTCCTGGGTCATCTGGTCCAACCCCCTGCTCCAAGCAGGATTTACTAAATCATCCCAGAGAGATGTCTGTCCAGTCTCTTTTTCGTTCAATTTGTATTTTATTAAGTATAACAAGAAATAAACAAACTTCCATTACTTACAAGGTATAGCATATAAATTACTACAAATAAACACTTATCTGGTTACATTTCTCATACCCTTCTTTCTCTAGTGAACAATTATTCTTAGGTTGGGCTTACATAGAAGAATAGTATATGCCCATCTGACATCTGAACATATATATCAAAAAAAAAAATCTCTGTCTACAAAATATCTCAAGTAAGATCCATTACATGTACAAATAGCTGGTGTCTTTCTCTGAACATTTCCTAGCGATCCATATCATCTAGATATTTTATCATCTCTCTTCACTCTATGATAGTATGAATAGAGAACACTTATTGAAATTTCACAGTCTCTTACGATTTAGTAACCTCGTTTATATGTTTTACTTTTAACATGTGTAGTCAATTCTAAGTCGTTAAACATATGTTACCTGTATAGAATACTAGTAAATTAAGAAAAGCGAGAAAAGATAAAGAAAGAGAAGAAAAGAAGGGAGGCGTCATTATGGGGTTACAACTCTCTCAGGGGTTGTCTCGTGGGGGACGTCTCATTATTGTGCCTAATCTATGTGGGTATATTCCCTGTGTTTCTCCACAGGATATCAGTCAACAAGTTCTCGGCTCCTCGGGGATTCCCGAAACATCACCCATGAGCTCCATGTATGGAGAAATCTGTCTCCGGCGTTTGTTACCTCAGTCGTGAGCTCCTCCATTCTATATATCTTATTCATTTCTTCTAGCCATTCAGTAAAGCGGGGACTGTGAGTTGTCTTCCAGTGTCTGGGAATTACTGACCTTGCTGCCGTGAGGCAGAATCTAAGAATATCAGCCTTTTGGGATTTCAAGGAACCTGGTAGAATGGATAGGAGTACAATTTTTGGCGTTCGATCAACCGTTCGACCGCTAAGTTGCTGGTAGGCGTCAAATACCTTTGACCAAAATGGTCTCAGTTTTTCACAGTCCCACCATATATGCATCATATATACTTTGGTTTTGTGGCATCCTGTCCAGTCTCTATTTGAAGACTTCTATTCAAGTGGAGCTCACCACCACTCGTGGCAGCCTGTATTGATCACCTTCACTGTCAACATTTTTTTCTAATATCTAACCTGTGTCTCCTCCAATTTAGTTTCATCTCTTTGCTTCTAGTTTTACCTTGTGCAAATGAGAATAAAGCTGATCCCTCTACAGTATGAGATATTTGTAGACAGTTTGTATTAAGTTTTCTCTTCTAAGCTAAACATTTCCAAATCCTGTTACGTTCCTCCTAGGACATACTGTGCAGACCGATCACCATACTGGTCGCTGTTCTCTGAACTTGCTCCTAGTGATGGTGCCACTCAGGGGTCCTGGGACGTGAGGTCCCATGGTGTTGACTATAGCCAGCAGACGCAGGATGTTGTATCAGCACAGACAATCAGATGGTGGGAGGTTTCCTCCACTTCACTCTCCTTCTCTCCTCCTGTAGTTCTGCGGGCAGGTGGGGAGTGGGCATTGCCTCAGCTGGTCATGTGACTGCTGGGAGGCAGTTTTAAACCTGCCTTGTGCTGCGCTTAGCTGCTGATTATATTAGTTTTGTTGGTTGGTTAGGTCCATGCATGTGGTCTTGAGGTTTACTGCTTGCATCTCTTTCTTTTGTTACTGATGTGTTTCAGCTTTCTCATTGAGTTTATGCAGTAGTATTAGCTTTTGCTTTTTTTTGCTGTTCCTTTTGTGTTTGCTTTGACCTTCCTATTGCCGTGTGTCCGATCACCAGCCACCATGTGTCACGGGTGTGTCAGGAGGCACGGATGAGACTAAAGAGGCCACTCACAGAAGGTCGAAGCGTTTTGGCAAAGTCAAAATCCTAAAAAAAATGTCTCTGTTCCTTTGAGGCATTTCCCTTTTTAGTGAAAGCTCGAGGTCACTAGGACCCAGCTGATCCCTTAGATTTTTATTGAAGAGAATTATATACAATAGAAATATCAAAATAACGATACAAGATGCGTTATCATATCAAAATTACCCTTACCCATTTCCCCCAACACCCCCCTTCCCAGACAACATTTCTGTAGTATGTTACAAGATTACTATATAAGGTATAGAACACGTTAAGAGATATTTTCCCTAATATTGATGAACGTCTGAAAAAAAAAAAGGGATCAAAGCTTCACGAGCTCCGATATTCAAACATTAAGAGGTTTTCCAGGGCCTTGTCAGCCAAACCACTACTTCCCATCCTATTACCCACCTCAACCATATTGCAGCCAGGGTGTCCACAGTTTTTCATATACACCTTTTTTCAGTTGAATAATATAGTCCACCTGCTTAATGAAATCTTCCCTGGACGGCAGGTCTTCCCTACTCCAGTTTCTGGCAATTAATTTTCTTGCCACACAGAGTAATCTAGCAATAGCGGTGTTCATTATATTGTTCACCGCAATTTCCTCCAAGTAACCCAGCAAACATATCAATGGTTCCCTGGGAAGGACACATCCATAAGCCCCCATTATCCTTCTAATAATTGTAATCCAAAAAATGGACAGCCAGGGACAGGTCCACATCATATGAAAAATTCCCACATCAGTTCCCTTATACCTCGGACATTCAGAACTATTCTTCAGCCCCATTTTAAACATCATTAGAGGAGACCGGTATACCCTATGAATACCCTATAGATGAGACAGTCTGGCTGGTTCACTCGTGGAAAGCTTGGGTACGTATTCCAAAATACTTTCCCACACATTATCTGCAATAGTTCCAATCTCTTCTTCCCATTTAGGTTTGACTTTAAGTGGGTACAGGCCCCGTTACACATAGCGATGCTCCCACGATCCCGACAACGATTCGATCTGGCCGAGATCGCTAGAACATCGCTGTGTGGTCGCTGGTGAGATGCCATACAGGCAGACTTACCAGCAATGCGGTGACACCTATCAGTTGTTAGGCTCTGTTTGGTTCTTGGGTGAAGCATGGAGCTGGAGGGGCGTTGCCCCTGTCACACAGCGATCCAGCATGCCCAGCGGGAGATCGCCGATCAAAAAATGATCCAGGCCATTCATTAACAATCAGCGATCTCCCAGCGGGGGGGCTGATCGCTACTAAGTGTCACACACAGCAATATCACTGGCGAGGTCGCTGCTACGTCACAAAACCTATAACGTTGCAACGATATCGTTAGTGATATCGCTACGTGTAACGGGGTCTTACCCCAAGAGAAATGTGTGTAATATATCCCTGTATGTGTTAGAAAGTGCCCCTCTAGTAGTTCCATCACCACTACATACATAGTCCAGTACTAAATCAGACTGTATGGCCAAGCTTTTAGTAACCCTTTGAGCTGAGATTGCATGGTTCATCTGAGAATAATGACACCATTCAGATCCGGGCAACTGGAACTCACTTTGCAGCTGCAAAAAGGTTTTCAGGTCTCCTCTATCTGTAATTTGATTCACATATCATATACCTTTACATCTCCATTACTCTGTTTTTCATTTTTATTTTAATCTCCGGAAGATTGATATTGTCCCATATGTGTGTAAATCTAGTCAACCGGGTTACTCCTCTCACCCTCTTTAATTTGACCCATATTTTGTGTATGAGTTCTAGGTTAGGAGATGTCCTTCCCAGGTGACCCATCATGCCACCCTCTAATCCCATTATCAATGGTCTCCTGTCTATCACATATCTCAACACCCCTTTAGTGGCACTATCGCTCTCCTGACTTGACCACCCTCTGAGATGTTGACACTGAGCGGCTAAATAGTACAATCCTGGGTTTGGTAATGCCAGGCCCCCCCTCATCTTTTAGCCTCTGTAGAACCTCTAGTCTTACTCTAGGCTGCTTCTTGCCCCACACCAGATCTCTAAATAGAGAATTCACTGCCTTAAATTTCTTTTGTGGTATCCAAACAGGGGAATTGTGCAACGTGTATAGACGTTTCAACATCAATACCATTTTTAACAGGTTGATCCTTCCCACCAGTGATAAATGCAACTTATTCCAGGCTTCTACTTTGGCTCTTAATGTTTTCAATAAAGGTAGTAGATTGATGTGGATATAGTCATATACCATTAACTCTAGTTTTGGCAGAGGGTTGGGTATACAACAGTTGTACCGAAGCGATAAATTGTGGACTAAATCCCATATATTGCAATACATGCCATAAATATGACCACTCCACACTATCAAAAGCTTTATGAGCATCTAGCGAGACGATCACCCTCCAGCCAGGGTTGTCAGATGGCAACTGCAAATTTAGATATAATCTCCTTATGTTAGCTGCTGTTGATCTATTGGGTATAAATCCTGACTGGTCCGTATGAGTTAATTTAGATATGACTCCAGTTAGCCGGTTTGACAACACCTTAACCAGGAGTTTCATATCCGCTATCAACAGAGAGATTGGTGTATATGAGTTTGGATGCCTTGGATTTTTTCCGTCTTTGGGTAGCACAACTATTACTGCCTCCCGCATAGAAACAGGTAAGCTGGTTTCACACTTCGAATTTTTCAATTCCGATGCTGTCCGATAAAAATCGGACAGCATCGGACCGATTTTGGCCCCCATGCAGCCCTATGGGCATCGGACCGAATCGGATGTGCACTAAATGGCATCAGATTTGGTCCGATTCGATTCTGTCCGATTTTTTTATCGGTGCAAAAATCAGAGCATGCTCCGATTTTTGCACCGAAAATAAAATTGGACCAAATCGGATGCCATTTAGTGCACATCCGATTCGGTCCGATGTTTTTAACATGGGACCCTATAGAGCAGGGTCCGAGGATACATCTGATGTGTCCTCGGACCCGATTTTACTGTACTGCGCATGCTCAGTACAGTAAAACTGCTCCTACTGGTTAAGCAGAGGTTAACAAAAAAACAAACAATGTATGCTCACCTGTCCCGAGGCCCCCGCCGTCTCCCGGTGTCTCCAGAGGTCTTCTTCTGAACAGGACCTGCCGTGACGTCACATTCACGTGACCGTCGGTTACACCATGTTAACAGGCGGTCACGTGATTGTGACATCACGGCAGTTCCTGTTAAGAAGAAGAAGACCTCTGGAGACACCGGGAGACTGCGGGGCCTCAGGGACAGGTGAGCATTCATTGTTTTTTTTTTCTTTCTCAGCCCGGAGGAAGCAATTTTATGTCTGAATCGGATGCCTATTTGGCATCCAATTCCAGGCATTAGAAGGGAGCCGATGCTGTCCGATTTTATCAGACAGCATCGACTCCCTTAAAAATCGTAATGTGAAAGTACCCTAAGAATCCATTAAGAACTTAAGAAGAAAACAGTGGCAGTCTGGGATCCTTTATTCCAAGAACAGCTTTATTCCAAAAGTTTACATCGGTGAGTGCAGGAAGGGAGGACGGAGTGACGACGATGACCGTTTCGCGTGCTCTGCACGCTTCAGCGGGTCCTGTGTACACCCGATAGTGAGGGGAAGAGGGGAGGAAGAGGGGAGGAAGTGGAGCCAGAGAATGATACGCTGAAAGAGCGACCAGAAAGATAGGAAGAGAACCAGCCGTGTCTTTGATGCCGATGGAGTGCAGCATAGAGAGTAGAAGATGGTGGTCAACAGTGTCAAAAGCCGCAGAGAGGTCAAGAAGGATAAGCAGAGGAGAGTGGTCACCATTATGTTTTGCTGTGAGAAGGTTATTGGTCACTTTGATAAGGGCAGTTTCTGTGGAGTGTAAGGGGCGAAAGCCAGACTGCAATGGATCTAAAAGAGAGTGAGTGGAGAGGTAACGGGTGAGGGGGGTGTAGACCAGGCGCACCAGGAGTTTTGAGATGAAGGGGAGATTGGAGACAGGTCTGTAGTTATTTGTGCAGGATGGGTCAAGGGAAGTTTTCTTTAGTAGTGGAGTAATAATAGAGTGTTAGTGTGGCGCCCCGCAACGAGTGCGTCACAAGGGAGTATTGCAGCCGCAATATTCTCTGACAAAGCAGTGAAATAGTTAACTCTGAGATCCAACCCAACATGCAACACCTAGAACAGGGGACCAATCATAGGTCCTGGTGGGTGGAGTGTTAGGGTAGTGTAGGAGAACACACAGTAGTCTAGAAGAGTCTGAAAGGAATCTAGAACCTGACAAGAGCAGACTAGAACTTGGAGAGGAGCGGGGGCTCCGCACCCCGTGCGGGCCCCTGGGCCGTCACCGGTCGGGTGTCAGCACCTGAGGCCTTACCAACCGGGAATGGGCATATCTACACGGCTTCCCAAAAGACTCCCGTGCCCACAACTTACAGCCGGTTCACTGGTACCGAAGCTGGCAGCAGTTCACCTCTGCCACGCGAACCAGAAGAGTGGAGGATCAGCTTTATAGGAGCACCCCACCACCAGCCAGTTTCCAGTCGTCTAACCAGCGGTGTACCCACTGAGGGACACAAGGCTCCCCAAAGTATCCAGAACGTACATCATGGATAGGGCATTGAAGCAGCCTCCCCGTACCCGACCTGGTATTCCTGGGCGACGCTGGCAAGAAGGAACTATGGAGGAACACTGCGGATCCCTGAGGAACACTATCACTGCTGAGTCCACCCGGTCTACTACTCAACCACTGTATACCATGTACTGCCTGCTGGTTACAGTAAAGACCCGTTGCAGAGACTATCTGTGTCCGTGTTTCCTTATGAACTATCCGTCCGCACACTAAGGTAACCGCAGCTGCCGCACAACATCTTGAGCAGCTCCAGCCCCCGGGGATCACCGCTCAGCCTGTGGGGAGAGTAACATCTTGCTGCTGTCCATCCCCCGGGGGTTCCGCAGCGTCAGTAGCCCTTACCGAATCTACTCATAGGTGGCGTCACGAATGAAACAAATTAAACCCCTTTTTAATCTGTTCCCGCAAGACGTCTTCAACTTTTGATCTGCACTACACCGGGCCCCACTACCGGCAGGCGTGGTCCACCCGAGACAAGGAAGGAGAAGAATCGCCTGTCTAAACCGGAGTCTGCCGGCCGCGGTGAGTCATTTGAAGGAGGAGGGGAAGATGCCAGTAGAGAGGGAGAGATTGAAGATTGTAGTTAAGTGAGTGGTGACCACTGGAGAGAGGGTCTGGAGTAGGTGTGAGGGAATGGGGTCAGTGGTGCATATAGTGGGACGTGAGGAGCCTGAAGACTTCCTCCCATGAAGCTAGAAAAATTCTTAAGCCAACTTTGGAGCTGATGGAAAACCTGGTAAAGGCACAAAACAAAACATGCTAAATATACTACCGTGTTTTCCCGAAAGTAAGACCCTGTCTTACATTTTTTTGGGGGCCAAAAGTGGCCCCCTGTCTTACTTTCGGGGAGGGCCTTACATTGGAGGCCCCACCATCCATCCATCCATCCAGCCACACACTGCAGCCATCCATCCACACATTTCCACACATACAGACACATGCATACACATATATACACACCATGCACACCACACACACAGTCACACACAGTCACACACACACACACATACCGTAGCACCGCTTCTTACCGGGTCCGGTGTGGGGTCCCCGATGGTCCTGTGCCGTCCTCTGTGCTCCGGTCCGGTACCCGAGATGATCCGCTGCCGTCTGCCGTGTTTCCGGTGCCGTTTTGCACCGGTATTGCCGGTCCTAGGCTCCATGGTCCCTGCTCTTCCGGAGTTCAGGTCGCAGCTCCGCCCAGGTCATAGTGTGGGCCAATCAGCATAGCGGCGCTCAGAAGCAAGCGTCATCGGGCGCTTGCCTCTGACGTCAGCGCCGCTATGCTGATTGGCCCACACTATGACCTGGGCGGAGCTACGGCCTGAACTCCGGAAGAGCAGGGACCATGGAGCCTAGGACCGGCAATACCGCTGCAAAACAGCACCGGAACACGGCGGACGGCAGCGGATCATCTCGGGGACCGGACCGGAGCACAGAGGACGGCACAGGACCATCGGGGACCCCACACCGGACCCGGTAAGAAGCGATGCTATGTGTGTGTGACTGTGTGTGTGGTGTGTATATATGTGTATGCTTGTGTCTGTATGTATGTACACCCCACCCCCCCACCCCCGTGTTTCCCCAATAGTAAAACCCCCCCTCCCCCCTACCCTGCCTTACATTCGCGGGGGGTCTTACATTAGCAGACCCCCCGTCCCCCCCCCTTCCCTGTCTTACTTTCGGGGGGGTCTTACTATCGGGAAAACACGGTAGTACCCAGATAGTAGTGAATCCCTTCACTATAGGAAGCTCAGTGACAAAGTCCATAGGGATCTCAGTCAATTTTTTTCTGGAAGAGGCTGAAGAGGACCAAGAGTTGCTTAATGACACTGACGTGACCGCCCTGAGAGACTGACCTGACACTGACGTGACCACCCTGAGAGACTGACCTGACACTGACGTGACCGCCTTGAGAGACTGACCTGACACTGACGTGACCACCCTGAGAGACTGACCTGACACTGACGTGACCGCCCTGAGAGACTGACCTGACAGTGTCAGGGCCCAGAATTAGCCTCCACTGTTCTATTCTCCTGCAGGACCTGCTGCTGCTGCTCCTGGGTCAGATTATTACCTCAGGTTACAGGAGACTTCTTGCTCTGATGTGAAGATCAGCTGGGGTGACTTGTGAGGGATTCTTCCTGGGTAGCAGAGGCAGGCAAGGGGCGTGGCTGTAACACAGATGGGGTTAGGCCTGCAGTAGAGAGGCTATTCAAGGAATCTTGAGATTGTCTGGCCGGTTCAATGGGGGCGTGGCCTCCAATTTGCAAAGCAATGTAACTATCCAGAGGGCAGCAGGGTGAGGGGGCGTGGCCGGAAAGAAAGGGGCGTGGCCGGCACGGAGACCCACATCGTTACATCATGACGGAGGCGTGGCCGCTGAGTCTCACTTCACAGCGCGGGAAAAGTAAGCTCCCGGCGGGACACCAGGGCAGCAGCTGACAATCGGAACTGCCCAGCCGGATCCGGGACGGTTGGGAGGTATGTAAATATTCTCTGCTTATCGCACCCTCTGCTGCTCCGTACACACACAGCTCCACTCCGAACACACACACGGCTCCTCTCTGTACACCTCGTACACACAGGGCTCCGCTCCGTACACCTCGCACACACGCGGCTCCGCTCCGCACACCTCGCACACACGCGGCTCCGCTCCGCACACCTCGCACACACGCGGCTCCGCTCCGCACACACGCGGCTCCGCTCCGCACACCTCGAACACACGCGACTCCGCTCCTCACACCTCGCACACACGCGGCTCCGCTCCGCACACCTCGCACACACGCGGCTCCGCACACCTCGCACACACGCGGCTCCGCACACCTCGCACACACGCGGCTCCGCACACCTCGCACACACGCGGCTCCGCACACCTCGCACACACGCGGCTCCGCACACCTCGCACACACGCGAATCCGCACACACGCGGCTCCGCTCCGCACACCTCACACACGCGGCTCCGCTCCGCACACATGCGGCTACGCTCCGCACACACGCGGCTCTGCTCTGCACACCTGCGGCTCCGCACACCTCGCACACACGCGGCTCCGCACACCTCGCACACACGCGGCTCCGCTCCGCACACCTCGCACACACGCGGCTCCGCTCCGCACACCTCGCACACATGCGGCTCCGCTCCGCACACCTCGCACACACGCGGCTCCACTTCGTACAGACTCAACTCCGCTCCGTACATCTTGTACACGCTGCTCCGCTCCGTACACCTCGTACACACGCGTTTCCTCTATAAACGTCCTCAGTGGTTGATCCTTGTGCCTGTTAGGCCATGTGCACACGTTCAGTATTTGGTGAGTTTTTTTACCTCAGGAATTATAGACAAAACCAGGAGTGGAGCAATCAGAGGAAAAGTGTAATAGAAACACCTGCACCACTTCTGTATTTAATCATCCACTCCTGGGTTTGTCTACAAATCCTGAGGTAAAAAACTCAACAAATTCTCAGCGTGTGCACGAGGCCTTATGAAAACCCTTGTCTCCTCCCCTCCATGTGACCCCTGACTCCTCCCCTCTATGTGACATCATCACAGGTCCTGTAAGCACAGAGCAGCCATATATGTAGTGTGCGGCTCTGCAGGTGGAGGTAGGTGACCATTCCCCATTACTGGACAGCACAGTAACCCCTTCATTACTGAGAATATTTCACCGTGTATCTGTTGCGTCAATCTGTAAGGTTTTTGTTCCTCTTTGACCTCTTTCACGCGTTCGTGAAAAAAATGCATGTGTGGGTGTCATACATGTGCTATCCCTGTAACATCCAGATTGCACACGGACAGCATGACTTTGTATACTTATCAGGCTCCGGGCGGCGTTGCTGTCCCTCTCGCTTCCGTGTCCACTGTATCTCTCAGTGCAGTGAATATTCATTAACCTAATGCAGCATCGCTGGAGACAGGTAGGTATAAAATTCTTTTTTTTATTTACTAAAAACTCTTTTCTCCGGTCCATACACTTGGATGTCAAACGGATGACATCCATATGTGGGACATTTCTGGCACGGACCCATTGACCTGAATGTGTCCATGCTGCTGCCCAAAAACAGAAATGTGGAGCACACGAACATGCATCTGATTCACACAGAGACTCATTCCTTGCAGAAACAAATATACGTGAAAAAGAGCATTGATTAATAAGTGTATATGTATGTCCGTGTCTCCGGCATGTGGCTGCATGGTCGGTACACGTACCAGAGACACTGACATGTGAAAAAGGCCTTCCTGTGATAGATACAGACGACCCAAATATGGAAACAGGAAGTGAGGAAGGCTGTATTTAGGGGTGGGTGAGCCTGAAATGTATTTATTAACCTTCCAAGTTAGTGGGCATGACCTGCTTTGGTGGGTGGCGTGGTGACATTTCATGCCGCACACTATGATTATGTGCCCCCCACCTGGGGTCTAACCCTCAGACCTCAACTTCTGTTATTAACAACTCCATGACCACGTGGACTTGTATGTTTGTTTATTATGTCACGAGACATCAGGCTGCCTTTCAAACATGCCCCTATTACATGACGAAAATTACATCATATCTGGAAGGAGCCCATACATTCTAGCATCTAGGGACCATATACTACTGTGTTTCCCCCGAAAATAAGACAGCGTCTTATATTAATTTTTGCTCCTAAAGATGCGCCATGTCTTATTTTCGGAGGATGTCTTACTTTTGTCATCCCCTTGCGGCCCCCAATAAAGTAACCCCATCATCCCCCAATATGGTATCAGGGGCACACACGCAGGGGCACACATGGAGACACAAACACAGGGGCACGCACACAGGAGCACACACGCAGACAAGGACACTTCTCACCTGTCCCTGCTGCACACACGGTGCCACTGACCCAGCCATTCACAGGACAGGAGCCAACTGGGCAGCCAATCACAGGCCAGAAGCCGACGTCATGCAGCAAATGGCCTGTGATTGGCCGCTGGGCAGTTCCTGGCTTGTGATTGGTCAGGACAGTGGCGGGGGCTTGAAAAATAGAGCGGTGCCGGTCTACATGCATCTGCGGCACCGGGACACAAGCAGGGGGCGGGCTGGAAGCAGGGGCGGGCTGGAGGACCCACAGCTGCATGCTGTGGTAAAATTTTGTAAAATAGAGATATGCCTTACTTTCGGGGGGCGCCCTATTTTCGGGGAAACAGGGTAGTATTACTTGGGCTTTCTATGGTGGTATTATATGAACACTGTACATTATTATTTGGTTGATTGTACTAGATTTTAGGATTACATCTTGTGTCCATTGTTCTGCAGGGAGCAGCAACTTGGACAAACATTGCTAAAGTTTATAGGTTCAATGGTCCATTTCAAACAATGGCTTGGTGTTTTGATAAGGGAGAATGGCAGTCTATATCGAGCTTTAGACATATTCAGGCAATGTATGTTATTGGAAATTGTTTCACTGTATACTGGTATTTATTTTCCGTTATTTAATACTGTATTTTCGCATTATTTTGGCTTTTTGTATTAGAATTATTTTAGCACTGTATAGTGATGTGTTACTGTGTATTTGTTGTGAGTATTCTGTATCATCTTTCTGTCTATAGCCCGGTTTCAATAAAATCTTCAATATAGGTTTTAGTCTCTGTGCATCGGGGTGGGATTGTTGGTAGGATCTCTAGCTCTGCCATGGCCTCTCTGCTATCAATAATTTTCCTTGTTTATATTCCATGCCGGCGCCATGTGAGCCACTGATGGCAGTTGCGCAGATTGATTTCTTGATGGCCTTCAATAAAATGAAGGTGGTAACAGCGCATACTCAGCTTGAGATCTCGGCTCAGTGACGAGCAGAGATCCCAATCTGCAAATGCGCCATGTTCCCGAAGATTGCCAAAAGATCAATATGCACAGGTGCTTTTATCGGTGCCATTTTATTGAAGCCCCTCAATTTGCGCAAGTGCCACCCATGTTTAGGATGGCACTAGCATGGAATTAAAGGAAGACGATTGACAGCAGAGACACCATGGCAGAGCCAAAGAACCTATCGACAGTCCTGCCCTATAAACCTGCCCGGATGCGCAGAGAGCAAACCGTATTATGAAGGTTTTATAAAATCCAGGCTATGGGTTTATTGAGTGACCATACTGTGTGTATTAAAATCAGTATATTAATACAATTATGGCAATTCCTTTAGTACATGCGGTAAAAGGTATGGTAAAATACGGTAATTATGTTTATATTTTGATAGATCTGACTTTTGTGAATGCAGCGATCCTACATATGTGTCTCAGCAACCAAAAGATCATATGTTCAAGTCGTCTCAATGAACTAATTGGTAATGTAAAGACAGTAAAGCATTGATGTCTAATAGTATGTATGCAATACAATACACTTTCTTAATCCTGAGGGAAATGGTAGTATAAGAGCAGATCATAGCACATTGCAGTATGAGCACACAGCTTCTTAGGCTGCTTTCACATCAGCGTTTTACGTTGTTCGCGGCAGTTGCGGTGAAAAAAAACGCAACTGCCGCGATTACCGCATTTGCGGTAAGTGTGCAGCAGGTGCGGCAAGTGCGGTATCGGCACTGGCGGCAGCGAAAAAAACGCGGCATACTGCGGTTTTTTCGCGGCCGCTACTGCCGCAAATGCCGAAACCGCACTTGCCGCACCTGCTGCACACTTACCGCAAATGCGGTAATCGCGGCAGTTGCGTTTTTTTTCACCGTAACTGCCACGATCAGCGTAAAACGCTGATGTGAAAGGGGCCTTATTCAGGCAAATATTCTCCAACAATCCACCTGGAAAAGTGCAACAAAAACCAACATAATGCACAGCAATGTAAAAATGATTTACTGTATTTTGCTGATTATAAGACGCACCCCAAATTCAGAGGAGGAAAATAGTGAAAAAAATTAATTTTAATGTTAAAATCCATTTTATAATCCTAAGGTCTTTCCTATATTCCTAGTGTAGCTTACCGGGGGACACTGTGGCGGTGGAGTGAGGTCGGCACTGACCAGGAAATACAGAGACTGAAAATTACCTACATGTCTAGTATACTGCCCATCTTATTGTTATTATTATTTATTATCATAGCACCATTTATTCCATGGCACTTGAAAAGGGATATGCTTAATACAGACAAGTACAATATTCATGAAAAATACAAGGCAGAGACAGGTACAGGAGGAGAGAGGGCTCACAGTCTCCAAGGGATGGGTGATGTTATAGTATGGGAGGATAGGGCAGACCATGTGGCGTTTTGGTGGACTGAGGCTCACTGCAGGTTGTATGTTTGTTGGAAGAGGTGGGTCTTCAGGTTCCTTTTGAAGGTTTCCATGGTAGGCGAGAGTTTGATGTGTGGGGATAGAGTTCCAGAGTATGGAGGATGCACGGGATAAATCTTGTATGCGAGGAGAGAAAGAGATTTCTTGAGGATCAGACGTTACGTGCAGGTAAATTCCAGGAAATCATGTCACAAATGTACGGAGCAGACTGGTTATGGATGGTTTTATATATCATGGTTAAGATTTTGAGCTATAGTCTTTGGGCAATGGGAAACCAGTGAAGAAATTGGCAGAAAAGGGAGGCCAGGAAATAGCAGGGGGAAAGGTGGATTAGATAGGCAGCAGTTTAGGATAGATTGTAATGATGCAAGAGTTTTAGATGGGGTTGAGCCCCAGGCCTGGGGGTACTCGGGTATCAGGATCAGAGGGTAGCTGCTGTGTCAAGGGGATGTCACTGGTGGTGGTTCCTGAGCCCGTGGCCTGGGTGACACATCAAGAGGGGGTTGCATGTACAGGGGATTAGAGTTATTGTCACGTGACCCCACCTGTAGTACCTGTTAATAGGTCACCAGCGCCGCCGCAGTCCTCCGGAGGGCGATGGTAATGCGGCTAGGGTAGTAAAGCTCCCAACAGGTGGAGCTGGGCCTCCGGGGCAGCGTAGTGTGAAGGGGTGGAACTTGAGGTCAGGATAGAGAGTGATGGAGCAGTCTATAAGGGCACCTGGAGCGGAGAGGAATAACTCACACACACTGAAGCAAGTCTCTTTTACCTTTTACTGGTGGTATTATCAGCTAAATCCGTCCAGAGCACTGTCGGGTGACCAAGTGCACAGAGAGTCTCCACAGCAAGTGGGTATAAGGCCTCCTCAGCTTCTCTGCAGTTACTGAAGCCCTGTCTGCATGCAGCCAGACTGGCCTCCTCCCCTCTCGGGTCCTCTCTATCTCCTCCTGCGCGGTCCACGGGTTACCCTCTCTGATCACTGCTGTGCTATTCTACACTGTGGTGTCTGGCTCCCTTTTGCTGGGTACGCAGGGGGACCGGGTGACTAAAGTCTCCACGGTGTGACTGGGTTCCCTGCAGTCCTGAAGTGTTCCTGCAGGTGCAGACCCCCAAAGTCCGGTACTTCTTGGGCGAACCTCCCCCGGTCCCTCGCTCCCTTGGCTCTGCTCCTTGCCTTCTGTCCCCACTCCTAGGCTTGGCTGGACGGCAGAATGGCCACTCCGGGTCGCTAGTTCGGGCCTAACCGCGGCACTGAGCACCAGGATGTCTTCACAGCTCTCCTATTGTCTGCACACTTTGACTAACTCCGCCCCCAGCAGCAGTATTTATAGGGGATCTTGCCTAAGGTCAGCAAGTTGAGCTCCCCCTACTGTGCTGGGGTGGAAGGTGTTGCATGTAGTAGGTTCCAGCTGTGCAGTAGGAAAGTCTGTGGCTACCTGTGTGAGCAGGGCACCACAATGGGAGGCCAGAGAGCAGGAAGTTGTAGTAGTTCAGGTAGGAGATAATGAGGCCATGCACTAGTGCTTTTGCCGAGTCTCATCAGATCCTATAGGAGGTGGGTTCTGATGGGTTACGTGCCAGTCAAACGCTAAAAGGTTGTACAATTATCTACTACATACTGTGTTTTTCAGATTATAAAATGCACAAAATTGGTGGTACAATTGGGGTGTATCTTACCATCTTACCTGGGGGAATGCGGTGGCGGTGGAGTGGGTTCACAGGAGGCAGGGTCGCCAAGAAATCCCCATCAGCACCAGTGGAATGAAGCAGCAGGCCCTGTGCTGGAAGGAGGGAGTTTTGCAGAGGCACCAGTGGGGCGATGCTGCGGGCCCAGGGCTGGGAGGAGGGGGTCTCTCGACAAACAGCCAAGATCTCAGTCTTTGCACTTGATATCTATGCAGCCATTTATATGAAGTCAACGGGTACGCAGATTGAGATTTCAGCTCTCCGCCACCTCAGTCTGTGCACGTGCCGCCTCTGCAGCCATTTTTCTTAAGTCCAACGCGTCCTTCGCCGGCAGATCGATGGCGCCCGCCTGCGACACACTTTCCCCAGAGCCATGGGCCCGCAACATCACCAACTCTGTCTTTTATGACCCCGCTCTACCTTCGCCGTGCCCCCACCCACCTGTAAGCTATATCCGGATTGTAAGACGCACCCTGATTTTCCTCACAATTATCGTGTGAGGGGGTGGTGTTTTACTTAGAAAATACAGTATGTAGTAGCGTACTGTCCAACTTGTCAGTGTTTGACTCAACATGTAACCTACCTGACCCCCTGGAGACACATAGTGCGAGATGCATGCAAGATGCTAGCATGAGTCTCGTAATCCTCTCCCGGCATGGCCGCCGGCTCTTTGGACCGGAGCTCATCAGCTGCATAGAAACACATACAGCTGACATACTCCTGGTTCAGAGAGTTTGCCCCATGCTGGTAGAATTTAAAACTCATGCGAGTATCTCATATGTATCCTGCACTGTGTATCTCCAACCATAGTAAAATATTCAACTTATGTTCCTCTCCATACAAGATGAGAGGATAAAATGTGTACATGTTGTATCTCCTCATATGTTTACCCACATTAGCTCCAGTCATTGTATTATTACACAGGATCTATATGACTTTACATCGTCATCTTCTCCCCATTCAGGTCCCTACAATACCGGATCCTCTCAGATCTTCTATGTAAGAGAATTCTCCTGATTGACCATCAAGGATGGATAAGGACAAGATGGCGGAGAGGATCTTCCACCTCACCCTAGAGATCCTCTTCCTTGTTACTGGAGAGGTGAGAGATTGTGATGACAATGTCACATGACATCATTCTTATCTATGGACAGAATAACAGATGACAGAACTGGAGAGGTGAGGACTCTGGAAATGTCTGGAGACTGGAGATTTATTAATGTGTCTCTCCATAACCAGGATTACACAGTAGTGAAGAGCTCTAGTGATCTGTGCTGTCAGGACCCTGTGTCTGAGGGAAGAGCCCTGAGCCCAATCACGGGGCCTCCACCTCACCCCCTGATACATGAGGACATCAATGACCAGAAGATCCTACAACTCACCTACAAGATGATTGAGCTGCTGACTGGAGAGGTGACACTGCTGGGAATGCTGCTGCTGCTGGGACATTATACAGTAACGCTATGAAGGGATCGGGGGATGATGACAATGGTATCATTGTATGTGTCAGGTTCCTATAAGGTGTCAGGACGTCACTGTCTATTTCTCCATGGAGGAGTGGGAGTATTTAGAAGAACACAAAGATCTGTACAAGGACATAGTCATGATGGAGGATCCCCGGCCGCCCCTCACATCACCAGGTAATAGACAGGACTAAATACACACGGCCTATAATGATCTGTATGTAAAGAATGAATTCAGTCCCTGTATGTGTCTCCTCCAGGTCTATCCAGTGAGAGGACAACACCAGAGAGATGTCCCCGTCCTCTTCTCCCACAGGACTGTAAACAAGAAGATCCCGATGTTCCTCAGGATGATCAGGTAGATGGAGAGAAGGTGTCTTGAATTCTCCTCTCTGATGTGTAGACGGCTGTGAAGGTCATGACTGGTATATTGGAACCAGGCACATTGGACAGGGCTGGTTTTAGACAAAGTGGGGCCTTGGGCAAAAGAGTTTGAGTTCATAGATACCAAACGTGTATACTTTTACTGTTATATAAGTGGTGAAAAAAATTCCAAAGTTTTTAAATAAAAAAAATTGCACTTTTGCGCCCTTTTCCGAGACTTGTAGCGTTCTCATATTTGGGGATCTGGTGCTGTGCAACAGCTTATTTATTGCGTCTTCAGTTGATGTTTCTGATGATACCATTTGTGGGTTAGAAGCGCTCGTTATTGCAATGTTGCAACAACAAAAAAAAAAACACTTAATTTTGGCGTTTGTATTTTTTTTTCCGTTATGTAGTTTATTGATTTGATTTTATATTTTGATTGATCGGACATTTCTGAATGCGGTGATACTAAATGTGTGTATATTTTTTTTATTTTTTAATAGTTTTATTTTCAATGGGGCAAAAGGGGTGTGATTTGAACTTTATTTATTTATTTATTTTTTCATTTTCTTTAAAATCCTTTTTTTTTTTTTTTAACTGGCCCACTACAGGGCCTCAACACTCCACTGTCTGATCGCTTTCCCTGTATTCAGATGGGCTACAGCACATCTGAACATAGGGGAAGTGATCACTTTCTGCTATTGATCTCACTGGGAGATAGCCAGCAGGAAGTGATTTGGGACAGCTTTCGGGGTGATCAGAGGAACCCGGGTTGTCAAGGCAACAGGGGAGGTCCCGTGATCTCATCACGAGACCTCTGCTCACAGTGGGGAGTGACGTTATTCCTGCCGCGGGGCAGTGGATAGCGCAGTCAGCCACCGATCGGATCGTTGGTGTTAGCTACACATCTCAGCTGATGAGATCAGCTGAGATGTGGGGGGGAGAATGCGAGCTCACAACATGCGTTCGCGACCAAGGATGTACATGTACGTCCATGGTCGTAAAGGGGTTAATCTCCCAGCAGTTGTCACAACGAGCAAAAGAAATATGGCTGCGGAGGCACGTGGAGATCAAGGCAGGTGCAGGTGGAGAGCCTCGGACCCCCTACAGCATTGCCTGACCATGCCACTGACAATCCCCATCCCATCGCAACCCGGCCTTCTATGGCCCCACTCCATCACTACCACACCCCACCTCCCACCGGTGAGCTGCTATGCTGCTGTTCGGATTGTAAGACGCTCCCCCTTTTTCCCCCTTGTAATCCTTTTCCAGATTGTAAAACTCAACCTGATTTTCTCCCCCAAATATGGGGAAAAAAGTGCATTTTATAATCTGGAAAATATGGTCTGTGGTAATTTATTATCCAACCTGTCAGTGTTTGACTGACATGTAACCTATCAGATTCCACCTCCAGTAGGATTATAATAATAATATTTTAATAATGTTTATCCATTTATATAGCGCTGTTAATTCCATAGCATATTATTATTATTTATTTATATAGCACCATTAATTCCGTGGTGCTGTACATGAGAAAGGGTTACATACAAAATTATACACAGTGCCTTGTGAAAGTATTCAGCCCCTTGAACTTTTCAACCTTTTGCCACATTTCAGGCTTCAAACATAAAGATATAAATTCTAATTTTTTTAAAGTTTTTTTATTTGTTAAAAAAGTTTAAAATATCCAATAAATTTCGTTCCACTTCACGATTGTGTCCCACTTGTTTGATTCTTCACTAAAAAAATTAGAATTTATATCTTTATGTTTGAAGCCAAAAATGTGGCAAAAGGTTGAAAAGTTCAAGGGGGTCGAATACTTTCACAAGGCACTGTAGTTTACTTTAAACAAATTAACAATGACAGACTGGTACAGAGGGGTGAGGACCTTGTCCTTGTAGACTTGCATTCCACAGGGGAGGAGATAAGAAGGTTGGGGTGCGGCGGCTCTGGTGGTGGTGAGGCAGCACCGTGGTCATTGCAGGCTGTAAGCTTTCCTGAAGAGATGGGTTTTCAGGTTCCGTCTGATAAGGATCTGATAAGCTGGGCCACTGTCCGTCTCTGTATTTGTTGGTCAGTGCCGACAAACATTATCTGTACAGGCAATTAATGGATGAAGCCATGTTTAACAGCAGTTATTTAGAGCATGGAGGAGCCGTGTTAGGGCTCGGACACACTCTCCTAGTTACATCCAAGTTTGATGGACGAGACTCGAACAGGAGCAGTTACCCTGAACGGCCTCTCTCTCTGGACGGGGAGTCTGGAGCTACACAAAAACACAAGCAGCTGACAGTCCCTTCCAGACAGGGATAGGCCGGTCAGGGTCACTGCTCCAGCCTGTACCGAGTCTCGTCCATCAAACTCGGATGTAACTAGGAGAGTGTTTCCGAGCCCTTAGTAGGATATTCAACTTTTGTTGAATGCAACATCTACATATTATATCTTTTCATCTGTTTACCTTCATTATTTCCAGTCATTGTATTATTACACCGGATCTTTATGATACATAATCATCATCATCTCCCCATTCAGGTCCCTCCAATATCGGATCATCTCAGTGGAGATCTTCTATATAAGAGAATTGTCCTGATTGACCCATCAAGGATGGATAAGGACAAGATGGCGGAGAGGATCTTCCACCTCACCCTAGAGATCCTCTTCCTTGTTACTGGAGAGGTGAGAGATTGTGATGACAATGTCACATGACATCATTCTTATCTATGGGGAATAACGGATGACAGAACTGGAGAGGTGAGGACTCTGGAAATGTCTGGAGACTGGAGATTTATTAATGTGTCTCTCCATAACCAGGATTACACAGTAGTGAAGAGCTCTAGTGATCTGTGCTGTCAGGACCCTGTGTCTGAGGGAAGAGCCCTGAGCCCAATCACGGGGCCTCCACCTCACCCCCTGATACATGAGGACATCAATGACCAGAAGATCCTAGAACTCACCTACAAGATGATTGAGCTGCTGACTGGAGAGGTGACACTGCTGGGAATGCTGCTGGGACATTATACAGTAACGCTATGAAGGGATCCGGGGATGACAATGGTATCATTGTATGTGTCAGGTTCCTATAAGGTGTCAGGACGTCACCGTCTATTTCTCCATGGAGGAGTGGGAGTATTTAGAAGAACACAAAGATCGGTACAAGGACATAGTCATGATGGAGGTTCCCCAGCCCCTCACATCACCAGGTAATAGACAGGACTAAATACACACGGCCTATAATTATCTGTATGTAAAGAATGAATTCAGTCCCTGTATGTGTCTCCTCCAGGTCTATCCAGTAAGAGGACAACACCAGAGAGATGTCCCCGTCCTCTTCTCCCACAGGACTGTAAACAAGAAGATCCCGATGTTCCTCCGGATGATCAGGTAGATGGAGAGAAGGTGTGATGAGATCTCCCTATGATATGTAGACGGCTGTGAAGGTCTTGTGCTCAGTCTTGTTTTATCCTCCAGTATTCTATGTTTTATACTTGTGTAATGAGAACAGTGGAGATGGCAGATTACAGCTGATCATAGATGGGACTTCTCCATCTGTCTGTGACTTTTATAACATGTGTTTCAGGGTGAAGATCTGCCCCATATTAATACTACAGAGATATATGTGAGGGGTGATGAGCGGTGTAAAGTGGAGATTCCTACATATGACTACCCAGGTGAGTAGATATTATTATTATTTATAGAGCACCATTGATTCCATGGTGCTGTACATGAGAAAGGGTTACATACAGACAAGTTAAAAGTACAATGAACAAACTAACAGTGCCAGACTGATACAGAGGGGAGAGAGGACCCTGCCCTTGCGGGCTTACATTCTACAGGGCAATGGGGAGGGAGACAGTAGGTTGAGTCTGCTCGGGTGACAGTGGAGCGCCGGGTCTAATGGTGTTGAGGCTGCACTGTGGTCATTGCAGGTTGTAGGCTGTTCTGAAGAGATGGGTTTTCAGGTTCTGCTTGAAGGTTCTGAGTGTAGGGGACAGTCAGACGTGTTGGGGTGCAGAATTCCAGAGAATGGGGTATGCTCGGGCGAAGTCTTGCAGGCGGTTAGATGAGGAACATACAAGTGTGGAGGAAAGAAGGATTGTCTTGGGAGGATCGAAGATTACGAGTTGGATGATATCGGTTGATTAGTTCAGAGATATATGAGGGGGACAGATTGTGGACGGCTTTGTAAGTGAGTGTTAGTAGTTTGAATGGAATACGCTGGTCAATTGGGAGCCAGTGGAGTGATTTGCAGAGGGGAGAAGTGGAGGAATAGCGAGGACAGAGGTGGATTAGTTGGGTAGCAGAGTTGAGGATGGATTGAAGTGGTGCAAGAGTGTTAGCAGGAAGGCCAAAGACGAGTAGGTTGTAGTAGTTGAGGCGGGAGATGATGAGGGCATGCATTAGTAGTTTAGCAGATTGTGGGTTGAGGAAGGCACGGATTGAGTTGGAGGCAGCAGGAGGTGGCAAGGGCTTGGATGTGCGGTTTGAAGGACAAGGCAGACACAAGGGTTACTCCGAGGCAGTGGACTTCAGGTACAGGGCAAAGTGTGATGTAATTTATTGTGATAGATAGGTCTGGTAAGGAATGTGTGTGAGATGGAGGAAAGATGATGAGTTCAGTTTTGTCTACATTGAGTTTTAGGAAGCAGGAGGAGAATAAGGAGGATATGGCTGACACTCCGGGTTTCTGGACAGCAGAGAGGTGACGTCTGAGCTAGAGAGGTAGATATGGGTGTCATCAGTGTACAGGTGATACTGGAAGCCATGGGACTTTATGAGTTGTCCCAGACCAAGAGTATAGATTGAAAAAAGGAGGGGCCCCAGGACAGAGCCTTGAGGGACCCCAACAGAGAGGGGATGGGGCAAGGAGGTCGTGTGGAAGTGAGAGACACTAAATGTGCGGTTGGAAAGGTAGGAGAAGATCCAGGAGAGGGCAAAGTCAGTGATACCAATGGAAGAGAGGATCTGTAGTAAGAGGCAGTGGTCGACTGTGTCGAATGCAGAGGACAGGTCTAAAAGGAGGAGGACGGAGAAGTGTCTGTTAGCTTTGGCCGTGAGCAAGTCGTTAGTAATTTTGGTCAGCACAGTTTCAGTGGAGTGGTGTGGGCGGAAGCCGGATTGAAGGTCGTCAAAGAGAGAGTTGGATGAAAGGTGGGATGAGAGTACTGTGTGGACATACTTTTTGAGAAGTTTGGAAGCGAACGGGAGCAGAGATATGGGCCGGTAGCTGGATGTACAAGTGGGGTCAAGGGATGGCTTGCTTAAGATAGGTGTAATTGATGCATGTTTGAAAGTGGAAGGAAAGGTACCAGAAGTTAGTGATAGGTTTAAGAGGTGGGTTAGGGCTGGGATAAGTGTTGTGGTGAGGTTGGGGAGGAGGTGGGAAGGGATGGGGTTCAGTGCACAAGTGGTGAGGTGCGATCTGGAGAGGAGGTATGCAAGTTCTCCTTCAGTGATGGTTGGAAGGAGGGTTAGTGGGGGAGAGGATTGATCTGGTATACATGGGGGTTGTGGTTGCGAAGCAAAGACTTGTCTGATCTGGTCTATCTTGTTGGTGAAGCATGTTGCCAAGTCTTCTTTAGAGATACGAGAAATAGGAGGGGACAGTGGGGGGGTGGAGGAGGGAGTTAAATGTGTTGAATTTAACTGCCTGGGGTTGTGGGACAAAGAGGATATGAGGGTAATGAAGTAATTCTGTTTAGTGGTGGTGAATGCTGACTTGAATTTGAGAAGTGCTTGTTTGAATGCTGTGTAGTCTTCATGCGAATGTGTTTTCTTCCAGCGCCGCTCTGCAACCCTAGCCGCTCGCCGCAGATTTTTAGTGGCATCTGTGTGCCAGGGTTGTCTGTTGATTTGTCGTGTTCTGCCATGAATGAGAGAGGCAACTGCATAAATAGCTGATGTGAGTGTAGAGTTGTAGAAAGCTGTGGCATTATCTGTGTCGTGGAGTGAGGATATGGATAATAGCGGTAAAATGGTGTTGGAGAGTGTGTGAGTGTCAAGATGTGTGAGGTTTCTGCGAGGGTGGGTCAGTTGGTGGACATAGGTGGCATGTGAGGACAAGTATGAGAAGGTAAGTAGATGGTGGTCGGAGAGGAAAGGGGAGGTTGTGGGTAAAGATGAGGTCTAGTGTATGTCTGTCTGTGTCTGTGGCCATGGAGGACCATTGAGAGAGGCCAAAGGATGAGGCAAGTGACAGGAGTTTGGAGGCTGTTGACTGGTGGGTGTCAGTGGGGATTTTGAAGTCGCCCATTATGATCGTGGGAATGTCAGCAGAGAGAAATTATTGGAGCCAGATGGAGAATTGGTCGAAGAAGGTAGTGGTTGGACCTGGTGGTCGATACATGACGGTAGGTTGGAAGGAGAGTAGATACGGACAGAGTGCGCTTCAAAAGATGAGAGGATAAGGAAGGGATGGAGGAGGAGGAATTGGGTTGAAGATACAGTTGCTAGAGAGGGGAAGACCCACACCTCTACCATGTTTGTTGCCAGTGCGAGGCATGTGGGAAAATTGAAGTCCACCGTAACAAAGCGCAGCAGGGGAGGCCGTGTCGGAGGGTGTCAGCCATGTTTTGTGAGGCCCAGGAAGGAGAGTCTGTGAGAGGTAAAGAGGTTGTGAAGGAAGTGGAGTTTATTACAAATGGATCTGGCATTCGAGAGCGCTCCAGAGAGAGGGGTTGGTGGAGAGGGGGTTAGGGAAATAGATTTTATATTTAGGAGATTGTGGCTGTTTCCTGCAGGTGTGAGGTGATAGGAGGGAGGAATAGTGGGGAAAGTTGGTTGTGGGGGTCCTGGGTTGGGAGATATGTCGCCAGCGGATAGCAGCAGCAGAGAGAGCAAGCAGGTGGGAGAATGAAAGTGGCCAGCTTGCTTTGTGTTTCTGCAGGAGATGTGTGAGATTGAGGAGCAGGTCAGCAGAGGAGATCATGTGGGGAGATAAGAGGGATGAGGAGATAAATATTTGTGCTGGGAGTGAAGGTATTTGGGGATAGTGAAATAGAGAAAGGATTAGTGGAGCAATTACTGTTAGGGCATAAGTAAGCATTGTGAAAGTGTTAGTGGGAAAGCAAAGTATTAAGATACCGTCATACGTGGCAATATTGCTAGGCAATTTCACTGGCAATTTGCTGGTTGCAGTGAAATCATGGACACATTGTTCTATTTTGTTGTCGTGTTCAAATGTAACAATGTGTCCATGATTTCACTGCAATCAGCAAATTGCCAGTGAAATTTCCTAGCAATATTGCCGCGTGTGAAGGTACCTTTAGAGAAAGTCAATAGAAGGGTATAGATTGTACCTTCTGGTTTCATCTGGTACATCTCTGGTATATCCCTAGGCCACTTCACACACACAGATATCTGAGTCCAATATCTGAACAGATCTCTGGTTGCAGTGAAATCATGGATACATTGCTCCATGTTGTACACAGCCACAAAATGGAGCAATGTATCCATGATTTCACTGCAACCAGAGATCTGTTCAGATATTGGACTCAGATATCTGTGTGTGTGAAGTGGCCTTCTCGGATATCTCTGCAGACCACTTAATGAATCACACACAGGCCAAGGCACACAGGCTTGCCCAAACTAATTTATGCATCTAAAGGTACCGTCTCACGCAGCGATATGGCTTCCATATCACTGGCGATTTGACATGAGCGCACGTTCCGGCCACTTTTTTTCACATCGCCGTGGATCTGTCACATGTAGCGATTTCGCGGGCGATCCTGTGTTCCGGAAGCGATCTTCCCTTTCCGCTTCACCGTGTCACATGCCACCATCATAGTAGCGATGTGGCCATACTGCTTTGATAGGGGCGTGCTATAATGTGTTTCACCACGCCCCTATCACTGCGATTGAACGGAACTGCGTTCCCATTGGTCATCCTTGCGTGAAGGCAATGATCATCCCATAAAGCACCTCCAGGACACAGCCAGCCAATCGGAATGCTGTATCACCCACCAATCGCTGCACATGCGGCGCGAAAGAAAACACATACGAGCACGCCTACGGGATTTAATTCTGGATCGCTGTGTATGTCGCTTTCTCCCTGTCACACGCCTGGATGCGCAGAAATCGCCTGGTGATTAACGCCTGATTTCACTGCAGAGCAGGGCGATCAGGCGACGCACCACCAGCGATTTCTCGACGTAAAATTTCCCTGTCTCACACCACTACACACTGGCAATGTCGCTTCCACATCGCTGAAAAACACCAATTCACGGCGATTATGGCCAGCGATATCGCCATGTGTGACGGTACCTTAAGAGGTGCAGAGATTGAGCAAGGTGAGTAAGAGGGAGGGGTCAGAGGAAAGACATAGGACACAAAGCACCAGGGGACAATTAAATGTACCTTCACATACAGCAATATTGCTAGGCAATTTCACTGGCAATTTGCTGGTTGCAGTGAAATCATGGACACATTGGTCCATTTGTACACAGCAAAAAAATAGAACAATGTGTCAATGATTTCACTGCAACCAGCAAATTGCCTGTGAAATTGCTAGCAAAATTGCTGTGTGTGAAGGAACCTTAACAGATTGCTGTTCATAGAAACATTTGGGGCAAATCAGCAGTAGAGAGAGACACAAAGCAGGATGAAAGAATATGGATATTTGTAAGTTACAAAACGGATGAAGGAATATGACATACCATAAGACATATGTAAGGCACATAGAGATTGGGTACAGGAGAAGTTGGATACACCAGTGGTACAATGGGTCCATACCATAAGGCATATGCAAGGCACATAGAGATTGGGTACAGAAGAAGTTAGATACAGCAGTGATACAATGGGTCTATACCATAAGACATATGCAAAGCACATAGAGATTGGGTACAGGAGGAGTTAGATACAGCAGTGGTACAATGGGTCCATACCATAAGACATATGTAAGTCACACAGAGATTGGGTACAGGAGGAGTTAGATACAGCAGTGGTACAATGGGTCCATACCTGCAAATGAAGGAGATGTATTGTCAGATCAGGACATGACAGAATTGGGGAATGTATATCAGATATTACATCTCTGGGATATCTCTGCAGACCACTTAATGAATCACACTTTATGGAATCACACCTAGGCCAAAGACATGAATAAATGCAAAATTGTCACAAATTCTTCTCAGTCACCGGCTGTGGCTGCTTTGTCAGTGATGATGTCTCACCATATCACAATTGTTCACCATACTGCCACTAGACCATTGCTCTCTCCTCCACCCAAAATTGTCAGGTTTACTTTAGACACTACTCAAATTTAATATTCTTGATAGGGATATTACATTTGGGTTTTCTTTTTACTACATCATCTATTTCTACAGGTTTGCTGTGTATGAGGTGCTTGAATGTTGTGTAATTGGTCTGCGTCCTCTAAGAAAGTCTGGAAATCCCTGGTAGTCTCCATTTTCTCTGCCAAATGTCTGAAACATATCTTTAACACTCCTGAGCATTGGACTATCTACAGTCCAGCCCATCATTATTGGCACCCATTAAGTTTAAGTACATAATGTGGACTATCTCCTAAAAAAAAAGGAAAAAAGTTAAACTGCATTTTTGTATAGAGAACGTGTGTTAAATACAAAAGAACAAATGATAGACAACAATTTCAAACAGTAACAATGGGAGGGAAAATAGAAAAACCTAGCTGCTGTGACTCTGGTACAGGCAGCCTTTACATTAAATTAGTACAGAAATATATTTTGACTCATCTGTGTTAAATCACAAATGAGAATCACCTGTGATAAATTATCAGTGCCCATGTGACATGAATTAGCCAATGATAATGACTTCAGTGTTTAAAAAAAATCCACATGTTAGGCCCTCTTCCTTTTTCACAATGAAGCTGTCTGAGGTCATCAGAACTGCTATTATTCACAAACACAAGACTTCCAAGGCCATCTCCAAAGACCTTGGTATCCCAGTTTCAGCAATGTGCAATGTTAAAGGGAACCTGTCAGCTAGTTGATTCCCCCCAGCTATCACTGTCTGTAGCTGCAGCTTCATAATACCAGTCTAATCATCCCTGTCTGAGCTCATAGTGTAATGTGAAAGGTGAAATAAAAGCATTTATACACTTACATTTCCTTATGTAATGAGGCAGTCAGTCTCCAGCTTGGAGGACGGGGACTGTTTGGCAGGTTAATAGTTACCATTTCAGCCTTGTGCTAGAACATGTTGGGAGACCTGATGTGATGTCATAACCATATGACTACAATAGTTGGAGCTAAGTTCTCATAGAACATAATATGTTTGCTGGCTTAGCTCCGCCCACTATGGTCACATGATCGTTACATCAAACAGGTCCTTTAGCCATCCAAGTTAAAAGTGAGTTAACTATTATCCTGCCAGACAGTCCCCCTCTTCCAAGGTGGGGACTGAAATGTAAGTGTATAAATGCTTTTTTTTCACCTTTCACATTACAGTATGAGCTCAGACAGGGATGATTAGACTGGTATTATAAAGCTGCAGTTACAGACAGTGATAGCTGGAGGGGCATAAACCACCTGACAGGTTCCCTTTAAGTAGTTTGCCAAGCATGGAACCTTCAAGAACCTCACTGGACGTGGGGAAAGAGGAAAATTGACAAGAGATGTCTTTGAAGGTTGATGTGAATAGTTAAAAAACACCACATCAAACATCTAAAGACTTGAAGGCCAATCTGGAACAGTCTGGGGTCATGGTTTCAACAAGTACCATATGCCGCACACTAAACCAAGCAGTACATTATGAGTGAAGGCCAAGGAAGAAACCATTGCTGAAGAAAAGGTATAAAAAGGAATGACTGATCTTTGCTAAAGAGTACCTTGACAAACCACAATCTTTTTGGGAAAATGTTCTGTGGACAGTTGAAACAAAAATAAACCTCTTTGGCAATGCAAAGTAACAGTTGCACAGTGCAATGAAGCTTATAAACAAAAGAACAAAATACCAACAGTTAAGCATGGTGGAAGATCCATAATGCTGTGGGGTTGCTTTGATGAGTCTTGTACTGGAAGACTTGACCGTATCACAGGAATCATGAAATCAGAGAATTAAAGATATATTAGAGCGAAATGTCCTACCCAGTGTAAGAAAACTTGGTTTGAGTCGAAGATCATCGGTCCTTCAGCAATGACCCAAAGTACACATACAAAAATACACAGGGAAGGTTGAAAAAGAAAAAATCGACTGTTTTAAAATGGCCAGCAACAAGTCCTGACCTCAAACTCATTGAAAATCTTTGGGGTGCTGAAATCTGTCATTGGGAAAAAGAACGCTGCAAACATTCAAGAGCTTGAACAAATAGCAAAGCAAGGCTGGGGGCACATTGTCATGCATCAAAAACAGAACGTTTTTGGTGCACGACAGTGATGCGAGTGCTGTGCGTGTGGTAGTGTGAGTGTGGTCCGAGTGTGGTGTCAGAGCGATGAATATGGTGTGACTGTGGTGCGAGTGTGGTCCGTGTGCAATGCTTTTTTAACATGGTCTTTCTCATGCTGTATAACGTGAGAAAATAGCAAATAGAATAGCTAGATCAGGCTTAATAGTCTCCCACTGTTACTTCCTGGGCCACCTATTAAGCTCATTACATATTCACTGTACTGTCAAACAGCCAATCACAGAAGCTCACACTCTATGGGAGCCTCTGTGATTGGCTATTGTAATCAGACTGGATTTCCTCAATGTGGACAGTGATTCTGCTTGGTTGACGTACACATTAGTGTATGGTAACCAACCTGGCGTGATACGGTGTTACATAAATAATTATTTTAAAAAAAAATGCGTGGGCCTTCGCAGCAATTTTAAGGGGATCCTGTCACCTCCAAAACGCCACCTAAGCTACCAAAACCTGTCCCTGTATAGACCATGAATAAAAGGTCACGCCCATTAGGGCGTGATCTTCTGACGAACAGGGCACATAACGAACACGCCCTAAGGGCTAAAGAATATAGCCCCTGCTCATTATAATCTCTAATGAGTGAGTATTAAAACGTTTTTATGCACTTTCACAGGATGCTTTAAGGAGACGAAAGGAGTGTGAGATTAGTGATAGGATGCTGCAGGGACATGTTTTGGTAGCTTAGGTGGTGTTTTGGAGTTGACAGGATTCCTTTAAGTCTAGCCTGATGAAAGCAGGCAAACTGCGAGCTGCCACCCTCAGCTGCCTGTTTCCCTTGGCTGGCAAAAAAATGTGTGGGCTCCACCCTATTTTTATTTGCCAGCCAAGGTAAAACTAGACAGCTGACAGCTGGTATTCTCAGCGAGGTGAGGGCCCATCGTTATAGGGCCCCCCCCTCCCCAGCTAAAGAATAGCAGTCATTTCCAGGCGCCTTACCGGGCTCTTCCAGTGGCCCTGGTGGCGGTGGCATGCTGGATGACAAAGGGGTTAATACCAGCTTTGTTTTTTCAGCTGGTATTAAACCCAAGATTCTTAATGTCAAGTCAAGTTTGACCCAGCCATTAAGAATCTCCAATAAAGGGTTAAAAAAAGACACCACACAGAGAAAAAATACTTTATTAGAAATAAAGAGACAGACACCATTAGGGACTCCATCTTTATTACTCCCATTTACAGCCCTCCAATGATCCAGGTCTTCTCTCGTCTTTCATCTCTCTTCTTTCATCTCTCTTCTGTCTTCTGGCCCTGTTGCTATAGTAACCAAATTAGCGATTACTATAGCAACGCTAAGCATTGTCGAAGTCACAGCGGCTTATGAATGAGCCGACTCATTCACAAGCCGCAGAATTTAACTCCCTGCTTACCGATCACAGCAGCGCTGGTAAAAGCAGGGAGTTAACTGTGCTGTGACCGCTACCGCTCATACTGCAGCTGTGATCGGTAAGCAGGGAGTTAAATCCTGTGGCTTGTGAATAAGCCGCTGTGATTTCGGCAATGCTTAGCGTTGCTATAGTAACCGCTAATTTGGTTACTATAGCAACAGGGCCAGCGGTGACGTCACCGCTTAAAGCCCACAGTCTCACTGACTCATCACACAGCACGGGCAGCGCACGTCCGCCCCCTGCTGTGTAATGTAACAGGGCTGATTTAGTTCAAGGAGAAGAAGGAAGACAGAAAAGAGAAGACAGAAGAGAGAAGACCTGGATCATTGGAGGGCTGTAAATGGGAGTAATAAAGATGGAGTCCCTAATGGTGTCTGTCTCTTTATTTCTAATAAAGTATTTTTTCTCTGTGTGATGTCTTTTTTTCACCCTTTATTGGAGATTCGTAATGGCCGGGTTAAACTTGGCTTGACATTAAGAATCTCAGGCTTAATACCAGCTGAAAAAACAAAGCTGGTATTAACCCCTTTATTACCCAGCGTTCTACCGCCACCAGAGCCGCTGGAAGAGCCCGATAAGGCGCCTGGAAATGGTGCATATTATTAATTTACCATTTTCAGGGATGGCTGCTATGCTTTAGCAGGGGTGGGGTCCTATAAAATGGGCCCTCACCTCGTTGAGAATACCAGCCCTCAGCTGCCTAGTTTTACCTTGGCTGGCAGTTAAAAATAGAGCGGAGTCCACGCATTTTTTTTTTGTCAGCCAAGGGAAAATTAGGCAGCTGAGGGTGGCAGCTCGCAGTTTGCCTGCTTTCATCGGGCTAGACATAAAATTGCTGCGAATCCCCACACATTTTTTTTTTAATAATTATTTATTTAACACCGTATCACGTCAGTTTGGTTACCATACACTAATGTGTATGGTGACCAAGCAGAATCACTGTCCACATTGAGGAAATCCAGTCTGATTACAACAGCCAATCACACAGGCTCCCATAGAGTGTGAGCTCCTGTGATTGGCTGTTTGTTTGACAGTGCAGTGAATATGTAATGAGCCTAATAGGCCGCCCCGGATGTAATAGCGGGAGACTATTAAACCTGATCTAGCTATTCAATCCATGCTAACTTTTACCAGCGTGGTGCTGCAAACTCGCACAGTGTGCTGTCTTGGTGCTAGATTTTCTCGCACCCATAGACTTGCATTGCCCGCACGCACGTTAGAATCGCGTGCAGTCGCAGCATGCTGTGACTGCACTCGCTTCTGACTCGCAATGCGAGTTTAGTGCAGGGAACTTGCACCAGTGTGCCCTTGCCTGATAGGGCAACTCTGGTCCGTGTGCAATGTGAGTTTCCCTTGCATTGCACTCGCGCAGTCCCTCGCACAGTGTGCCGTCAGCCTAAGAGAAAATACCAGCTGAGAAATGCAAGAAGCTTCTAGATGGCTACAAGAAATCTTTGACGGCGTTATCCGTGCCAAAGGGTGTGCAATCAAGGGAATTTATTAATTAGGGGTGCATTTATTGCTGCACATGCTGTTTATTCTGTTTCTTCTTTGAAATTGCAACATGTAAGTTGACAAACAATGTTTTATTGTTGTGTTACTTTGGACACTAATTAAAAAATCCTGAGGATATCATTTTGGTATCCGTTTATTTCTGAAGATATTGTAAAGTCTATAAAACAAATGAATGGGTGCCAATAATGGTGAGCGGCACTGTATATCAACGAGTTCTCTCGTCTGTCTGTCTGTCTAATATGTTTTCAAGAAACTCATCTGTTAGAAAATATTGGCCTTTAAGATAGTTTGGTTTGCCAAGAGCTACCAAGCCACGTAACCCACTGTATTTTTTGGACTATAAAAGTGCACCAGACCATAAGACACACATACATTTTAGAGGAGGAAGTTATAAATGAAAATTTGAATCAAAAAATGTGGTCATGATACACCGTTATGGAGGGGGGATCTGCTGCTGATACTGTTATGGGGTAAATGTCTCAATCCTGTACAAATGTACCCAGAGCCCTTTCCAGATATATATGTCATACATCCTGGTGTATATGTCCTCCATCCTTGTGCCATCCTGGTAAATACAATCCCCATTCTTGCAAATATGATCTTCATCCTTATCCAATCCTGGTATATATGGCCCTCATCCTGGGCCATTCCTAGTTTATATGAGCCCATCCTAGTATATATAACCCCATCCAGGTATATATGGCCTTCATCCTGGGCCCCATCCTGGTATATATAGCCCTTATACTGGTATATATGGCTCCATCATGGTATATATGGCCCCATCCTGGTATATATGGTCCTCATCCTGGTGTATATGGCCCCCATCATGGCCTCATCCTGGTATATATGAACCCATCTTGGACCCATCCTAGTGTATATGGCTCCCATCAAGCTGCAGACATAAAATAAAAATAAACGATTATACTCACCATTCCTCTGCTTCCTTGTTGCGCGGTATCCTCCTCTGATGTCGGCAACTGACTTCAACGTGTAAGCAGGGCAGCACTTAACATAACTGGTTGTACCAACATCAACTTCTGGGACATTCTCTGCTCCCTGCCCTGGATAATGGGCATGAGCATGTATGGTCATATCTTAAAGTATGTAATTATTATGAATGACTCAGGAATCTCTTAGCGTGAGGCAAAGAGTAGAAGTTTTTATTGATCTCATTTTGGGCTTTTTATTTTTTTAGTGACTTTTTTTTTTCCCTGTAAGAATAATGAACAAAGTAACTCAAACATCATGCTCTACAGATCCTTGCTTTGAGCTGAAGTTTACTGATGCATTAGGACCTGTTTTTTCTTAGGTAGTAATTGAGTTATGCTACATAACTGTCAATTTCTAAGGACATTTTATATAGCTGTGTAAGTATATCATTTTTACGGATACCTTATTCAAAATAATAATTGGTTTTATTCTTGGCAGATGACTGTACCAGGAGATCAGAGGGACAGCTGACATCTTCTGTTTTTAAATCGGAAAAACGTGATCTAACACAAGATATGACTGAAGTGAATGACATTACTGCAGATTTACCTTCTTCCTATCACAGCAAAAATCTGTCATCTGGTCCTGTTAAAAAGGTCCTATCTACTGATTCATCACAGATTATTAACAAAAATAGAAGTGACAAAGAGGTGATTAAAAATCAAAGTGATTTTACAATAAGTAAACATCT